>JANDJT010000060.1:24189636-24237446 GCA_024331685.1 Stegophilus panzeri | reverse complement strand
TGAGTTACAACGCATTACGTGACGAACAAAACGCTTTGGAGTGTGCGGTTAAAGGAAAATAAATTGGATGTGAAAAAAACCTCAAAAACCCCTTTTTTATTTATTTATTTAATTTTTGTTTTATACATTTGCTATACGACGCCCGAAATGACATTACGCAGACTATATCTGAATTATTAATGGATGATAATGAGCTAGGCTATTAATGACGGAGAAATGATATCTGGGTAATATTCATTAGTTTTAAAGCACTACAGTGGCTGCGATTAAAACGACGCCCTTGTGGAAATAACTTCTCAAGGCAGCTCCTCGGGGACTTCGTGTGCTGTGAACAACAGTCCGGTTATTGCGCGTAATCCATCACGGTGCCCTGTGTTTTGCGACCACACTGTTTTTGGTGCAGTAGAGGTTATAGTTGTTTATTTAATTGATGAATAGGTCTCCGTGTGCGAGTCGTGAAAGTGCTATATGCTGTGTCAGGTGGAGCAGGTGGATCACGAGCCTGGATCAGACGCACAACTGTACGGCGGTTTTTTAAATACGAGTCCAAATAAAGGGATTACAGAATGCGCGTGATCGTTGATCTGGCGAAAGTTTCTGTGAGGATGAACTTATCGTGTTGTGTGAGAGATACCACCAGGTCCTGCAATTCTTGAGGAGGTACCAAAAACCTACAACTCAAACCTCCGACACTGGAGAAGTGGCCAATGGGCGGGGGAGGGGAAAGTACAGTTCTAGCTTTCTGGTACCTTTTCCAGTAAAGAAGACTTGATAAAAGAGAGAGAGAAAAAAGAGAGAGATTTGTTCTTGAGGGAGACCGTGAGGAAGCGTGGGAGCCGTCACCCGCTCGCCGCCCTGAGCGGAGCGCAGCACCACAAACGTTAGCTTCTGCATTAATGCACTGGGTCGAAACTTGTATTCCTCAAGGCACATTTTCTCACATTTACAATCAAAGAGCGTGCAGCTGCAAATCAGACACTGACCAAGCCAGGGTGAAATTCCTCTTTTTCATCACATGCACAGAAAAAAACCTGTGCGTGCACGCACACACACATATACACACACACACACACACACACACATTAGCGACAGGCAGAGAGCCCCTGCTGCGAATTCACGGAAAAGGGGGCAGCTCACCATCATCAAGGTTATTTAGCATCATTTCTTCGGCGCAGCCATTAGAGCTGGAGAAACAAACACGAGGGACGCGGCGGACGCTCTTTTCTCAGCTTTTCTACTGAAAACATCTTTTTTATTTTTTTTCAGCCATAGATGTATTTCAGAGTTTCGTCCTCGTTTAAAAGATTTTTTTTTTTTTTTTTTTCCATTTTGTGTGAACTGTGACATCTTCCAGAAGGACTTGAGTAGGAGAGGAAAGTGCATATGTGGTTTCCTTCCTATGCCCCCCAACACACACACACACACACACACACACACACACACACACACACACACTTCCTGTCTTGGCCAGGCCTAATGTTTAGGGCAAACACACACACCTGCACAGCGAGAGGCAGGTAAACAGCCATTAGAGCAGAGCAACTGCTTCTAGCAGGGCTTTAGCAGGCTTATCAGAGCCGGAGCTCCCAATGCCAGACCACCCCACACACACACATACACACACACACACACACACACACACACACACAGTCTGGGAATTTGGATGAGGCTAGTCTCGATATATGCCACAGGGTGCATAGTGCGCATGCTCCATTTTCAGCAGCGATCTCCACTCGGATGTGCCTGGAGTCTGACCGTAACCTTATGATGTCCCGATATTATTTCCAACACGGACCTGTTGTAAGATCGGGGGTTTTTCCTCTCTCTTGTTTTTAAGGCCATTTTATTCTTTGATCTATAGTTTAGTCAAGGCGTATGATCAGACAACTTCACACCATATAATGTGCATTGCTTACTGCACTTTTACGTACAGTTGCAATCAAAATTATTCGACCCCCAGTGCAAATCAGGTTTGTTGTTAAAATTACAGACTTTCAGCTGTTTGCGATGAACAAATCGAACAAAAGCGATTGAAATGGTTCGACACGACGAATGCTTCAAGTGGTTTCCCCCAAATTCAACTGAAAATGATTTCTCAAAATTATTCACCCCTCACAACAGCACAACATATGCAAAACAGGTGTTGTCTCAAGCACACCTGATACAGCTAATCAAGAGCTTCATTAGCTGCAGCAGGTGTGCTTGAGCTGGAACACATGAAATACCTGAACTGGCTCGGGGCAGAAAAAGGAAGCAATCAATCAACGGCTGCAAGCAGATTTCTGAGAAGGCAGGTTGTGAAAAACCCTCGAGTGACTGCAAAAGACCTGCAGCAAGACTTGGGGCAACAGGCACTGAGGTTTCAGTGAGCACAGTAAGGCGTGGACTAAACGCAGGTTTCCGTGCCAGAACTCAAAGACGTACACCACTACTGACCCAAAATCACAAGAAAAATAGGCTCAAAATCATATAATTAATCCACAGAAGTTTTGGGATCCTGTTCTGTGGAACGATGAAACAAAACTGGAACAGCATGATGGATCAGTGGTAGGTCTGGAGGAAGAAGAATGAAGAAAGAACAATCCGTCCACAGTCGAGCACGGTGGTGGCTCGGTGATGCTCTGGGGCTGCTTTGCATCCTCTGGCACTGGAAACCTGCAGCGTGTGGGAGGAAAGATGGATTCATTGAAGTATCAGGAAATCCTAGGAGAAAACATCATGCCGTCTGTGAGGAAGCTGAAGCTTGGGCGTCACTGGATCTTCCAACAGGACAATGATCTCAAGCATACCTCAAATTCCACCAAGGCTTGGGTGCAGAAGTCGCCCTGGAAGATTCTACAGGGCCATCACAGTCACCTGACTTGAACCCCATAGAACATCTCTGGAGGCCATTGCTCAAGAGGAACGGGCTAAAATTCCTCAGGAACGCTGCCAGAAGCTCTGCAGCACGTTTGTAGCAGGTCATAACAGCAAAAAGGTGCTCTACTAAGTAATAAAGACGCTTACCATGAAGGGGGTGAATCATTTTGAAACTGGAGAAATCATTATAAGTCGCATTTTCAGTTGAATTTGGGGAAACCACTTGAAGCACTCGTCGTGCCGAACTATTTCAACCGCTCTTGTTTGATCTGTTCACTGCAAACAGCTGTAAATTTTGACAGTAACCCGAGTTGCAATGGGGGGGTTGAATAATCTTGATCGCAACTGTAAGGCATACACTGTCAAGATTAAACTGTTTATTTTTTTTTAATTATGTTTCCACCATTTAACAGACGTCCTTCACCAGACCGACTTATACAAGTACTCGCTTATTATGAAGATGGACCAGATCTGGATTTCCCGACGCAAACACACTACTGTGTCAAATATACTACGGTGTGCAGTGACGCTGTGAAGCTATCTTCTGTGTTCCACACAACGGGGATCACTGAAGGAACTCTGGAAGTTTTACTAGACAGCTAAATGTGTCCAAATCAACTCGTCTTACATCAAACGATTTTACAGCTAGCCAAGAGAGCTTGTCAGTACCCGCTACTGAATTCAGACGAGAAGGAGGGAGATGGATCGATCAGGTTCTCAGTCCAGCTTGTTTTGGCAGCCTGGCTCGGCACAGAGCAACGCTTTCAATGTTTTGATATCTGGAGCTTTTTAATAACCGGCAAACTCAGGAAACTGCGCCGTGTCCATACGGACGGCACAGCGTTCTGAGGAACATATACTTACGATCGTGACAGCCATGTGTCTGCGCTCTCGGAAAAAACGGGTACTAAACTGTACCTGTCACGGTGAACCTGTCAGCGTCGCCGGGGTGGTACCCTCGAGGGAGCGCCTTCTGTACGTGTATATTGTGTACTTTTAAAGCTTCACTCTACATTTCCAGTTGAAAGATGCATATTAAAAGGTGCAAAGGCTGGACGAGATGACAATGTAATATCGACATTGTAATAAATTACGATACAATATGCTTTTCTGAAATATCGTCTATATCTTGATATCTTTTTACAATTAAAAAATAAATATTTAAATTACAAACTGACTGAAAACAGCCGATGTGATATATATATATTTTTTTTACTGTTCTTTTTAAATGGTAAATCCCACTCCCTTTATTTATTTATTATAGGTCGAGTTATTTTAATGTAAAATATTGAAAAAAAAAAACTATTTTCTTCAGACCCGAAGAAAAAGCGGACTTTGTTTGGAGTAAAACGTTCCCACCTGCTGAGAGATGGACTTCCAACACCTTCAGCTCCAATATAAATGTTAATAGAGTTCAGGCAGGGAAAACTAGGTGTAAACAAACAAATGTGCCAGTGAATGAGACAGGCCCGTGGAGGCCACGGCTCTTCAACAAGACAAGGAGAAGAGCCGAGGAGGGGGAGGAATCGGTCCTAGTGATGCTAGCTCAACTGTATTCTCAAAGGTGAATCTGTCCCTGCCATCACTCTCTCACTTTCCGTTCCTCCATTCCTTCTTGTTTGTGTCTTTATAATGATAGGGAATGCCAGTGCTAAGTCCAGCTGATGACCTGACACTAAAATAAATGGAATAAAACCTTGGTGAGTGGGGGAAAAAGAAATCTAGGTGGAAATATTAAGGAACATATTATTCCCATCCCTGGATGAGATAACTTTAACCAAGAAGAAGAAATCTGTAGTCCCTATCCTGACATAGAGAACACTGAGTCTCATGCTTCACCTGTCCACAGGAGGACAAAAGAAACGAGGAGGCGGCATCTGTGAGCGACGGAAAACTGCAGAACAAACATTTAGAGCGCAAGAGGCAGAAGGAACTCGCTGTCCCGACTTGTTCAAAGGTTTGGCAACCTTCAGTCCAATTAGACATCAGAGGGCACGCTGAGCTGCAGCCTCCACTGGGCCAAGCTCCTGTATAAACAGGGGGCTATGCTTATTTAATCAACTGTAATTTAAGGATTTAAATAAAGATCAAATTCTTCCTGTTGTACCCAAAGGAGCAGGAAGGGAGGGGGGTGGGGGAGGGAGATTCGGTGATACCTCCAATCCATCCATCCATTCATTCATTCATGCCATCCTACCTCGGTGGAGCTCCGGAGGGTGGATTTTTTTTTTTGGGGGGGGGCCAAGCTGGGCGAAACCCGCCGCTCGGTAGCGTGAGCAGCTGTGGCAGAGAGCAGCGGTTGCCTGGTGTAGCTCCGGAGAGATTTTTTCATTGACAGCTCTAATTAATGAGGCAGTGCTGTAGGTTGGCGCGTCTCTGGATATCCGCTTTTCCTTAGCCACAGCTGCGCAGACCTCCAGACCTTCAACCACAGATCCAGAGCCTGGCTTTAATCAGTGAGCGCATGCCACCGCCTGCACATCTTAATCAGCATGCCATGCTCACGGTGGCGCCACATTCAGGGTACACGTGGGCACCGCGTGAGCCACAAACGTCGATACGGTCAAGCAGAACTTATGAAGGGCTTATGTGAGAGCCCTTTAGTACAGGCGTTGCTTTTGGTAGCTGCACCGTAGTCAGCACAGCCATCTGAGCTTCCTGTTTAAAGTCCTAGACAGTGCAGGGTAGCACTAGTGCTTTTAGAGCCTAGTTAGGACTAATTTAAAGTCAGTGCCTACACAATGCTCCTGTTTTGCACATTACGGCCCGGGAAGACGAGCTGATCTCATCACTACGGACTCCCCTTCTCTCAGTTCTCAAATCCTTCATCCACCCCCGACCTGAGTGCCAAGGCTCCATGCTGATTCAAGGGCGCTAAAACTGTCTGCTGCACACTTGCCATTGAGAATCAGCTGTGGCTAATCTTATCCACCGGCTTTGTGCGTCACATGCTCTTCCAAACAAAGTGGGGGCAGGAGGGAGATACGGACAAGCGTTTACCCGTGCATAAGCTTAAGCTTTTCCTTCACCTCATCAGTGCTACCTGTAAACCACGGTGCACCCAGAGACCACATTTGCCTAGATGGCAGACTTTGCTAACGTGGAAAAAAAAAGTGTGAACTCACGTCAGAGTTGAATTCTTCCCCGAGGTGTTAAAACTTTGGAGTTGTCTATGCAGTTGCCAAGGCCTAATTATGGCCTTCTGTGCTGCTTCCTGAAGCGCACGCTTGCTTAGAAGCCTACAGTGCCCTCTAAACACACCAGAGGAGACCAGAACAAATACTGACAATACTTCTTACTCTGTAAATAAAGGGCATACAAGACAAACCGTTGAAGCTTACAGCTAGTATAACGCTCTAACAATAACCTTCGCCATAACTGGGGCCTGTGTCCATTTCTTCCTCACAACCCCGGTACTTCCATGATGCTCTGAAACATTGCAACGTTGCCCTTTTTAATGGCGTAAAAGGTCATTTGGCGCAATAAATAAATAAATAAATAAACAACAATAAAAAAAGCTTTTAAATGTAGCAAGACTGAAGAAGAAGTTTCCTTTTTCTCCCCTCCCTACTTTCAGTATCTTGAGGTGAAAGACAGGTGAAGGGGCAGAGAGCTCTGGGACTGCTGTCCAGAGAGTCAGCCAAGAGAGAAAAAAAGAATAAGAAGGAAAAAAAAAAAAAAAAGAAAAGACAGACGGCGTGCAGCGTTTGTGAGATGCGTGCATTTCGCTCACCCCCTCCACTTGAAAACCCCCTAGTCATTGTAAAGACAGAAGAACCAAACCGCTCCACTTTTTGCATAATCAAGTAATACATGAACGCCATATTTCCACAGAACCTTCTCTCCCCACTCCTGTCTTGACCTCCACGGTCGCTCGAGCGCCCGACACCACCATCTTGTGATCCTTCACAACACTTCAGACTTGACATTCATGCTCCCTACACCGTGGCACTCCATCTCCTTGAGCAACCAACTCTGAAATAGACCTCCACCTTCTTCTGTTCACACTGCCCTCACGCTGCTGCTGTTACATGGCATTGAAAAACCCACTGACGCACACACACACACATCTTCACACCCAGCTACACATGCTGCCCATCTTCTGCTTGTCACTCATGCCCTGAGGAGCATAGACGGTCCTCACCTCCCGTCAATCAAAATCTTCACAGCCTGCAGGACGAGGATGTGACCCACAACAGTAAAGAGATGTATATATTCACATTTCCACACCACACACGTGCCTTGCATACCGGTGTTCTGTAATAGGAACAAAGCTTGGAGTGTTGGACATCTGTTTCAGGATAAAAAGCCTCTCTGTGTGCTCCTCTCTCATTTTCCTTATATAGCCTAATCTCGCGTTCTCTAAAAAAAGGCCTCGCTGTCGAGTCGTCCCCGCCGCGGTGGGGTTATTCTGAGCCGATCGCCAGAACTCGCCATTGTCCATAGTTGGAAAAGGACAAAGACGGTTAACAGCCTGCGTCCGCCGTCACCGGACCCGGCAGAAACGCCGTGCGGCAACAATTCTCATCACGACCACACAAACAGGGTTACATCAGAGTCGGATTCAGAAGAACCGCTGATGCCGGAACTGCTTGGAATTCCGGATGGCAGCGCCGGTGGGCTGGAAGGGTTGATGGGGGCCGTGTTAAGGTCAAAAAGACTGGGTGGCGAGAACTCCGCATCACATCCTCCCTCATTCTGTCTGGCACAAAAACGCAGACGCCACACACGCAAGGTAGGGCTTGTGGAATAAATACATTTTTAAAAAAGCCCTCATCCTGATAAAGCAACACAAAAATGAAAAATACTAATAATAAACCTGTGTTGTCGTTAGGTTTGCAGAAAGAAGGACTCGGACATCACCTTGGCAGCAAGCCTAGCAACGCCGTGGAGGAATCATTCTATGTGATTCCAAAGATCTACAGCGTTACGGTCTTTTATTGTGACAAATTACAGATTGTGCATGCCATTTTCTTCAGATCGACTGACTGACCTTTTTCAATGAGGACGAATCCAAAACAAACAAACAAAAAAAAAACAAACAAACAAACAAAAAAAAAAAAAAACAGAGCACTACTACCGCTAAGTTTCTAAAAGCTCCTATATTTTAAGCGTGGCTGGGTTGACTGTGGTTCGGTGAAGAGCGGGTAGCTTAACCGCCGTCGATGAGGTTCACAACCGACGAGTTGGTAACGAGGTGGTCGCAATGCATGCTTGAAAAGGTAGGAAGAGTTTGTACAATTATTAATATAATAATGCAATCCCAGCAAATGTTACTGGACATTGTGGCGGTGTAGAACCGTGCAGGAATGATGAAATCATTATATCACACAAGTAGACATCACTAGCACCAAGCACCAAGGACTTGCCTTCGTAAAGTCTGGCACTCCTGCAGAAAGGCAGATAATATTTCTCACTCACGCACACACGCACCTTGAAGCCTGCACTGCACTTCATAACGTTACTGAAGGAAATGAGAGGAAGCAGGGGGGCAGTGCAGAAGACAGATAAAAGTGCAAGTTTCCGCTATCGCCGACAAACCAGACTAGCAAGCAGCGTGAAGGAGGTGTAAAGCCTCACCTCCCTGCCTCACCTCCCTTAGCCAAATCTTAGAGATGGGCTTGCCGAGTCTGCTTCCTCCCCTGCGCCCGTTAAGTGAACCATTAGTGCTGGAAGAGAGGGCTGAATACATGAATGCATCAGCCGCAGCATCACGGCTAAATTTAGACCCTTTTTTCCATGGACATCCAGCGCCGGGAACAGCACGGCCTGAAGGACAACGAGAACTTTCCACTTTCCACATCGAAGCTGCAGGTCAATGCGAGATCGCCACACCGTTCGGCGATCACATGCAGACACGTTCCTACATGCGCTTGCACATACGGTACGCAGAAACGAACTAAATCCTTCAGATGGGTTTAACGTAAGCTTCGTAAAGCATATTGTTAGTGACAGGGTTGGTGTGATGGCTCAAAAAGCACACTGACAACCTCATACCATCATTAACCCAAAGTCCTACGTGTCCTTCGAGCTAATTTCTTTCTTTCTTTCTTTCTTTAAGGTTACTGCAGATATGATGGGTTTATGATTCAAAAATAGGAAGCTGGATCATCAGGACAACAGGTTTGTTTATTTATTTATTTATTTATTTATTTATTTATTTATTTTAAACGCTTTCTTTATCTCTAACTTTTTTCCCAGAAACCCTTTCTATCTGGTGCAGACAGTGTACATTAATAATGATTGACTCGGATGTAATTTCATTTACATCTGGTCCATATGCATAAAGGTAAAGTGCTCGAGTCAAACTGCACAGACTAGCGGAACATGACACCGTCTGATTGAAGAACTTAATCCGATAAGACAGATGGTGCGATTTCATCCCGAGAGCTGCACGTGTGCACGGGAGCGAGTTCGGCTTTAAGGTCGACACGGTATAGAGATACAATCCAAACACACGGATCGACGGAGGAAATTGTTTGTTTGTTTGTTTTTTGTTTTTGTTTTTTTAAAAAAAAGAAGAACAATTCTCCTATAAAAGTCCCTAAAAGAACGATGCAGCTAGCTGATAATATAGTGACGCTCATCTCTCCCGTGTACCCACAGCACACACACACACACACACACATATACACACTTACGACGTCAAGTCAAGTGGCTATACAGTACCATGTGACACAGCAGGCCAAAAGGAGCTCTTCTTTAAATAATAACTTACAGAGCCATTTAAAAAAACATTAGCCTGCCCACACACTCAATTACCACAGCCCACTTTGGCACTTTTGTCCCCTGCATTGTGTCCCAGAATAGCGATTGGCCCGCTTTGGAGAGAGCCGTGTCACCCTAAAGACTCTATACCATTTTATTTAGTGCTGGCCCACATTTGTCAGAGAGAGAGAGACAGAGAGAGAGAGACAGAGACAGACAGACAGCCTTCCTGCTTTACAAATCACATATCAAATACTTCTCTTTGACAAGCCTAAATGGATGTAATTACCTCCTGCCTCTTTGTTCGCTTGCTTAGAGCATTCGCTACGTAGACGGCGGCACACACCGCCGAGCTCTGCATTGGCCCAGAGGAAGATGAGAGGACTGCACAGTAAAGAGCAAAAAAACAAAAACACAAAACAAAACACTTTTGTGCCTGTTTAAACATGAGCACTGAGGCACAGGTGCAAATGCTTTAATATTCCACTCGGACAGAGTGAGGCAGGTACAAATTGGATTTAGCACATCGGCCTTCGAGGAATCAACATCATGGAACCTTGCGGCTATTTAAACAAAGGGCGACATGCCTTTTTTCCCCCTAGAGGGAGGGAGGGAGGAAAAAACAGCTTTTGCATGTAGCTAAACGGGGACGAGTTCACAAGCCCTTGACTGGAAAATAAATAAATAAATAAATAAATAAACAGATAAACAGATTCGATCCGAGCCTGCAGTGAGTCAGACAATGAGCTAAATATAGCAGTCACCTTCCTTCCATCGTTAACGCTGGAAAGACTTCAGAAAATAGCTGCTATGTGCTTGCTTGCATACATGCATGCACATGACACAAAAGAGCAGTGGAAGCTGGAAAAAAAAAAAAAAACCCCGACGGCTAGAACTAAAAAAAAAAAAAAAAAAAAAAAAAAGAAAAGGGGGGTTTGTCTTAAACATGGCACTTTATTTTGTTAGACAATCCCCACTGATTCAGTCCCTTCACACGATGGGGAAAGTATGTAAAATAAACACGTCTGACCTTACGACCTGCCGATGTCGAACGCCGATCTCTAATTAGGACGGGAGTGTAGGGACTTCGTTCAAGGGCGGCTCAAAAATGTGATATTTTGCAGTTCTTGAATCGCAATGAGAAGCATGTTGGGAAGAGCGTCTGTATCAGGACAGATACCGACCTGAACGGATTTAAATATCGACTGGACACAACCCAATCCTCGAACCATCAAAACCTGCGGCGTGATGTCGCTGCCACGATTTTGTGGCACGATTTTGCTGCATTTGCTGTGTTTTTTGCGCTCTTTTGTGGAAAACTACTGGAATTGGCAACACTGGAATTGCACGAAACTGTTTTGCACGGTCTTTCACAGTGATGTTTGTTGGTAAATAAAAGCTTTTAGCTGTACTCATGTTCGACGCACATGAACCGAGGAGGGCTTTGGCTAAACGAGCGCTGTGATGACGTCACGTCATGAGTCTTGGCCCAGATCTACGGAAATACTGGCGAGTTTGCTTGGTTTTGCGCTCATTTCTGCGATGCCAAAATCCCGGAGGAGCTGGTTAAACAAACCTTGAAGGGAGTCAGCTTGATTAATGGTATGATGTCAGTATCAGATCAGAACTCTGTTGATACCCAGAGCTCTGACATGGGTATATTTTCAAAATATGGAAAGAATTATCCTACCCTAAAGGCCCACTGTAGCTGTGAAACCCTCTGCCCTGGTAATTGGCCAACAATGGTAACCTGAGGCAAGGCCATTAACCGCCGTTCTGTTTAAGCTCGACAAATCTTCTTATCGACAGCCAGTGCTGGGCAACAAGCTGTCTACATGAAGCACTTTTATGTAACCCAGCCACATCAAGAGCGCTTCCTGCCGCTGAGAAAACTGAGGACCGGACAAGCCATTTTAAACAGTTCAGAGCCATGATAGTTTGTTGCGACAGGCCTCTTTTTCCCAGATAACTGGCTCGCACAAAAAAAAAAAAAAAAAAAGAAAATCGCACCAAGACAGCTAAACGTGAATAAAGCTGTGAACATTTAAAAAAATAAATAAATAATAATGATTGCTTGGGGAAAGGGACCAGGAACGTGTAGGAGAACATGAGCGAAAAGGCAGATCATATATCTGTGCTGCCGTAAGCACCAGACAGCTTAGTACTTCAATCCACCTGGACAAAAAAAAAAAAAAAAAAAAAAAAGGAGGGGAGGGGTTTCTTCTACAAAGGAGAACAGGACCAGCCATGATAGGGTGCCAATCCAGGTGGGTGGGTGAAGCTGACTCACCTGGCCACACCATCGCATAGAGCAGCTGGAGCCTAATCACGGCTGATGAATGTGGGCCAGCTTTAATCTTAGCGCTGCAGCACGATTGAGCGCAAGGCTCCGGCAGTGGCTGCTTTGAAGTGGGGACTTCCATTAGCTTTCAACGCTCTGATCCGAGAGGGCCACGAGAGAAGACAGCGCGCATACACACAAACCGAAAAACACACACTTCCCATCCGCCCAGAAATCTTTACCGGAGACGCACGATTTTTCAAACCAAAGAGAGATCAATAAGAGAACTGAAAGCATCAGACGTATTGTCTCTACCTCTTCTTGTGCCCTGTCACCACTGAGTCACGCTGAACTTCAAGGGCTTCCCTTCACTTTGATCCCATCAAATAAGACAATTGGCGCTTAGGAGGCAGGCATCGGCGGCGGCGTCCCACCTGACTGAGGCGAGGTGAGGCAGACGGACAGATGAGAGAAAAAGCAGGAACGCCATCTGTGCTGGTCACACGGCTGGCCTCAAACCAGGACTGCACCGGAGAAAACAAACACCAATAACGCTACCAATAAATTACAGACTATTGTTGTTTTTCCAGTCAAGCTTGCGAGACCTTTATTTTTCGAGTCATTAGAATGTCTGGACCGGAGTTTTTTGTCGTAAAAATATATTTAAAAAAAAAAAAAATTGACTGCACTGAAAGGTCCTTCCTGGGAAGGAGCAGCGGAGACGCAGAGCGAAAAACAAAAGTGCAATCTAACCCCCCGACTCCATCCTCACGATGCCGTTTGCGTTCAAGTAACACGACGAGAACGACAGTCAGATACTCCGGCTTGGCAAACAAGGAGCATGCGTTTTCTCATTACCACCCACCAAGGAGACGGGGCGAGGCATATAAATTGGGGTGCAAAACTGCAAGGAAAGCAAACCAAGCAGGTCACCCCCTGATGGGCAAGGCCTGCTGTGAGGCATTTATATTCCCCTGACGTGATTTTAATTTTAATATTATAGAGCCACGGAGCAAGCAGGACTGGATTATATGGTGCAACGTGGACTCTCTGTATGTAACGGGAGAGGTCGGCTTACCTCGGCAACTGCCCCCCGCCACAACACCCCACCGCCCCCCCTTGATTGTGGGAATGCGGACTGCAAAGAGAGACGATGCAGTGTGCATTTCTTATGCTGGGATATTAGAGAACTGAAAGCAGCTGGAGACCACGCTGCTTTAATACATGACACGGCCATAACTCCATACAGAGGCGTGTGAGCGGAGCATTAATACGTGTCCTTCCCTTTACTAGACAGCTCACGGTGGTGTTTATCTGGTCCATCCCCCATGTCCTACCCGCTATCCTACCTCTATCCTACCAAGGCCTGGTTCCAGTTAGCGTGGCTAAATTTCCGCTTGCTCTACAACAGGCCCCTTAGATACCAATGCCCGGTCCAAGTTGTCGCGGTCTTCTTCAAAATGTTTTACTCACTAAGCCCCAATACCACTCGCTCATGTCTTTTATTCAAGCAGATTAAATACCAAACATAGTACGAAGGTTTCGGCAGAATCAACGCAGGAGGAATCCATATTAGCGAAATGGCATTAGCAAAAACGCAAAGATGCAGCTAATAAAATCAGTTAAGGCGATGGCGTGAAATTACTCATCGACCTTCAAACGCAGCTAATTAAATACACGCGCGCTACGCTGTCCGTGATTTCCCTTCCCATTAGCTGTGATTTATACAATTCATTTACCCTACCAGGACCTGCTGGACCATGTCTTCCTGCTGTACCAAAAAAGTACATCGAGTGATTTTCAGGGGGTTTTTTTCCCCCCCTACAAATCGGGAAGAAAAATCAACTCTCCTATGACAAATGACTCAACTGCAATCACTCCATGGCTTCCCGTAAATAAGGCATCTTGTCTGCACAACCTCCTGCTCCGTCATTAGCGTCTGCGGTGGAACCGAAAGCGTTCGGTAACGCGTGTAAGTAGAGCGCGCTAACAAAACTCCTCTAACCACACCATTTGCTTTCTCTTCACTGTTTTTGTTGTCTTTTCATTTTTCGGAAACTCCAGAGATCAGGCATGTCGGGGCAGACCCTGGGGACCAATCTATAAAGAAGAGGTCGTGCCACGGTCATGAAACCATGTCCATTAAGCATTCCCAGCTTTACTTTTTCCGACTTCAAACGAAGCAGTGGTGGTGTTTTTTTTTTTTTTTTTTTTTTTTTTTTTTTTTTTTTTTTTCTGCCGCCCATGATCGCTTTCGGTCTCCTTGGGAAAGACACGTAGCTAATAAAAACGAGACAAAATGACAGGGCTAAAGGTTTTCGCTGCAGGGAGAGGGAAAGGCATGATTGTGTTTTTAATAAAAGCATGGCGGAGGAGGTAGAGAAGGTCTACAGGGACAGGCAGAAGGGTCAGGGAGCAAGAGAAGCGCCGCTTCTGTACGGCTCGGAGGATCCGGGCTCTCGTTCGTGGCCTGACCTTTCCTGATGTGTCCTTGTAGAGAAAGTCCGCAGGGTACGGAGCGAAAGTCGCAAAATGACTCACGCTCCTTATTCGTTCCTTATAACACACACCACCTCGTAACTTAACAACCGAACGACCTGGACAGGGCGCTGAAACGCAACCTTTCTCCTAGCATCGATCACTTAATTCATACCACCCACGATACTCTTGATTAATTGTATCTGGATTAACTAATAAATATGTTTCTATTAAAAAATAAATAAATAAATAAATAAATAAATAAATAAATAAATAAACAAACACCTTCGAGATCAAGGTCGTTTTAAAGGATCTTCATTTTGCGCGTTGAAAGACAGAAACCCCGGCTGCTGTCGGGAGACAGAAGAGCCTGCTGAGTGCGGGGGGTGTAATCAAGAGCCTACGCAACTGTGCGTGTGTGTGAGAGAGAGTGAGTGAGAGAGAGAGAGAAAGACAGATGGAATGACTGAAAGAGAAAGAGGGAAAGATGGACAGAGGAAAGAAAAGGAGCGGGGGACAGAGGCAGTGGCTGATTGGACTGACAGCGTTGCAGAGACAGCCCGAGAGACGGAGTGTGTGACAGCGTCTCTCTCGCTCTCTCTCTCTTTCACACACACACACACACACACAGAGCTCAAAGTCAGAGAGCAAAAGAAAGGAATAAAGTGAGGCGGAGAGACAAAAGAAACAAGAAGTGCAAAGATTGAAAGCTCAATCACACAGTGGGAGGTACGAGATAACGGCTGATTTTGGCTTCCATCTGTGAGCCAAAATAATGCTGGTAATCAAAAATAAATTGTTTAAAAAAATAATAAATAAAAAAGAGAGAGAGAGAGAGAGAGAGAGAGATGAAAAAAGGGGGTTGTTATAAGGGGTGACTCAGAAATTAATTCAGTGCTTCTTTTCCATAGCAGAAAAAAAAAGCAAAGCACTCCTACTCGTCCTCCTTTATTTTATTGCAGGTAAATGTTTGTTTTAGAAACTCTTACATCACGAGTGTTTGTTTAGGCTGGTGATGACGTGAGAGCGGGCCATCTTTCACTTTTATAGCTTTTTCTATAAACCCACAGACTTTCTCTCCCACCGTCTGCATCTCCGTTCCCGGGTCCTAACGAGGTTCGAGCCGGGGTTTGAAACCAGAGATCAGGTTTTTCGACAGAAAAGGACGTGTTAAAATTTCCCGCTTGCATCCCGTCTTACTCAGAAAGCCGCCACGTTCGGTCGGTGTCTCTTCTGAACGTTAGACACGGACGCCGACTACGACGACAAACGCGAACGGCTCCTCCACGCGCACCCGGCCTCGCTCAAACGAAAACAGAGCAGACCCGCCCGATAAACAGGCAGATAAAGTGTGCGAGAGCTCGCTTTTATGAGGCACTCTGGAGAAAAGTGTCTGAGAGACGAATATGTAAACGCGTGTCCGAGTCTCCCGTCTCGGAGACTCCAAAGCACTCAACAGCACGGATTCTTTTCATGCGAAAACAGACTCGGATAATAAAGAACGCTACGTAAGGAATAAAGCACGGCACGCGTGAGCCGTTACACGAATACAAACAAACAACAAACGTTATTTTATAATAACAGCATGTCCCGAGGTGTTTTATTCCTCTTATACCAAAGCAAACTGTCCGTAAACGCCTACTTCTAATGCCGTGAACGTCTGCGGAACAAGTTCGCTCCAGTTACTGCGGTTTGTCACGTTTCCAAGAAACCTCAACGCATAAGACGTTCCCCATGTCTGAAGATTACCGACACTGGAGACTCCTTCCATAAACGTCACCATACGGAAAACTTCACCACATCGATGATTTGTTCCTTTGTTAATTAATAAGCGTTTATCCGTTTATTATAAGTCTTACAGCTGAAACTACTGCTGCTATAGAAAGTCAATCAGGATCTTCTGACCAATCAGAACGAAGAAGTCGCCGTGGTGTAACTAATCCGTATTACGTAACCGTTCTTGAGGCGTTTTGCTAAACTTATTACTACAATCTTCCTTCCAGCTCGCTGTTCTCTCTAGACCCTTGAGGGATCCCTAACAAAATATCCCACAAGCCCACTGTTCCATGAAAATAAACGCAAGTACCGGATCACGTTACTTTACCGACATGGAGCCTGAGCAACTTGGAAATTCCCCAATCTCCCCAACCCGATTGGAGGATTTCAAGCTGTTTTATCACCCAAGCCTCTGTACTGTTGCAGAGCTCCATCAGCTTCTCATCTACACGTAAAAGCAGACAAGCAAGCAGCTCATCTAACAGCGCCAGGGCTTTGTTCGATTTCCCGTCGCACTGTTTGTGTTCCCTTTTCTATTTTTCCGTAAATCCAGAGATCAGGCATGTCGGAGCAGGCGCAGAGGACCGTTCTATGAAGAAGAGGTCACGTTACGGCCATGCGATCATGTGCTTTAAGCGTTTTCAGACAGAAATCCTGACTTTACTTGCTAACTTCAAACAATGTGCTATTTATCACGCGAGGGTGCCGTCACGCTCGCAGTCACACTTTTCCTTTTCCCGCAATAAGTGCTATTTGGAGCGCCTTTTGTGCCGATAGGTTGGTTTTTTTTTTTTCTTTCCTTTTTGTGCTGAACGCCTCAGGCAACACGCACACTAAACTATAACACTGCTACCAGTCCTCACTAGTATCACCTCACTAACTACGGGACGTGTACGCAATGCAGATTTGGAGGTAGAACATCAAGAGGATTTGTGCTGCTGTATGCAGTCACGGCTAAGGTGGGACATCACGGACTCACAAGCAGAAAGCGTTTGCCTCGTCGTCGCTTGTTCGAATCCCGACGATGCCGTGGACAGAAAACTGGCTGTCCTGTCTGGGAGGTAGGGGTATATTCTCTCTCCCCGGTCAATCACCGCGACCCTAAACGCTCGTAGACGTCCGTGACCCTTTCCTCTGAGCATGTTACACTGCAGCGGCTGGATTCACGTGCCTCGCAGGAAGCATGTGTCCGCCTTCACCCTCGCTGGTTGGTAGCTGTTGTACGAGAGAGCTGGCTGATGGATTTCCAAAAACACACATCTTCAGTTATGAAATATTTTTGATTCAACATGCCGTAAATCTCTTCACTCACTAACAAATTCTTCCCCACCTTAGTCACGCCTCATGTCCTCCATGTTTGTTTTTCCTTCGCCTGGCAACTTTCGGTACACGATCGGTCGGGACGTAAAAAAGCACTTGGGGTCAGGCTGTGCTCGTCTGAAAACTTTTGAAGAGCTCCACTGTGAGCGAAAAATGCTAGCAGCAGAGTTTTTAAAACGGGAAGCAACCACGAGACGGGCAAAACGCGGCCGCTTCCCAGAGGATTACGCGTAAGATGTGTGAGAAGGGGAGGATAAAAAATTTTTTTTTAAAAAAAGGCAGAATGGAACCTCGAACAATTCTTTTGCGCTCACGAATCGCTTCATTATTTGTCATAAAACGATATTTAGCGCTGGTAATTTTAAACACGTAAAATTGATCTTTAAAAAAAAAGAAATCTGGAAAACGTGTGCAAGTTCTATACACCCATCATGACAATTAGCAAAGCTAACACACAACGCTACGTAATCGTATACATACTGCCGCGATGATCCATCCCTCTCCACGTCTTTCAGCGTGTTAGATTTCCTATGTTGGTTTTCCTCCTTTCTATATTTATTTCCATCTGATTAATGGACAACACTCAGGGCGGGAGGGGGAAAAAAAAAAAAAAAAAAAAAGACAGGAGAGAGGAAGAAAGAGCATTGATTCACAAGCGTTTAATATCGTACTACATAAATAACAGACCAGACGAAATGACAGCGGTTCAATAAGGAGCCTTTTCGTCTTTAATGAATCTATTCCATCGCTATACCTCACGTGTACACGTGTGTGTGATCGTGAGCTGTCGAAAAATAAAGCGAGAGATGTGTTTTGAGAGAACATTCGTCATCACGCAGGCGCCTTCATCTTTATTGTGACGCCGAATTTCCTCCCTGGCACTGGCATTAAAAAGACTAGTGTTTAAATCAGCCGGGAGGCCAGTGTGTGTGTGTGTGTGTGTGTGTGTGTGTGTGTGTGTGTGTGCGCACCATGATGAACCATAGATCAACATTAATTCATTGCCTTCGTCGAGCAATTAATCTTTGCCGTGTTAGCTAGGAGCTCAGACCGTCCTGCACCGCCTTACACACAGAACAGTCTCTACATATAGGCGTGCTCTAATCATGTGACCTACATCCACCAATTACATCACAGGGTTATAAAATGCTTTCGCAACTGACATAAAACACCACACACACACACACACACACACTTTTCATTTTTTATTACTTATTATACAGTTATTAAACTTTAACAGTAAGGTTCATAATTGTTCAACGTGTACACTATTTATTTTTATTTCTCGGTATGTTCTGCTCACCCGTGCGAGCTGAGCAGCTGTACGGACGTCACGAGCGCCTCATGTTTATTTGCGCAAGTAATGACGAATGAAGCAAACTGTTGCAGGCCCAGCTGGGAGCTCTATCTACACAGCCCTTTTTAAAACTAAAAGCACCTGTGGAAAAACGCAAACATGGCACGTCAAGCAACAGTAAGGGAACAAAAGTCCGGTGTGAGCACTACTTGTATAATAATCCTACCTTTTAATATTAATGAGCACAGACAGACCACAGTCCCGCCCACTTGTTTTTCGACTGGCTCACAAGTCAGGAGGTTCATGAATTTGTTCAAATTCGCCTAAATAAAATCGAAGTGAAGAGGGGAAAAAAAAAAAAACAACTAAACAAAAGAAAAAACAGCTAGCAGAGGCAAATACACCCGCGTCCTTTCCCCTTCAGTGAATCAGCTCATTTTTATTTAAATTCGGTCTGACTGCTTGTTCATCTGAACAATCTGAAAGTGTAGTAAATCGTAAATGCTACGGTTAACGCGCACCTCGCACACTGCCTGGGAAAACCCTTCACGTGGTCTAACTTTGACATTTTCAACTCGATACAGTTCTGAAAACGACACGCGCCCGCGTCCTTTCCATTCACACGTTCTGCCCCTTTTAACGTACGACAAAAAAAAAAAAAGTGTCTTAAACATTAGCCTTAACGTCTGAATGAACATTAACAGGAGCCTTAATGAAACATGTCTCAGGAGCACAGCTTGGGCGTTTAAAGAAAACGACGGAGGATTGTATTTTAAGCCGTTAAAAAATAAATAAATAAATAAATAAATAAATAACCGCTATTACTTTAGCTTTGTTCAGCTGGAAAGGGCTACTTTCCTAGCCCAAGGGAAAATGCAAATATAAATCCAAGTGTGCATTTGTGCGTGCGTGAGCGAGTGTGTGTATGTGCAATGTGTGTGTGACTGGCTTTTCGGTGACCCTCGACAAGTAGCCTAATTAGAACGCCCCCTTACCCACATTTCCGCTCTCCCCTTCATTAAATCAGTAATAGTCTTTTAATAGCCAGTGTGATCGAGGTTCATAAACGTCACGTATTCAGACATGTCGACACAGGATCCCATTTTCAGCCCCAGCAACTTCAATCTGAACGAACAAACTGTCTCCATCCAGCTCATCTCCTATATAACCCGGCCAGGAAGAGGACAGCGTGTGTGTGTGTGTGTGTGTGTGTGTGTTGGGTCTCTTAAGTAACTCGTAATCCTCTATTATCCTCTATTTAGCATTTCTCTCCGATACAATTCAAGTGCACAACACGCACACACCCGAGAGTTTCCGGCATGCACACACACGCACACACACACACACACACACACACACACTTCCACCCACCCAAAAAAAAAAAAAAAAAAAAAAAAAAAAAAAAGAGGCGGGGAAAAAAAGGAAAGGCAAATTAAAGCAGCTAAAAAAAGCCTCCCAAATTACAGTTTTCCGCACCAGGGGCTGAAATAGCATAGTCCATTTAGTCTTATTGTCTTATCCAATAGTGCTGCTCATCCTTCCCTTACAGTGGAATATTTCAAGGAGGTCATTTAAAAAAAAAAAAAAAAAAAAAAAAAACTAAATAAAAGGTGAAATTGTTCATTCGGACTAAGGAAAGATGTTGAATGAGCCGTAACGAGCGCTGTAAACAATAATCGCGATCATAGGTCAAGCTGCTCTTGCTCGGAGAACGTGCACGAATAACAAAAGGATTGCTAAAGGTCAGTTCACTGTGTCTTTTTACGCATTTATCAGCATGTGTGCACTGGGTTTTCCCCTCCCTCTCGTCCTCCTTCTCGATCAGAATAAAAACAATGAGAGAAATGGAGTCATTAATCAGAGGAGCTCTGCCCTTCTGCAGCCTCAGAGGAGAGAAAGAGACAGCGAGGTAGAGGAAGAGACAGTGGGCGGACCATGCCATTACACAGCTCCCGAAAGACTGGCAGAGGAAAGAGTCGGAGGTGGGATCGCTCGCGCCGCATTTCGGCATCGGCCGATCAGACATCCGACGGTCTCAGAGCCCCTTCTGCGCCGTTCCAGTCCTACTTATTCCAGCCCCGTCAAAAGTTGCGGCCCTCGTGGCCTCATCTAGCCGCGAGAACGGTCCGATGAAAACAAATAATTGGCCTTCTTTTTCCTCTCTCGTGTTTTGTCGTTCCAATTGCTTCCAGGTCCTTATCGCATCCTGCTCTGGCGAGACAGTTAAGAGTCACTGCCCTTCGCTTATTCCTCCTTTCCGTCTCTCTCTCTCTCTCTCTCTCTCGGCTCAAGTCGGCGCCCCTCCTCTGGACCCGCTCAATGAGCCTCATTTATCAAACATTTAGTAAAAAGTCGTGTGTAAATGTTTCCACTGGCTAAACCAGACTAAACATTCCTGCTAGATTTATAAACGCTTCGCTAACCCTGAATTCATTGAACGATTTTCAAAAAATCGGCCATAAATTATAAAGCATGACCATGGCTTTTAGTGATGCCCACAAATCTCCATGAAAGGAGTGAGCCTCCTAAGTGTGGCCTGCCTTAAACCTTGTAGTAACGCAGCTCAGCCACTGCACTGCTTCAGCTAATACACACACACACACACACACACACACACACACAAAATCATACACACTCCTCTTTTCATACAGTGCCATTACTTTTGTCCTAATTGAATGCTTAGTCCTATTTGTCTTAAATTACGGCGTCGTTTTGGATTGATTTCTTTCAAGTCATTAACGTGAGATGAAATGATACATGGAGAGAGAGAAAAAGAATTGATCCGGCGTAGCCCGTTTATAAAATTGCGGAAACTCCGTCAATTATATGATTATCGATTACACGAGGTTCACGTCGGTCAGTGTAGGTTATATTCAAGCTCAGAAGATCTCGTAGGACGGGAATATTTCCCTGAACGAACTGGATTTGCATGAATACCGTGTTTCCTGTATAATAAACACAGATCACTTTATTGATATCCAGTTTGATAAATGAGGCCTAAATGTGATGAACCCAGGTCCATCCTTCTCTTTGAACACCGGTCATCTAAAAGCTTGGAATTGGAAAACGTATGCCAATTTAGGAGGCTAGTGCCCTCACGTATCCATCTACCCTTTCTGTTCCAGGAGGCCCAGACAGAGGTAGATCTGTTCTCCGACTGTTCTTCAGCCTGTCCAACTTCACAGACGGTACCTGCCAGTTTCCATCATTAAACCCAGTTTCTCTACGGTCTCTGGTGTGGGTCATCAAGTCCGCTGCCTGCTCTTCTCAGCCTACGTGGCACTTCTTGCCCAGTTCCGTAAGAGCTGATTACAGTGTCGCAGAGCCTGCTCACTTTGGAGCTCCAGCTGAGGGGAAGAAGCTCGAAGACAGACAAGGCTCTCTTTCTCTCGCTTTCTCAATCTTTCTCTCGCGCACTCGCTCATATTCAGAACAGCTCAGTGAAACGTACAAGGGAAGAAGCGGGGGGGAAAAAAAAAAAAAAAAAAATGCATGCATTATTCAAACTGTTCAAAGCCAGGAACTGAAATGTCTGCATGCAGGTTAGGATGGAATTAATTAGCAGGAAACGGTTTTAAGGAAGCACAGCCAGAATCGAGAGTAGATAGGCCTTGCTCATCTTGCTCTACGGTGGTGTTGCACACAAACACACACACACACATACACACACACAAAAAAAATCACATTTATGCTTCCAGAGAAAGAGCAGCTGGAGATGCCGGGGCGCCGGTCGCATTCTCAGGGCTCAATATCCGGCTCGATACACAATCCCATTTTCTTGTTGCGTTCTCTGGTTTCGTGTTCAGCCGCTGCCCATGGCTCGGCTCATTGGCTCTGCTGCAAAACGTCCATCACGAGCTGTGACGACACAGGCAGGCCTAATCTCTGCCACAATCTCCGACAAAACATTACACACTGCAAGGATGGCAGCAGCTGCAGAACTGGGAAAAGGCAAAAGTTAAAAAGCACCCCACATAATGAATTAAGGCCAGGCTCAGATTTGTTATTCTGTAGCCTTCATCCGTTTCACCCCACACACACACACACACACACACACACACGATGAGTAAAGCGAGCTATCTTGGATTAACAAGAGACTTCCTCCAATGTTTAAAAATGTGCCAGTTTTCCTTCTTGGAAACTTCTAGTCTTGAATCTGATCTCTCGCTACACAACATGACGTCTGCTATTCTTAGAATTCTGTACGAACAGGAAGCCAATGACTCCAATTAATCAGTTGGGTTGATAAATTCAATCAAGCCCAGCAATTCAACTTGAGCAGAAAACCTCATGCTTTAAGGCCAGACAAAAGTTTAACAAATAAAATAAAATAAAATAAAATAAAAAGAAAGCGAACCTTGAAGATGTAGTCTCCAGTTACAAGCAAAGGCTACTCAGGGGGGGAGGAAAAAAAAAAAAAAAAAAAAATCAACAGTATTCTCGGAATTCTCAGCTCGCGGTAAATAAACTTCAATCGAAGACTTAGCCCACAACAGCTTCCTTCCTGAGAGCCTTGGCTCACTTCCTTACACTCACCTTAAAGATTGACCGTAGCTAAAAGCTAATTGTGCTATTAATCTTAATGGCTAACCAATTACTTTCTCAAACTGTGCCTCTTCCCAGAGAGAGAGAGAGAGAGAGAGAGAGAGAGAGAGAGAGAGAGAGAGGGGGAGACAGAGTAGGCCGATCGCGTGCAATCGCTTCCTCGGTCTCGGCTCTCTGGGTTTTTTTGTTCTCCTAAAAAACAAAACAAAACAAAAAAAAAAACCCGTGGCGGCCTAACCGTAGGGATGAATCACTCGGCAATGGATGGAGAGAGTGCTGTGGGCAATACAGCTTAGAAACCAAACCCACAACAACAACAACAGCAGCAGCCATGTTTAGGTCAAAGAAAGGACATAACCGGTACCAATCTGGGTCACACCACAGCTCACACCACAGCTCAGACACGTCCTTACGGTAGACGCGGTCGCGTGTTCTCCACTCGAAAGCAGACAGAGAGCCGAAGGACCCACCGAGTGAAAGTACAGACAATAACATAAAGATAAAGTGAGAGATAAAACTGTACTGTAGAGGCATCTTTTCATTCCCCGCATGTAAATGCAACATGAAAAGGTACAGCAGTAATCCTTAACATCCAATTATGTGCCTTAAGTAAGGAATAAAACACTCAGGGATATGCTGTTATTGGAAAACAATCAACAACAGGGTGGTGTGATGTGGCTCGAGGGGAAGCCGAGTTACTGTTTCCACCCTGAAGTTGATTATTTTCCTTTAGCACCGCCCCCTAAGGGGGTTTTCATTCATTCCTCTTTAGTCCATCGCAAGGCCTGAAGTGTTTTATTCTACTTATGACCACAAAGGCCGACAATTACATTATTTTTATTTTTTTATTAAAGAACATGTCTAATTATTATTTTTTTTTTTTATCCATTTGCAGTTACATGCTGTGGAACACCCATGAAATGGGTTAGTTTCCGTCATCACCTACACTATTTTACACGACGACAGACTTTTCCTCGTCAAGCGTCTTTTTATAATACGACCAAATGTAAAAAAAAAAAAAAAAAAAAATCTAAATCGTAGCTCATCGTGTTATTGAGAAATCCGATAAGAAAACTTAAATCAACACCTTCTGACCAATCAGGATCGAGAATGAATATTAAATGAGATTTAAAACGGTATAACACGCAAGGCATACTTGAGAGTGCGTTCAACTGGGAGGTCGATGTGTAGTACATATTTTTTTTCTTCTGCGAGTGTTAAGACAGGAGGCTGATAAAGCGTCAGGACTGGGACTGGATGTCCCAGGCTTCCTCCAGCTAATCAACACTCAAATATCAAAATCTGCCTGAAAATGAGAAATCTTCCTGTCTGGATGCGTTCCGTTATTGCAATCCGCTTTCTATTTTTTTTTTCTTACCTCCCAACCCCACACTGTTCTTCCCCTCGGTATTGATTGTGATGTAATTGCCTCTAAAACACTGGCGGTACCAAAGCCACTTCCACTATCGATGGAAGCGTGTGGGCGTACTGGGATTTTCACTCCGAGCGCAATCAAGGCGCCGTCGCCAACGCCTGCCGTTATTAAAAGCGAGCGGTGGGCTAAAACCACGGGCAGAACGTTTCCACAGCAATTCCACTCACGGGGCCGGTTTTTTAGCAGCAAAGTGGGCCAGACTGGATCCTAATTCACACATATACTCTCTCTCTCTTTCTCTCTCTCTCTCACACACACACACACACACACACCGTCATAGTCTTTCGCTGAGACTAACTGGGACAGGCTCACACCGCACACGAGGGAGAATCCCGTCTGGAATTAACTACGCAGATTCCATTTCAAATAAAAATTTGTTTAAAATGATTTATTTATTTATTTTAAAACTGCAACAGCTATGTTAATAACCAACAGAGGATGATTTAAAACGAAAACGAGGGGTGGGGGTGGGGGAGGGGGTTCCTTCTCCAAATGAATTTCAACACATTGCCAAAGACCTTGAGTCACTCTTGAGCGCAGCAGCCACGTTAGACAGAATATCCCGCTCGACCTCCAAACGCTTCAAGGTAAAAGCGTCAGAAAAGCTAATACACTTAGAGAGACACTTAGCTCTCGAAAACGACACTCACTGACCCAGCAACTATCCAATCCTCTCATAACACTCTGCTAAAGAGGGCCAGGGCAGATAGAGGGCAGCTATTTAACACACACCTCACACACAGCTTCCTTTTTTTTTCTTTCTTTTTTTTCCTTTTTAAATGCTAACAACTGCGTTTTAATTTAAATACATAAATAAATAAATAAATAAATAAATAAATAAATAAAAATCAGTGATACTTTGACATTTAGGCAATTCAATTCGTTTGATCTAAACATATATCAAACACATGATCCACTCTGTTTATGCGGAACTAGCACTGGAATCTCTTAGCTTAGCACAATCAGTTAGGAACCGATGAGCTAGCGCTTTTTCATGGCATGTGAAATGTTAGTCGCTATAGGAGCTTTCTTTTAATACTTCGCTATTTTTATTGTGTATGAAAAAAAAAGCTACGCTTCTAGCTAGCAAACCAGATGCTAGAAGTACTTAGAAGTCAGTTTAGCGTGCTACTTTGCATGCTAGCACGTGAGTCACAACACAGTTTTAAGATTTTTTTTTTTTTTTTTTAATCCCCTAAAAGGGAGGGTTTCTTACTTAAAAGACGACTTCTTGACAATTCCGCTCGGCCAATCACACACAGTTTACACGTTGTCTAACTCCGCCCATGTGTCGTCTATTTTTGGCACTTTTGGTACTCTTGTAATAAAGGTAATCAAATTTGATGAGAATACTGAGCTAAGGTAAATCGGACATGGAGGAAAAAAATGCACGACTGTCTGGTGTAAAGACGGTATACATATATATGAAAATAAAAAAAAGAAAGGCACCCACGACTTGACATTCCCACTCGGAGAGTCAAGAAGGCTTTCAGCTCATTACCTCTAAATCCACATGGCTGCTCACATCATCGACAGTACATAAAATACCATTTCCCAACTCTTAAATAAGATTAAAGTCATGTTTGCTTTAGATTAATAAACAGACAGACGCATTATTTGGTTAAATCTAGAACACCGGCCATACAAGCTTTGAGAACGTCAACATTAACGATCATTCATACCACTTGCTATAGCTTGTTGCTAACTAAAGACAAACATGGAGGCATCCACGTCTTCTGTAGCTCAAGGTCAAAAAAGGACGTCATGTTTCATGTTCTGGCTTCTGAGCCGAGCCGAGCCGAGCAGCAGAACTCACAGGAGCTGTTACCAGGAGCTCCTGGTACTTTATCTAAAAGCCTTTGAGAAGAGCCTGCTAGCATTCCATTCAATACACCAATCCCAGCTAAATACTTATGACACGGCCTTGAAATCACACACAAAGAACCGTTAGTCCTCCTAATAAGTCGTAAAAATGCCTAATTATCCCTTTAAATTCAGTTCGAGGGGAGAGGGAGGATCAGTAATCTCTCTCTCTCTCTCTCTCTCTCTCTGACAGCAAAGTAGAAAAAAAACTCCTCTAAATTTAGCATCAGATTTATCAGGCTGTGGCAAAAACGAAAAAGGGGGAGTGTGTGTATGTGTATGAGAGAGAGAGAGAGAGAGAGAGAGAGAGTGTATGTATGTGTGTGTGTGTGAGAAAGAGACACACGGCAGGCATCTTAGCGGTGGGCGTCCACAGAGGGGAACTGTTCGTCATGAGTCACGTTCAGACAGAACCAAAATACATCTCCGCCAGGCTCGAAAATAGCACAGTGCACTGACGCTGGCCTGGTGTGACACACACACACACACACACACACACACACACACGAGACAAAAGGCCTGCCCCCTAGCAAGATCACAGTGGAGGAGGAAGAGATTGGAATTTTTAAAAAGCTCAAAGTAGTAAGTCCAATGTGCAGAGAGAGAGAGAGAGAGAGAGAGAGAGAGAGAGAGAGGGTGAGAGAGAGGGGGAGAGAGAGAGAGAGAGAGAGAGAGAGAGAGGGTGAGAGAGAGGGAGAGAAAGCACGAGCGAGAGAGAGAGGGTGAGAGAGAGCGAGAGAAAGAGCGAGAGAGAGAGCGAGAGAGAGAGGGTGAGAAAGAGCGAGAGAGAGAGGGAGAGAGAGGGTGAGAGTGAGATGCAGAGAGAGAGATAGAGAGAGAGAAAGAGAGAGAGATAGAGAGAGAGAGAGAGAGAGAGAGAGAGAGAGAATCCCTGCAACCACCCAAGCAGATAAGCACAGAAGTGCTGCAGAAGCTCTGAAGGACACGGAGACAGGGAGCTACAGCACAGCCAACTGCAAACCACACACACACACACACACACACACGCACGCACACGCACGCACACACTTCATCCTTTATCTCCCTCCTCACTGACAACAACACTTATAAAGGACATCCCCATCTTTTTGGAGCTTCTAAGCATTTAAATTGTTTTTTGTTTCTTTGTTTGTTTCTTCCAAACCCCACACACACACACACACACACACACACACACACACACACACACACACACACACTTGATTTGCTGCTTTTTCCCCTGTCATGTGACTGCTGCTGATGTGTTCAGTGGTTGTAATTAAGGAAGCAAGATACATAAAACATACAATATCACGTGTGTGTGTGTGTGTGTGTGTGTGTGTGTGTGTGTGTTGGTCTGTGATGGACTGGAATCCCATCCAGGGTGCGTTCCTGCCTCGTGTCCAGTGTTCCCAGATCCAGCTCAACCCCGGGCAGGCTACTGAAGACGAATGAAGGAAATAAAAAGGTTCATCTCACAGCAGAGTGCATCGTCATCCGTACGCACGCTGAACTCAGTCGCCTGCTTATTATACAACCAGGAAGTGTGTGTGTGCGGATTTTCTCCGTCTCATTCTCAAGGTGTTAGGAGGAAGCGAAGCATCTCCGATAATTTTCCAAAGAGTGGAACGGAAAGGCGTTGCTTTGGTGTCAAAACTGATGGTGATAACCATATACTGTCATATGCGAACACACACACACACACACACACACACACACACACACACACTTGCAGAATAAAGCTCTGCTACATGTTGTATTAGTAGTTGTATCGTTTAAAAGACTAAAACAAAGAGCTAAGAATAAACGAGCTCTGTTCGCACGCCGCTGCGCTGCTCATGCGGTTCAAACCCAGGCAAACAAAAGAACACGAGTTTATGGCTAATTACTCTAAAGCACCTAAAACATCCTGCCTCGGTTTATGATAAATCGCTTTAAACGCTATGACTAAGCGGCTAAACGAGGCTGAATGTAGCAGGAGCTAAAGGCTGACTCGTGGAGAACACTAGCAGGCAGAGATAATTGCGTGCGTTTCTGAAGGTGCTCTAATAGGCCTGCTAGGCAGCAAACGGTGAAGTCTGCACACTCGAGTGTGTCGAACACAAACCCTGCAGAGCGCGCAGGGAGGAACGGTTCTGCAGCAAAACGGCCCACATCCACTCACGACGGCTCACACACACACACACACACACAGCTTACACATACAGTTAATTACACACATGCTGCTTTTACATAAATCTGAAAAAGCATCAAAAGGACTGAATTTCAAAAAAATCAATGGACGTTTACGCATGACAAGGACTACGATACATGTTAAAAGAAGCAAGTGGTCATACTGGGGGAACAACATCTACATTAAATGAAGATGCACACAGAAAGATGGATAGATAAATAGTTAATAGACAGAAAGATAGTTGGACAGAGAGGTAGAGGGACAGACAGATAGCTTGGCAGACAACAGACCGTTGGATAGATAAACAGATGAAAAAGATGGACAGAGACAGATGGACAGACAGACAGAGGAATAGACAGTTGGATAGATAAACAGATGAAACAAAGATGGATAGATAGACAGTTGGGCAGACAGACAGGAGCAGATAGTTGGACAGACCGACAGACAGATAGATCAATAGAAAGAAAGATGGATAGATAGACAGATGGGCAGACAGACAGGAGCAGATAGTTGGACAGACCGACAGACAGATAGATCAATAGAAAGAAAGATGGATAGATAGACAGATGGACAGACAGACAGAGGAGCAGATAGTTGGATAGATAAACATATGAAAGAAAGATGGAGAGATAGATAGACAGACAGATAGATAGATAAACAGATGAAAGAAAGATGGCTAGATACAGTTAGACAGACAGACAGACAGACAGACAGACAGAGGAGAAGATAATTGGACAGACTGACAGACAGACAGATAGATAGATAAAGAGATAAAAGAAAGATGGCTAGATACAGTAAGACAGACAGACAGACAGACAGACAGGAGAAGATAGCTGGACAGACAGACAGATAGATAGATAAAGAGATGAAAGAAAGATGGCTAGATACAGACAGACAGACAGACAGAGGAGAAGATAGCTGGACAGACTGACAGACAGACAGATAGAAAGATAAAGAGATGAAAGAAAGATGGCTAGATACAGACAGACAGACAGACAGACAGACAGACAGAGGAGAAGATAGCTGGACAGACTGACAGACAGACAGATAGATAGATAAAGAGATGAAAGAAAGATGGCTAGATACAGTAAGACAGACAGACAGACAGACAGACAGAGGAGAAGATAGCTGGACAGACTGACAGACAGACAGATAGATAGATAAAGAGATGAAAGAAAGATGAATAGATAGGACAGGCAGACAGACAGACAGCTGGATAGATGGAGATCCTGAGCAGGGTCATGGTGGACATGGCGTGTACACCGGGAACACTGAGCGTGATGCAGGATCACACCCCGGATGAGACACCAGTCCGTCACATACACACACACTTTCATACCTACGAGCAATTTATCCGAGTAACTTATCCAATCCACCCTCGGTATGTTCTTGAAACTGGAGAACCCAGAGGAACCCCCACACAGACATGGGGAGAACATCTGAAAATCCACCCAGACAAACCCCAGACCCTGCAGCTACTCACTGCACCACCTCAACGCCATTATGATAAGGCTACTTTCTTCTTGTATCAAACTAACGGCCTTCCGTAAGTCCTGGAGTACAGCGTCTCCCGTCACTACAGGAACATCCAGACATCATAATAATATTATTATAGACTAATAATTCGCGTTGTTGTGCAAGTCGCAGCAAATGCAGGACGCCGAAAAAAAATGTCTTACAATCCAGAAAATACAAGGTCACACACCCGAGCGTCATGTGGTACACGTCCAGAGCTAGCGAGGGAGCTAATCTACAGGCTGTTCTTCATGTAGAAAGCTCTGCAGGGGATCTGGAGGAGGTATGAACTCGTACCCGCTCGTCGTCATTGCCTCGAACTCCTCATTACTGTCACTCAACAAGGAGATCACGGACAGGCCAGCTGGAGCGACCTGGTGCCCTCGCTGCACGCACGCACACACACACACTCACACACGTATGTGTTCACAGAGAGGCAGGCAGTTGCTGGCGATAACTACAGGGCCCGGAACCCCCACCAACCACAATCTAATTAGCCGAGAGCCAGGAAGACAAAAGGAAAAGAAACATGAAGCACACACACACACCACATGAATAAACATCTGCAGTAAGGGTGTAGAAAAGCACCCAAACAGGCAGCCAGACGCAGCTGCAAAACCTTTCCGAAGGCGTTCTACAAGCCGGCGAGCTTCTTTAGGTCAATAACAACAACATCATCAAGAAGAAAAACAGCATCTCTACACCAGCACACTCCCTCCGAGTGCACTCTGGCCTACACGCAGATCACAAACGCTCGCCGTCGCTCTTCCAATCCACTCTGCCATGCCTGTGTTTGTGGGAGATTTATGAGATCCTATATCTGCTTGGCCACTTAGTTTTTTTTTTTTTTTCCTCCACAGGCCATTTCAAATCAGAAACAAAAGGGTAAGGAGGTTATTCCATCTCCAGACACTTTGATCCATCTATTACCACCCAAGAATAATAGCCTCTCCCATCCTCCTCTGTGCACACGGCCTTGTTTGTGCCTGCGACATGCGTGCGGTCCTTTTTCCAGGGCCCCGAGGGTGAGAGTGGGGTGACAATACAGCAATCCCATCAACTCGACGCTGATTGATCGACTATCCTCACACACACACACACACACACACACACACACACACACCCAATACGATCCGATTTAGCTCTGTTTGTTTCTTGTTTTGTGTTTTTGGGAGGGGAGGAGGGGGAGAAGTCAGTCAATGGACTTCCCATCTGCTGCAGGTTCTTTTCAAAGCAGACTTTCTTTTCTTAACTAACACGCCAGCGCCATACACGCTCACGGCTGGAGAGTTCTGTTTACACCTCGGGTTGTTCGGCGAAGACAGAAAAGGGGAGGAATCAAAAGATGTGTCGGAGTCAAGGCGAGCTCTTCCGAAACAGCTAGGAAATATAATCCTGGCGGATGATTGAAACTCTCGCAAGCGTTTGACAGGAGTGTTCGGGGTGCCGGAGAGCTGCCTGGCAGCTTTCATTTTCTCCGCGGTTCGTGCAGTCGGTTAAAATGAATATAATCCGAAAGCCCGGGCTGCAGTTACATTTAAATGGCCTAAAGATGTGCAAAATGGGGCAGCAACAGGAGTCATGTTCAATTCACCTTGATTAGCAAGGCTGACAAAAAGCACCACTGTGTGTGTGTGTGTGTGTGTGTGTGTGAGAGAGAGAGAGAAAAAGAGAGATGAACAGAAGTGATGAGAGAAGCAAAAGCTCATTTCTGGTGCCTTAATTAGTGTTAGAGCTCCAAGTTAGAATAAGAGTTGAGCAGCAACGCTCCTGGGTCTGGCCACTTTGGCAAAGAAATGAAAGTAGTTTGGAAGTGTGTGTGTGTGTGTGTGTGTTACAGGCGTTACCTTTGGACTTCTTGGATTGGAGCTTTCTCGCTAGGCAACACATTTACCCTCAACTAGAGCGCCATGGGAATCCCAGAAGGTTGGCTCTTATGATGACGACGTTACCAACACAACCCATTCCCATGAGGAAGCTCAGACTGAAGAGCGCACTCACCAAAACACTTGTGTGAAGCCTTGTGCATGCAAAAACAATCCAGGAACTGACCAAGAAGTGCTCTAGAAAAGTTTTCTCCGCTTTGCTAGCATGGTGCTCTCTTGGCTAGACCTTCATTCAGTCTGCCTTACTAGCAGATAGATTTTTAACCCCACGATAAACCAGGAAATACACCACAAGTTCTCTCGGCTAGACCTTTGTCCACTCTTGCCTTGCTAGCACGAGTCATTAAAGTTCAGGTTTTTCGCTCAAATCCACTCCCAGCCCATTGCACCTTCTGTGTTCGCTAATAAAACAAACAAATAAATAAATAAATCGGCATCGCCGCTGTCATGAAAGTCGCGTTCATCCGGTCCATCATAACAAGGTAGACCTGTCACAACGAGGAAAGGGTTAGTGCAGCGGTCGCCTGGTTCTGAAGCACCTAGCGGCGAGGCTTCATTTCCATAACGAGCTCCTCTCAGCGCAAATGGCCACGGCCCCTGCGGCAATTAAAATCGTGTCAGGACACGTTGGGTTCCATCAAGCCGCAAAACAACAACAACAACAACAATAACAACAACAACAGCGGCAACAAACACTTGCTGATCTCGGGCGATATTAGCTGGCACGCCAACCCTGGGCTTTTTGTCACTCCGCTTTCCTCCAAAATAAAGCGGAACGAGGCCATTTCTAACACGGAGGGGAGGAAAAGGTGACGGCCGTTTTGCTTTTGATTTTCTTCAGCGGCTCACGAGCTTCTCTCTCATTAGGCTGCACGTCTCGCCGTCTCGGTGGATTCATCCGAGCAAAAGATGGCGTGAACTCGTCCGAGCGAACGACGGCGTGGATTTGCGATGACGAGACGGGCTCGCCGGTGGAGCTCGGACCGGGTCGCGCACCTTCGCTTGTTCTGAGCGTCCATCCCTCCACGTTCTCTTAACCGTCAGAGATGATAGACGTTACAGACGTACACTATGAAGGATCAGACGGTCATAAGCGCGCGTGTAGATCAAAGCCACAATCTGCATAAATACGACACCCCGCGTTGTCACCCTCTCTACTGAATATTTATGTCTAAACCTGAAGTAGGAATACTTCACGCCATTCCGCACAAACGGTATCTTTATTACAGAGACTGTTTAAAGATCTCTCTGAGTTCTATTTGAGAGGAGGCTGCCTAAGCGGGGTGAATTTTTGGGCGATGATTGTGCTTTCACTCCCATTTAAAGGCAGCGGTTCTAAACGTTAGTTCCGGTGCGTTCTGAGATGCTTTCCGGCTCACCGCGGTTGTAAAGAGTGGTTATTTGAGTTACCGTACTCGTCCTGCTAGCCTGAAACCGGTCTTGCCGTTCTCCTCTGATCTCTCTCTCATCGACAAGGCATTTCCACCTGCAGTACTGTCGCTTACTGGATGTTTTATTCACCCCTGTCTCTAGAGACTTGTGTGTGCGATCAGCAGCTTCTGAAAGGCTTAAACCAGTCTGTCTGGCATCAACAAACATGCTACAGTTAAAATCGCTCAGATCATTTGCTCCCCATGAACGAGCAGGTGTAAAGGTGTTCCTAATTAATAAACGATTTATATCGTTTGATCCGTCGGCTTTCATGCAGAACATCGAGATGACGATTCACAAGCGATAGAGATGTGCAACACTGTGAAGCCCAGCTGCAGTACCAGTGGAAGGTACGCGAAAACACACGTGAAACTACACTCGCGCGCTCGCACACGCACCGAGGTTGACCTATTCATCCCACAGCGCGGCCCTTTGAAACACCTGCCTGCTCGGTAAAAGAGCTGAAACCGATACCTCAACCACAGGGATGCAGAGCGGAAGGACAGAGAGAACTGGAGAGAGGGAGGGACAGAGAGAGAGACAGAAAAAAAAAAAAAAACGAAAACGATGACAAATGCAAAACAGAGAGACGCTTCAAAACCGAGCCAGACTGCTTATAGAGGCCTTAAATCAATTTGACATGGAGGAACAAAAAGGGCTGTGCAATGCTAATCTATCTGCCTTAATCCCATTGCTCCAAGATCCTTTTGAAATTCACATTCAGTGCTTAATACAAAAACAAATAAAACCTTCTTTCTTTCCTCCGCTAATCAGCTTGCCCTTCGCCGTGCCCTTTCTCAAGCAGTCAAAGCTGGATGTTTGGATGTATTATGTTAAATCCATTGTTTTAGCTCTTAAACAGCGACACTCTGTCAACACAAATGACACTTTTGCTTTTCGGTGGAAAATAAATAAATAAATAAATAAATAAATCGTTCATGTCTCGAAAATTGCCAATCCAGTTTCCATACCCTGGCCACACCGCTTACATACCGCGATCATATTCTTCTGAAAGGTCTAAAGAACAACGAGCAGCGCCTGTGAGAACAAAAGGCATTTTCATCCTTTCGACAGAAATCCGACAATCCGGGGGCAAACGGTCTTTTATTTATTTTTTTTCCCCCCCCACGGATTCTTTTTTCCAAGCCGTGATATGGAAAAGAAAAGGTTAAAGCAAGAACCGGGAAAGTATTAGAACAGGGGGGGGGGGGGGAGAAAAAAAGAAAAGCTTGCACAGAAACATTCTGTTTCCCAAACATATGCCGATACCCTTAAGACACCATGTGCTTTGGCTTTGAAAGCTTTCACTACCGATTCCCCATCTGAAACTCAAACCGCTCAGCAACAATACCTCTCGGAAAAACCACGAGGAAAGAGAGGGGGGAGAAATCCATTATCGATTTTAGCTTGTTTGGGGATGAAGAGGAAGGAAAAAGGCGTAAACGCACTGATAACATAACGCGGAGGTGGAAGTGAAACGGAGTAATAATTTAACGATGACCTCCGTAAAAACGGTAGCATGGAGGAAACAAACAGCAGCAACGCACACTATACTTACAATCCTGAACGGTGTAATGGTGAGCAATGCTTACGGTATAACACCTATAATCACTCGTTCCCTCACCTGCCTCTTTTTTTTTTTTTTTTTTTTTTTTTACCCCCCTCATGAATTTAAAAAAAAAAGAAAAAAAAAGCAGCTTGTGTTATGAGAAAGCATGAAAACCGTGAGAAGTTACAGCCTTACCGCAAAACAGCACTGCCACTGGAGACTCCTTCTTTAAAATACTATATAAAAGGTCTTCTCGTAGAAAAAAAAACAACAAAACATACAAATCCCAGTGTACGCCGTCACTACGGAAACCATAACGCTTCATATGAGAACGAGTGCATTAATGTAAACCTGTGATTCGAATCCGAATCGAGCAATCGTTCAAACGCACAGTAGCGGTGTAAGCGTGAGGAGCATCAGCACAGGCGGAGAACCCGAGCGGTTCGGGGGTTAACTGTCCAACCGAGAGCGTCTTGGAGCTCTCAGCCTTCCTGTCGTCTTTCAGACGGACCGAACCACGGACCGAACCACACACCGAATGCAACCACGACATGTCGTGGCACGAAAAATAGGAAGGATGAAAAGGATCAGGACCGACGGGAAACAGAGTCACTGCTTTCAGAAAGCGGCAGCGGACGGACGGACGGATGAAGCGGGTCTTACCTTAGGCTGAGCGCGGCGAGGGAAGGCCACTTTAGGGTCAATCTGAGAAGAAAATAAGAATGTAGAATTAACAGGATGTCAAAAACACAACCGCTTATCTGATTAGTACGCTTACGAGACAAACCATATGAGCTGGATGGACAAAAATCTACACAGTAGTGGCAAGCAATATGTCCAAAGTGACATCATCATGCATGTGACGAGCTTTTCTTCGTCTTATTCCTTTCAAGGTGAAGGAATGTGTGTTTATAGCCGCTATAACGTTAAGTGAAAACGGGACATTGTTTCACGGACGTCCTGCGACACAAAACGTAACTATAATTGGATTAAAAAATAAATAAATAAATAAATAAAAAATACATGACATTCTTTGATCACTAAAACATTTTAATCTTTGTGCAAATTGCTGTAGTATAAGAAGAATAAAACACTTTGGGCTGTGCGGTTATCGCGAAATAAACTTCGCACACCGTCCGATCATGATTATTGTCCGTATAATAGGCCTAATTCATGCATAGTGTATCCGTTAACAGTTTTATTAAAGCTTTAAAAGAAAAATAAATAAATAAGAGAGACACTATACACGAAGAAGCACAACCATGCGAAACCATCACTAGTCTAAAGTGTTCACACATCATGCTCAAAAGTATTTGTGTCAATTCAAGAAGCCCAAAAATTACAGAGGACAACAGATTCTTCTTCTTCTTCTTCTTTTTTTTTTTTTCCCTCTCGGGGTTCATCGTCTTGTTAATTTGTGTTTTTCTCCCCGTCAAGCGCTCCCGCCGGGAGCTTTATCAATCTCGCATTTGGAACGAATGAGAAACTATTTCATGCACCAATGTCACGCTCGGCTTTAATACGCGGCTCTTTAAAACTTTCAGCCGATCTCATCCGAGCAGACGAAGAAAAGAAAGAAAGAAGAGGGGAAAGAAAGAAAGAAAGAAAGAAAGAAAGAAAGAAAATGTAAACAGATCGAAATTGTTCTCTTGCAGAAAATTACTTGGCCGTGTTCAGCAAGGCAAACACTTTACGTTGAGGTGCATCTCGTGCTATAGAGCCGAACGCTCGCCCAGAGGGAGGGACGGGGTGAGATCAGATTGGAATCATTACGGAGGCGAACGCTCGTCGTGTGCGCTATATGAAAACACTGAAGCAATTTGGATGAAAGCGTGTCCTTCACGGACGAGGTCTGCGACATAATCTCATTTAATGCATGAAAATAACGGTATGATTAATACTAGGGATGCATCGATACTGAAACTGCTATCAGGTATTGGCCTGATATCATCCTTAATTACTTGTACTCCTAAAAATAAATAAAATTTTTTTTAAAAAAAAACAACGCTCTGATGTCATGAAGACATTCGTGTGACTGAAAACTGTCACAAAGCGCTCACGCTGAAGACTCCAAGTTCAAACATTAAACAAACATCTCCACAGAGAAAACTACACATCAACAAAATCACACGGTTTATTAAATAGACGTAAATAACGTGTAGGTTTAATGATCACGCATTAGGACGGGTGACGACTGAAAGATTGAGCTACGACTGTTTCGGGACGTCCTTTTGTCCATGTTTGTAGAAAACAGTGTGCCGCGGAGCATCGGAAAACCACCACATCGAGTCTGCTTATGTTAATATCACAAAGCGTGATAAAAGTCTGCGCCACTGGTAAGCAACGTGGCAAAATATCATCTTGTGAAATCTCAAGACATCATCACGTGACACAACATTTGGCTTATGAGCCATTTATGGGAAAATGAGACGTTCTGGGATAGAGAATTTGACACGAATGCTACAAAAAAAAAAAAACCAAACAAACAAGGGTTTTACATATAATCACTAATTTGCCGCAGTGAATATCGGTATACCGTGTAGTTATAAAATGATTCAGCCAGAACGTTACCACCATCCTCAGAAAAGTGCATCATGAGCTTTACATCTTGAAAAATCTAAAATCATATGGTCGAGCCTTAAAAAAAGCTACATCAATCAAGATGCGAGCGTTTAATACGTTCACACGACCTTTTCTTGAGCCCTTCACCTCGAGCGTGTTTAGTGCATTAATCGCTACGTCATGTATTTCCGAACATCCTAACGGTGTCCACATAAACACGGCATTAAAAGAAATTAAAACGGCACTAGTGTTATGTGGGGCGCAACTCTATTACCCTGCTGTCTAGCGGAGCAGAAGTACGCAGACTCGAGGAATTTATCTGGAGGATAAACGGCCACGTCCCATACAGAACCCCCCCCCCTCCCCCCCTCCCGCCACCATAATTCCATTTGACAGAGTTATGATTGTTATCTCTGTAAATCAGGTCAATTTATGAGATAAATTCCATAACACCTGGCTATAGTAACCTTCCTCAATTCCATGTAATGATTCGTTTTAGCGATTGGCCCCAGGCGCGAGCGATTCAACCTCAATTACTGCGAGAGAGCGGCCCAATCCGAGCACACGCACACCACGCTTTGAATTGCAAAGCAGGTTGACTCTTTTCGTGAGGCGTCTCTGTAAAATACACCCGTCCCGTCCCCCACCCACCACGAGGACGGGTTCCCTTCTAATTCCGGTTCCTCTCAAGGTTTCATCCTCATATCGAGTTTTTCCTCGCCACTGTCACCTCTGGCTTGCTCCTTAGGGATAAATTCATACATTTAAAAATCTATACCCTGAATTTATACATTTCTATAAAGCTGCTTTGGGACAATGTCCGTTTTTAAAAGCGCTACACAAATAAAACTGAATAATGAGGGCACGGATTCATCGCCTGATGAGAAATACTGTGTGAGATTAACATGGCAATCAGCATTACCAATTTAAACACACATAACTAAAGAGAAACCACACACACACACACACACCATCTGTCCAAGTCCTGACTCCATTCATCAGTAGTATACTACATGCACACGATGCCTTTAAAAAGATACGCACCGCACGAGCCAATCAGAGCGCGCTTCCTATTTCGGGTCGTGCCCTTTCGGAGTGAATGGCTCCTCTGTGCACCTCAGCGAGGAGGAAAATGCCAACAATCTGTGTCCTTTCAGTGGAGGTATTTATGTAAATGCAAGGCTGATGAGAGAATTAGCTTGCATTCATATTGAACGGTGTGACCAAAGAATCTCCGCTCCATCACTTCAGCAGTAAATAGGGAGAAATGATAAATAAAAAAACACACACACACAATGCGGCCGCCGGCTAATTTGCAGGACTAATGTTTGATAACGAAGCAAAATAAATGAAATTTCTTTAATTTGGTCTTTTGATTAGAGGGGTAAGGTTGAGTGATATGATGTTAGGACACTGGAACTGTCATCATTTTACCTCGCTGTATGCTTTTCCAGGAATCTTTCTCTTTCTGGGGTTAAAAAAATAAAAATAAAAAAATAAAAATTTTAAATAAATTTTAAAATAGCATTAAAATTGAAAATATGAAGAAGTAAAAAAAAAAAAAAAACTACGCGTTTAAAATTTAACTTATTTTTTAAAATAAATAAAAATCCACATAAACACTCCGGTCTTGTGATAGTTCACATCTTACGGCCGCTCCGATTTCAGCAGTGTAAGGAAATGCTGATCAACACAGCGGACGCCGCTGAAGTTTCCTTAGCTGTAATGCTAAGTGTATTTACAGTGTCATTTCAGTCACAGAGTCTTTTCTTAGTAATTGACCAACAAATCTGAGGAAAAATGCGATGTTCCGGACAATTTTCCTCATCTTTGCCGTAATCCTGCGTTTACATTGTCTGTAAAAGCCTTAACAGTTATGTTCTAGCTGGCTAAGCGGTTAGCTGTAACGATTAGCACGTTTACCCCTTGTGTAGAATGTACCCTGGCTGCCAAGCAACAACACTTTCTTTTCACTTTGGACTTTTTCTAAAAAGCTCCCCACCCCGCCCCACTTCCCCTTTCTTCTAACAGTACTGTGTTTTCACTTTTATAACACTGCCAACGTTAAATATTTACAGTAGCAAGTTTGACTTTTCTCGCATTAGCTTTATTTCGTCTCCTTCTCATCGTTAAACGATTTGTCCTTGTAGATGTTATATAATTGAATCCATGTAGCGCTTCATAGGGTTTTAACTGCTTTGCTTGCACTTTCTAAGCAAACCTAAATATCACGACGTATAAACCGGTATTGTGGGAAATAAAAAAAAATAAATAAATAAAAAAAACGTCCCCCTCATGCCGTAACATGAGATCATAATATTTTGGCCACATCACCCAGCACTAGATTAACTTCCCTGCTCAGCTAAACGAGCCGGTTAAATGCACCCTCTTTGCAGCGTCGATCGATAACCGGCTCATCTTAATTAAACAAAGCTGAAACGGTCAGACTTATGTCACTATCGATTTCTGACAAATAACACCAACACCAGTCCACGAGTCATGTTCCATACAGTATCACAATATACATCACGGTTAAGTACAGTATCCTGGATGCTTCAAAACATCATCACGACCTCTTCAGTGCCCCGAGTTTAATGTCCGGTTGTAATAACGCATACTAAAATTAACCAGTTTGGCTAATTAGAATATTTTTGTTTTAAAAACAACAGTGAATCTAAACCGAATTAAATTGAAGTTGTACGTGATGTTAGCTTAGTGATTACTCCAACCGGATCAACGTGAAGTCGTTTTAATATGCAGTGTTCTTAATACGGTGCTATTTCCTAACTTACGTACGTTCGATATCATTTCTTTTGATTGTCCATCGATTATTAATTGAGAAACGAATCGAGAACGACGACGTGTGTTTATGCAGAAATGACGATTAATTGCAATAGAGACAAATAATTGCGATTAGAGCAACAATTAAAGCTTAGGCAACTGATTTCTATCCATCGGCATTTTTTTTTTTTTTTGCTCATTACGGATCTTTATTCACTCGGCGGGGATTTTCCCGCTCGTTCTCCGTCTGTCTGAGAGATGAAGGCCGTCGAGGACAGAAATGAAACGCTTTACGGTCGTACAGCAAAGACCTCCCAGCGGATTCCGTTAGAACTGCTCGATATGGGGGGAAAAAAAACGTCATATTGATGTTACATTGCTTCTTATTACGGCGACTTTATGCCTAGAGGTAAAACAAAACAAAACAAAACAAACCCCCCCCCCCCGATCAATGAACAAATCATGCTCATGATTAAACACTGACCTGTAACATTCTGCATCGTTTGGAAATCATCACAATCTTGCAATATGCAAATAAACACAAACGACAGCGGATCCATACGTTTTCCGTTGGTGTTTCGCTTCGATAAACCGTTCGTTGTAGTAATAAAAATCTTTTTAAATTGGGTAAAACGGTGAAAATCGTTATTTAATTGTCACTCAGACATTCATAGAGGTTTGTTTTAATACTTTACCAAGCATACAACAATCGCAAGGTGTAGCAATTTAATCGCAAAATGCTTTTTTTTTTTTTTTTTTTTTTTTTTGGTCCATATATTTGTCTGGTTCTGATCCAAAAACACGTAAACACATTTGGAGCGTTGGGGTAAACAATACGTAAGGTATTAACCGCTCGTGGGTGCGCCGTTATAGGAAAATAATCAATCAAAGACAGGTCGGTGTGATGGACGGCCGTTACTGTTACCATAGTTACGCATGAAACGTTGTTGACAGGAAACAGTCCGTACAGGATTTTGCGGAGTTTTATTTATGATCGTCGATTTAGAAATAAATAAATAATATATGCGACGCGATTGGCAGTTTGTTTGTGGGTTTTTTTTTTGGGGTTTTTTTGTGGAAAACTACTTGAATTGTTTTTGCGCGGTCTTTCGCAGTGATGTCTGTCGGTAAACGAGACCTTTTAGCTGTACTCGTGTTCGACACGTGTGAAACGAAGACGGGGGGGGTGAAATCCTGGCAAGAGTCGAGTTCCTGTCATCACTTACTTTATGCAGCTTGTCACGTTAGCAAGAGAACGCAAGTTGTAAACACTTTTTAAAGACTTTCCAGTCGCAGAAATGACCATTACAAAACACTAACACTGGAGACTCCTTCCATTCACGTTCATCACCTACACGCTTTTTAAAATCTGTTTGCGTCATGTCCCCATGAATGAGCCGTTACTATAGTGACATATCCGAATGGGCGCACGGATATAAACCTGTGACTTGCCTCAGAGCTTCTGTTACAGGAAATTAAACCAACACCTTCTGACCAATCAGAATCGAGCGTTCGGCAGCACCGTGGTATACGTAAGCCGGCGTTTAAACAACAACGAATTCAGCTGTACGTTTACCGCACCGCTTACAATCCATAAACTGACAAGTTCATGCAGGAGAGTGAAATATTTGATACAAAAAATATCATTTAACATTCAGTTAGGTACTCGAGTACCACTGGTGTTGGTCAGCGATCAGAAATGATCCGTGACGCCCCATAAAACTGTGTCATAATACCCATGATAGGTTTGACGGATTAGGAAAACGCTTATAAAATGTATTAGATCGGGTTCATTTGCATACGGCAAAAACAGATTCCGCAACGCTGTAGTCTCCATTACAAGAGCCACTAATATCACAATAATGGTTCATAAATGATATATTGCGCAGCACTGAATTCCCGTTATTATCACGGCTCCTAGGGAGTGATGAAACCGGCTGCAACGGGAATTTAGTGCAAGGTCAAATTAGCCGATTTCAGCAGATATCGCTGGTGCGCATCATCACCTGCGTCGGATTCAGGCGATTAGCTTTAGGGGACATTTTAGACCTGGAAGAAGCTTTCCAGAAGACCTGGTGCTGGAAACACAGCCCTGGTTGGTGACTGCAGCAAACTGGTGGAAGTAAGTCATCACTTTTCTGACACTCATATTCTGTGAAACTGTACACCTCTGCGGAGGTAAACCTGCTTTCCACAGCGAGTGTGTGTGTGTGTCTGGTCTAGCACAGACCGGCAGAGAAGAAACAGAGCAGGAGAGTGTGCAGGTGTGACGAGGCCTTATGTAATCCTGCTATTCTTCTAGTTTCGCTGCACAGAGCAAAAGGAACCTCATTGGGAAAGAACCCATCCAGTCGTTCGTCAACATCGGACCAATCGACCCTTCAATCTGTTACTCGGAACAGACGCTGGAGCCGTTTCGATCTCTCCATTTTATCCAATAGAATTCAGGCACAGATCTGAGCCGTTTAAGGGAAAGTGGCACGGATTTGAGCTCACAACCTCCCGGTTACTGATGCAGAACCTTAAAAATGTTTACTCTGCTTTCTCAAATCGATACTGCTCTGCTGTTCTGTCCATTTTTTCCCCCGCCACCGTTTTTCTCCCTAATTCGTCACCTGTGAATTCCCTGCCCGTCATACGACAGCTAGCAACTGGGGGAGGGTGAAGGTAGCGCGTGCGTCCTCTGAAGGACATGAATCTGGTCAAATCGCATCTTTTTGACCGGTTCCTCATGCTACATCGCGGGACAGTGCGACACCCTCGGAGAACAGCTCCATTCGCACACTCCTTCACTCATAACCTCACAGACGCCCACGACCGATGGACGAATGACGAAGCAATCCATTCGACTTCACCTCTTCTGCCTTGGTGATTTGTGTCACTGGTTGTAATTCGTGAGAAACGATCAGCATCGATCACTTCAGACTACATTAGCGCTATTCGGACGGCCGTGTGACATCTGGAGTACCATTCGTCGACAGACCTGCTTGATTGCATCACGGCGTGTACGCGGTACGGAGACGAAGTACAGTAAGCAAGTTGTCGAGAGGCTCTTCCAAAAAGAACTCATCTCTTGGCGATTCTGGAAGGGGATACGTGCGCTAGGTAACTAAGTATGGCAAGAAGTAGAAGGCAAAAAACTTTTTTTTTTTTTTTTTTTTTTCCAAATGCAAGACGTAGCAACAGCCTGCAAAAATCGTTGACGTGTCAATCCAGACGGGACAAACGTTAGACAATGCAGAGTTGTGGGAGGAAAAACAAAAACAAAAACAAAAAAAAAAACACAGCACTTTTTTTTTTTTTTTTTTTTTTAATTATTTTCTGAGAGGAGAAGGGAGAAATAACACCGGCGTGGCCCATCAAGACAGGAACCACAGAGGCGCGCCTGCAAATGATGGGAATGCAAAACACTCCAGATCCATATGTAAATTTAACCCCGTCGGAACAGGGCCGCGGTCGCGTTTCTGGAATCTCACGTCAAGACGCGACGCTCTTCACACACCTCTTGTGATTTTTAGGATCGCTATGTCTGCGTGAGCTGGGGAAAATGAAACACTAAACCGGTCATGTTTCGACTTTCTGACGTCCGGTGCCACACCATAGCGATCGTCGAGTTTCTCTCAAAACTATGGAGTCGCATCTTTCCACAATCTGGTGCGAAAACGCTAACGCCGCGCGGTGGTGACGCCGTAGCGTCTAGCGCAAGAGCGTGCGAGTTTAAAAACTCAACAGACCACGATGCCGTATGAATATGGAAATACATTTGCAGAGATTTGATTGCAGTTTTATAATTTTTTACTAACTCTCCTCAAAATCCTCATCATTTATCATCACATGGAAAAGGAAGTTCTGGACCAACGTTAATAGTTAAAGAACACAAGAAGAGCCTTTACGTGAACATGAACTGATTTGTGGATTCAATGATGCACTGCCAGACTACAACACAACAACGATACGGACCTAAAGTCACTCAGAGCTTTGAAACCGAGAACTACGATGCTCTCCTATAGGATACTAATCCGGAAACATATTTAACGCTGGTTTTATTCCTGACTGCATTCGCTTGTCTTCAACTTGCCCCTACAAGAACCAGGCAACTAAACAACCGTGTGTGCAAACGAGATATCCGGGGGACCTCGACGCCAAAGCCAGGGCCATTTAGAGTCAACAGAGCGTCTAAAGATGTTCACTGCGTTTATTTTCTCTTCAGTTCCGGCTATTCAGCTCTACAGTCGCACAATCACACGAACCTGCAGCAGGAAGCCACCGAGGGCGGGTCAGGACGGCCTTCAGCTCCTCCCGCTGCTCTCTTTCTGCGGACGATCTCTCGTTCGCTCGTTTTTTAGCGTATATAGATCGAGTGTTCGGGGTCATCGGTCCAAGCCGTCGACTCGAAACCTAAACCGGGATCACGTGGCTTCAAATCGCGATTAAAAATAAATAAATCTGCAAGCGGTTCGGTCCTTCACGTATTGAAATGCGTGAAATTGAAAACCACATCGTGTGTGTCCGGTTTTGACACTTGAAAGGGATATGGATTTTTGCCGTGAGACCTTCGGCAGTTTTTTTTTTTTTTTTTCACCGTATGTTGAGTGCAATAACATCTTACGCTGGAACTTATACAAACAGATTTGAAAAACTGTGTGTAATCATTGATACGGGGGAAGCTTCCTGCCAGGAGACGTTTTACTTAATGTTTATGAAGGCGTCTCGCTTTGTAAAATGTTTACTGGCATCTTGCTTTCTGGTTTCTCATGCTGCAGGTTTTATATCTCATTTACTTTCAGAAAGAGGAAAAATCCGGACGCTGGTCAAGGAACATAGCTGCTATAACATAAGTGAGAACAGGAAGTGACGGGATTCGTTAAATGGAGGTATATAAGAAGAATAAAAGACTGAACTCTGATCAGACCACCGTGTGTTTTTTCATATAACTGCAGACCTGAAGTCTTTTCGTTTTGTTTCGTTTTGTTTTGTTTTGTTTTATAAATCCACATTGCAATGAACAGTTTTTTGTTGGGGTTTTTTTGGAGGGGGGGGGTGTATTTTTTAAATAATACACAATGTCAAGCTACTGTAACGTCGCACGATTTCAAAGTGGTTATAATAAGATTAAAAGAATTTAAAAAAAAAAAACAAAAAAAACAGTGAAACCCATGATCCTCGGTTCTGGCATTAATACTTTCCAACAGAATTCTAAAGTCCTCTTTTCTAAATACGAGTCAAACCGTGCAACGCTGCTTTCAAATTTTATTCTCGATCCTGAAGATTTTGCCCAAAATCCCGCCTGCTCCGTCCGCAAGTAATCACGCTCGACATAATAACGCGCCGCTTTTCTGTTTACGACGCCGAGCCCATCCGCTCGCTTCAACTGATCTGTTCTGTGACATGCGATCTCCCCCCTCCCAGGTATTACACTAACATTTACAAGCCTTCCTCTGGCAAGTCATTTAATCCAAAAATCACCGAGTCAGGAGCGAGGCAGAACCCAGTCCGAGCACAGAACCCGAGCAGAGCACCGTTCGGGACACTCCGAGGTTCGACTGCGGCTCTGTGCTGGGATTTGAACTCAACCTTTGATCTGAGACCGTGGTGACCATGACCAAGGCAAGAACCGATAAAACTATATTACACATCAAAAAAAAATAGTACAATATAAATGAAATACTCAAACCCTACACCCTGCTTTATTTAAAAGATAATCATTACTTAGTCATTTTTAAAATGATTCTTTTGTGTGACAATAGAGAGAAGTATTTGTGTTATAATTATTTTAAAGTAATTAATGGTTTTATGAACTATGTAAATGATTTCAACGTTCAACAATCCATTAATAATTTCTCTGATGATAATTTCCGACCACTGCAACGGTAATAAATAAAAAAAAAAAAAACAACGTGACATTTGAAGCGTTATCACTTTTCCGTTTTCTTTCAGAGAAATATATCAGAAATCCCAGTCGCTAGTTAGAGTTGCAAATCTAACAAAAAATAACAGCAAATCTCTTAAATATTAAAAAAATAAATAAATAAAATTTACACAAGCCCTGAGGTAAAGAAGTAACGCTACAATACTTCGATCGATCGATCGATGACACAACGTCCTTTTTTTTTTTTTTCTTTCTTTCTATTTAAGGGACATCCGATGCATACTTTGACATGCTAACGGCTAAATTAGCCAGGATTTGTTAGCTGCACTAAAGCCGAAAGGAATCTGAGGACGTAGAAAAGGCTCAGGAAAAAATAAATGATAATACTCTCGTCTTTCTTAATGCAGCCAAATCCTAGCAGATATCTAACTAAACCTCTCCTGTTGTGTGTGTGTGTGTGTGTGTGTGTGTGTGTACATGTACGTGACATGGCTTCCTGTTAGTCATGCCGACAAAATGAGAGGTGAACGCCACATCTTTAATCATATAACCCGCTTTGGAGCAATTTCCTTTCGTTTTCTTTTCTTTGATACAGAAAACAGAAAGTGCACTTCCAACAACAACACCACCACCACCACCACCTCACTCCTAACTCCAATTCAAAGCAGACAGACAAACCGGGATGGACGCCACGTCCTAAAGCAGGAAAAACGAGAAGCAGGCCTGAGGAGTCGTGTGAAATAAAAATGGAAGTTTTGTGGCTTTTGGTACGAATATGTTCGCCTTAAGGTTATCTATAAGCTAGTGCGCTCCAAAACAATGACAACATTCACGCTTGGGAAATATACGCATGTATTCAAAACTGACAGAGTCTCTCTCTCTCTCTCTCGCTCTCTCCCACCGATATGGATCAACAATTTCGATGACATCATTCTGCACTCATCGGATTTTCTGCCCAATCAAATGCTCTGTAGAATCCGAAGTGTCCCGCCCCCAACGCTATAAAAATCCATGGTACGAACAGTCAAGTACGGCTTAACCCAGGCGGTGAGGAAAGCTAAACGCTACTCACTATTTAAAAAGGAGGAGGAGGAGCCACTCGATACATCCCGCCCTGACTTCCTGTTTCTGGGGAAATTACGTCAAACAACGTCGAACAACGCTGCACATTTCAAGGCAATTCACGGGGACCATAAACTGGCGTAAGCTTACACGTCGTGTACACGTCAATGAAAGCCTGGAGGTGTGTTTGCTGACGTAGCGTCACTCGATGTTCATTTTTAACCGCACGGCCTCTACTCTCAATTAAAGACGTAGAAAAAAAAAATGACGATAGCGACAGTATCACGAAATCACAGTCTAAACGACACCGTGTTCTCTCTAGAAATATGATTATTATATGGTATTAAAGTTTAATACCGTAACATATTTCAAGAGGTAGACAGATAGTTAAGTGCATTAACACGCTAAAAGAAACACACGAGTTTATGATTACGTTATTAT
>JANDJT010000060.1:24175947-24189536 GCA_024331685.1 Stegophilus panzeri | reverse complement strand
CATGAAAAGATATAATCAAATATTTACAAAAATGTGAGGGGTGTACTCACTTTTGTGAGATACTGTATATATAATGGAACTACACAGGGTGGCAGAAATTCCTCCCAGTGAATGGATGGATGGCAAAATCACACCTTCAGTCATTCTTGAGCTTCTGATCAAGAGGAATGTAGTTAGTAATTAGCATTCCATCAGAGGAGGACTGGGGTTTTCTTTGCTCATATTGAACTCTTTGTGCTAGATAGCCTGGAGCTGTGAAAGCCTGCAGCGTGCAATGCATCACACGAATCTCCTGCAGGAAATGGAGCAATTTCATGGATCATGCTGACAGAGGGGTGCAGTCTCAATTTGACCCCCTCACACCCCCCTCCAGTTCTCTTGGGAGTGAGGTACTATCTGCTGAAGGAATGTGAATGACCTAATAATAAAGGTGACTCAGTAGACTGCAACACTTGCGCAGTTTAGAAGACTTTTGTAAAACTTCTGACATCTGAAGTTAACAGAAAACATGCAGAACTTCCATAGCATAGGAGTTAGCTGACTGATAGATAAGGCTAAACACCATAGAACCATTGGGATCCCAATAGCAATCACAGTGCTTCTCGTTCTCCGATACAGGGACGAGTTGGTATAGTGGAACTATCATATGTAATGGGATGCACCTGCCATGAATGAACTTTTCAGCAATATAGGACAACTACAGGGATTCTTAAACACATGGTTGCAGGGTTCTACATAGAACTTCCATTAGAGGGACACATTCTCTAAGAGTGTACCACGTTGGAATCTAAAAATGCCTGGATCCCCACTTCAAATCTTTGGTTTGCCTGGTGTCAGTCTGGTGGAAACCCTTAAAGAACCTTTGTATGATCCCTATAGATAGCTAGAACCAGTAACCATCCTTAGAACGATTTGGGAACCCAATAGCATACACAGTGCTTCTCATCCTCCAATGTAGTGAAGGGTTAGCACAGTGGAACCATCAAATGTGAAGTCTGGGATGCACCATAAGCAGGTAAGGGTCTAACCCCGATTAAGAGTTCTTAACCTCCTTATAGGGTACTACATGGAAGCCTTTCTGATTAGAAAACTCATAGGGTACTACATAGAAGATGTAAAGCTTTCCCAAAAGAGACTTATTTTGTACCACATTGGACGACTAAGACTAATTTCATTCCAGAAACTAAAGAGTCCTTTGATTTTTGCACCACTGGTGAAACCCTTAAACAGGCAAGGCACCTGTTTGGCCATTATAGGATGAACATTTCAGTAATTGTTCTTCAAAGTTTCTTTAGGGGTTCACTGGATAATTAAAGGTCTTTAGCCACCTAAAAGGGTACTACTTGGAACCTTTTCTGGTATGAAAGCTTGTAGGGGCAGAGATAAATGTTTAGATAGGACTAGACTAGAACCTTCCAAGAATGACATTTGAAGATTATAAAAACATCTCTATCTCGAGTTCTAGCACCTAAAGGGTTCAGTAATCTAGGATAACTACACCTTTTATATGTTCATTGAGTAAATAAGGGTTCTTAGCATCCTAAAAGGGTTTTACCGTAGAGGTCTACATAGTTCCTTTAAAGGTTCCCCACATTGCCAAGAACCTAAAAATTGTTGGATTCCCAGTTCCAATCTTATACACAATGTTCAGTCTATCACCCGGAAGGTTCTTTGGTTTGTCCATCTGGGCTTTTATGTAGAACGCTACAAAAGAAGGCATCGTTTTTGTATAAAATTTCTAAGTAGAGCTCCTTTAGGACGTTAGAACAATTAACCATTTAAAGAACACTTAAGGAACGGTTTTGTTTTGTTTTTAAGTGCATGGTTTCATATATAGGGCACAAAATGTCCATTTGAGACGTTATCAGGAGTTTTAATCAGTATTTGAGATATTGCTGCTCTTCTAATGACGGTCATTATTCAGTAAATGACACACAGTATGTGATGTGTTCCAAGACAATTATTATAGCTAATACACGAGGCCAAGTTTACTTTTAAGCAAGAAAAATAGAGATGATCGGTGGTGTTGACTTAGAGGAGCCAGAGATCTAGTCTGGCGGGAATTGACTGTACGCTTAGTGGAAGGTAATTAATAACAGCACGAAAGGATTTCATTTCAGGTTGACTTGGAGGTAATGTAGCATGCACTCAGCAAACTGGAGTCGGGCTTCGTTATTATTAAGACCACTCGTATCAATTACCTCTGAAAAAGGAGCCTTGGTGAGAATTAATTGAATCTAGCTGAGGGTTTGGAGGTGCAGTTCAGTGCAAGAAACGAATTATTTTCCATCTGTTGAAAGTTCTTGACATTTGCATCTTTACTTTTGCATTGGAACTGATGTCTCTCACCCACACAGATTTCCATTACATCGATGTGCTTTACTACACTGTGGGACTTACTATAATCTATAAACGTGATAAAAGCAATGGTCACCAACCCTCTTCCTGGAGATCTACCTTCCTGCAGGTTTCATCTCCAACCAAAATGTAACACACCCGTCTTACTTCATGAAGAACTTCTCAAGGCCGTTATTAGAAGGTCAGGTGGGGACGCTTATGATTGGAGCTAAAGTCTTCAGAAAGGTAGACGACGGTTAGAAAGCTATTGGACAGCAATCTCAGAGCCAAGAAAGGCTTTGGATCCACCACAGCTCAGATCAGGATAATCTGGTTATCATTAATCTGGTGGCATTGATGGCAGTTTTCTCATGAAAGCTGAAGCTTTGGAAGCTGATCTGTTTGAGCAGAGTGTCCAGATCATGGGGTGAGACAGGTAGACAGACTAAACCACGAAAGAGCCAAAGGCTAAATCTCATTGCATTACTATCACCTGGTAGTCAAACTGCATCGTGGGTAACGTAGGAAACTGAAAATACTGAAAAGGCATGGTAAAGAAGTTTAAACTCAAACGGTTCGCAAAACTGAAGACCACATACTGATTATATATACACACCGATATACAAGCCATTCAGGGTGGATTTTTTACCTTAAGCTCATGGAAAGCTTGAAAGTCTGTGCCTGGTGTGAGCAACACACTTTAGGTCTCCAGAAACACCATGACCGCCATCTCACTGGTTTTCTCCATCCAGAGTCGAGAGGACTGACAGTAATGAATGCAGCAACTGACTTATCATCTTAATGGGACTGTCAGTGACGTGTCATCTTAGTACTCTTAGCGACAGGTGGGACGAGTGGGGACTCATCAGATCCAGACAGATAAGAGGACACGATTCGGGGGGGGGGTCACATTTTTGTTTTGATCATAAAAAAAAAAGGTGCAAAATTAGCAACGGAAGAATCTGTAGGAAGGCCTGATACAGGAATACGGTGTATTGAGTGATGTAAATTGGGTTGGATCTGATTTGCATAGACACCGATTTTGATTTAAGGTACCCACAAAAGCCTGAGAGTAATTTGCGCATTAAACTGTGCTGATTCTGGCTGATAGGACATAATTATATTGGGGAAAAAAAAAAAAAAAAAAAAAAAAAAGTACACCATGGTCTTGATCTGATTTGGCATCATGTACAGTATTGTCAAATTGTGCAAATTTCATTATACTAATTTCCTCTTTTCATCTGGCATGTTCTTCTGTATGTGGAACCAAATGGTGCACCATATATCTACATACAGTACAGTGCTGCCATCTAGCGGTTACCAAGCAGGAACACGGCTAAGTGTAACTACATCAGTGCGCCAGTGTTATTCTTTTTTTTTATTTTTTATTTTTTTTTAAACTATTCATAGGAATTATTATTGATGGATTTTCCTATATATTGCTTGTGAAAATGAAATTTACTACAGATTATGATGTGCAAATACATAAAAAAATTAAATAAAAACAATCTGCGCACCCCCAAAACCGAATGCAATAGTGATTGGATGCACCCTGACCTGACCGCGAAATCACCAGGGAAAAAAAAAGAAATATTGCATTTCATACTTCGTCATGCCTAAAAGCACTCAAAGGGTTTGATTTGTCTGCACTGCTAGATTTTGGCCGGCTTTGTTTAACCAGCTGCAGAGCTTTTGTCACAGTTCCCATATTTGTCATAGTTGCTAAGGAGACCGGTTGCTAAGGGGAGATGAGTAAACAGCCAACATCCATCCAAGTGGCACTTGAGGACTTCAAAAGCAGAAGGAAAACATGGTATGCACTAACCACAGGCCTGTTGAAGTCTGAAATGAATGGTGGCTTTGCTGAAGGATGATAGCAGGCTCTTTGTTTTGCTGAAGCAGTTCTTGGCTTGGACTTGATTTCTGAAGTATTTCTAAATGTACTTAATGGAAAACAAAGTGGGGATTGTGTCACTTGCTTTGATATAACATGCATTTTTGCCATCCGCAAATGTATAGTAGAGATCTGATGTACAAGGATCTAGGGTTTGTGTAGATCTGTGGCGTCACAATTCCTTTGCTTCCCAATGAAATGAGAAAGCTCTTAATGCTCTTGAATGGAAAAGGAACTGTCTTCAGGAATAGGTATGCCATATTTTCTCTGGAAGTGGCATCCGGACTTCACCTCTGGGCTAGTGGGTCTGCATGGCTTGCCCAAGAACATAGATGCTTCAGCGTTTCCCTCCAGAATGAAGATGTTGAATACGATGTTCAGTCATGCAAGTGTAAAACTTCTTGATCGCATGTCAGAGAAGTGAAAAAAGTTAATGGAAAATACCTTGGTCATGACTGAGAACCACAAAGGGGAAAGAAGGGTTCAGCTTCTTTAAAACCGTTTATATATTTCCTGGCAGGGTTGCTACAGAAACTTTGACCGGGGAACTTCCTGTTCAGCTGGATTACCTGCAAGGTCTTTTGCTGTCCCTAGAGCCAATTTGAGCTGGAGTTCCTCGCTTAAATAAACATGGTTTTCCACACTTGGATGACATTGGAGAAGATGCCAGATGTCAGCTGGAGCTTTAGCTTCTTCCAAGAAGCTGAATGAAGTGATGGATGCCTTGCTGGGGAGCACAGTGAGGCATGTTCCGCGTGCCCTACAATGGCATCTCCAAGTGAGAAATGATCCCACCAGAGCCTGGCCTTCAGGGGTCTGTGATCGTGGTCATTACAATAGCATCTCCAAGTGAGAAACCATTCCATCAGAACCTGACCGCCAGTAGCTTGTGATCCCTGTGCCCTACAACAGCATCTCCATGTGAGAAACCATCCCTCCAGACCATGGCCTTTAGTGGCCTGTGATCATAATGCCCTACAACAAGATCTCTGAGGGAGAAATCATCCCTCCAGAGCATGGCCTGCAGTGCCCTGAGATTGTAGAGCACTACAATGGCATCTCCAAGTGAGAAATCATCCCTCCAAAGAACAGGCTCCAGTCGCCTGTGATGCTAGTGCCCTGCAACAAGATCTCCAAGGGAGAAACCATCCCTCCAGAGTCCTGCCTTCAGAGGCCTGTGAGGAGCTCTTTATTAGCAGGAGGTATTAAGAACCAGAAACTTGTTAAAAGATCTCACAAGGTCTCTAGATTGGCAGAATGAGAAGACACGGGTTTGCAGAATGTTAAGGAAAAGCTAGAGCCAGGTTACTGAGAAGGACCCAGAAGACTGCGGCCTTGCAAAGGGCATCTATCACGATCTTGCGTCAGCAGCTGTGGCTGTTGGTTCAAAGAAAACATTGTTCTCCGTTCTGTGCAACAGCATTGTCCATTTCTACTTAAAATAACCACACAAACTGAGTGATATTGTGATCTGAATGAAATATCCACACCACATATAACTGTATACAATTCACCCCCTTTATTGGAAATATTAACTAGTACCTGGACATTTAAAAAAAACAAACCAAAAAAAAAAAAAAACCAATCAGTCCCTCAGTGTTAATGCTGTTATATCACTCAATCCTTTTCAGCTCTCAGATGGCTGCTAATTAATTACCTCAGCTACCTGCGGCAATTTAGCAGCACAGCTAATCAAGCCCACTGTGGTCCATTTCAGCTTGATCACACTGCAGAGACACCAGGCAGGTATCATCTCATAATGACTTATTTTAAAAATACAACTCATATTTTGTGCAATTTGATAGTATCTCAATAGAAAAAAAAACAAACATTTAGCATCTCAAAAGAAGCACTAGACAGACCATGGGTTAAATGTCAAGTCGATTTGTTAATAACACTACATACAAGGGGAGAAGAAAAAAAAAAAAGAAAAAAAAAAAAAAAAAAAAAAAAAAAAAAAGAAAAAAAAGAGTTCTTAACGTTTGCGACCTCAACAAAAAGTGAGTCTGGCTCTACAGACGTTAAACTTTCAGCGATTTGCGTTACAGAAATACACTCTGTGTGTGTGTGTGTGTGTGTGTGTGTGTGTGTGTGTGTGTGGGGCTCGGGATCACACTCCACACTCCGCCTATTTATTGCTGTACAGACATTTTATTTTTGGTACAGCTGTTACTTAATCATCTCCGGCTAAAAATTCTGCAGAGATTTGCACGTTTGTTAGACTTTTCTATCTCTCTGTATATTTTATATTATTCTCGTGTGTGCGTGTGTGTGTGTGTGGGGGAGGGTGGAAATTGATTAAACACACCTGACTCTTGTGCCTACTTGGAAAAGCGCCATACTCTCTCTGCTAATTCGATTTTTTTTTTTTTAACCCTTTTTGAGTTGATGCTAGCAAGAAAAGCTAGTATAATTAGACTTTAAAATAAAAAAAATAATAAGGTTATGGTGATCTGATCTCAAAACAGAAAGTCAGATTACATCTTTTGAATTTCAATTATTTAATAAGATGTGTGAGGGATGTTTTATATTTTTAGGGGTTAAAGATCCAACATAACCCTGTCTTTTATTGTCTGCACTAAACTCTGCGAGAACATTGTGTGTATATATACACACACACACACACACACACACACACACACACACACACACACACACACACACAGTTAATTTCTTCCTAGATTGTTTTGATACCATTTATGTAAGGAATAAACACACATGGGGGTGAGCTGTAATAGGAAACTAGTCAACAAGAGTGCTGAAGTGTTTCACTCCTCATGTGGAACGTATCAATATCGATCATATCAATAATTATACATTATTTCTTCGTTAAATAAGTTCTGATCTGTTGGGTTTTTTTTTATTTTTTTATTGTTAGTAAATTCAGAGTCTGAGAGTCCTGAGTGGGAGGGGCATCACACTCTCTCCCCTGTCAATCACAGCTTCACTCGCCAATCGTGTTTGTCTGCGAGGTACTGGGGCCCGGACAAAAACAAAAAACATTTGACTGGCACTGTATATGACAAAACTCGATCCTTACAAGAGAAATGTTAATAAGGAACAGGACTAAACACAATCAATTGGTCATATCCGAGAGATGGATAGGTAGACCATATCATGATTGACATTGAGACGTTCTCTCGTTCTCGCGCAAGTTATAGATAGCCCTGACCTCGAGCCCACTGAACACCTTCGGGATGAACTGGAACTGGAGCGCGTACCCTGTGAGAAAACTACATGGCGCGCGAGTTCTGTGGACTCTACCCAGGATTGGTTTCCGATACATCATGTCTTCTCAGCCAGGTCCACACTCGATGGCACACGACACAACAGCAGTAGTGACACTACTAAATAATTCAATAAAAACAGCTATAGCGACACTACACAACTATAGATTTAACCACTCAACACGTCCTTATCTCCTTATCCTTACAGTGCCGTGTTGTTACCCTTCATAAATCAGCGCAGCCGTTATCCATCCTGCGTTTACCGCCCCGGAGGACCTCGAGCGCTTCTTCACATTTGGCATTTCAGAGCTTTTAAACCGCCGATAATGCGGCGTGCCGAACGCGTGCAGCTCGGACGCCCCGCCGTCCGTTAACATTTCATTTATTTATTTATTTATTTTTTAAATTTCTGATTTTTAGCGAGAGTTCAAATGAATTGGCGCCCCCATGAAACACACTGGCGCAGCGTCTGTCAGCTGGATGCTCCAATTATGTGAATGTCAGCTGTTAAGAAGTATTAAAAAACGCGATGAAATGTTCTCGTCTAATAGCACCCAGGCATGTTTTCCACCGAGTTATAAACCTTCCGTGTTCGTGTGTTCGTGTCTTGGAAACGACGCTCCGAATTCGTAGCATAATTTCAGGACTGTACGGTGCGCCGCTGGTTCTACAGCGATTACTAGAGGACGATTGGGGAGGAGGGGGGGGATTCATTTTGACGATGGTACTGCTACATCTGTATACAAAAAAAAAAAAAAACAAACAAACAAACAACGACAAATTCAAAACCATTTCTCCCAAATAAAAAAAAAAAAAAAAAAACTAACTGATATTTAACAAACCGGTGCAAGATTAAAAGCCGAAGGTTCCAACATCCGATCATCTGTTCGTGATTAGTACCGCTCTAAATAAAGTTTAAATAAAGAAATACTCTTACTATCTATTATATACTTAAAAAAACAAAAAAAAAACAACATATGCATAAAATAATTCGATCATCCACCGATGACAACAAAACGACGTACACGTTATTTGTTTACGCGTAGTGACGTTATGCACGTCAATAATTATCACAAACAAAAATACTAAACTAACTTTAGTAACGCGTGCAAGTAGATTTTTGAACACACGCTTGTGAAGAACGTTATTTTTTTTCCCCGACTGACCCCGTCGATCCTGTCCCTTAATAAACGCTAAGGAAAATAAGAAGCCGGGTCAAGCCCAGAGAAGCAACGAGCTTTTTACACGCCAAAAGCAACGACAATTAACAACCCAAAGAACAACAGCTGATAAACTCCACGGTGTAAAAGTCAGGGGACGCGTCGGTGTCTTTCATCGCAGCATCTATATGTAGGCGAAAGAATAGAGGACGACGAGAGACAATGAGACAACGCATTTCTAACTCCGCAAGGACATGGTTCATAACTGCGTCAGTCTAGACGCCATGAGCGACACCAAGTTCTGACAGACAAAGCTGTTCACACACAGACTCTAAGCTAGCCAACGAGGACCCGGGTTCTTCTTATTTCTTTAACCGCGTCTCCTCTTTTCCGTTCCTTGCTTCTTAGCTCCTCCCTCTGAGGAAGAAACAGGAAAAGAGAAAAAAAAAGAAAAAAAAAACCCGACAGGAACAGCCGTATTGAGATGTTCTGGCTCACTGAAGCGTCACTTTGAGCGACTTTAGCGAATTCATACGTCAGTGATGCGTTTCGTAGCTGTATGAAGTGCATGACAGAACTGTGTGAGTATACGCGTATATACACAGAACAGCGATTCAACACAAAAGTATTCTTCATTAACACATTTGGTTTATCTGATGATCACGTGTCCAGAAAACGGCAAAGTGCACGCGTGTGAGATATCCACAGAGGATAAGACATAAGATATATATGTGTGTGTGTGTGTGTGTGTGTGTGTGTGTGCGTGCATGCACATGAGGAAGAGAGCAAACAACGCACAAGGGAAAAACGTTAAAAAAAGAAAGAAAAAAAAAAGCGCCAACCTACCGTCTTTGAGTCTAATTCGTGGTGCGGCTGAGCTAGGACTTTATCTACGCTGGCCGCGTCAGTGAACGTAACGAACCCGAAGCCTCTGTGGGACAAAAACAGACACACAGCACATAACGAGACCGTGAGGAGGGGGAGAAGAAAAGACACACATTTCATCACTGCATCATTTCATCATTTATCATGGTGAGCAGGAGCAATATATTTGCCTTAAGGAATATTCCCTGGCAGGGTTTACATGTGAGGAAAGAACAGCGGGGGTGTTACGGTTTTAAATTTACACAGTAAGGTAACAGTCTGATAAATATATTATATATATATGTATATAAAAATCACAGTTTCACAGCATTAATGGACAGCTTAAAAACCCGGTGGTGAAAATTAAACAAAACGTTAAGACACATCAAATCCGTTAATTATTCAGATAGATGTGTGTGTGTGTGTGTGTGTGTGTGTGTGTGTGTGTGAAAGAGACTTTTCAATAAAGGGACTCTTGCACTGTCAGTATGTATCACGTTGTTGTTACATGCTGAAAGAGACAACCGCTAAAATAAAAAAAAAATAAAAAACCTATTACAAATCTGACTAGCGTAAGAGCGTGCAGCGCTGCTTAGATAAAAACAGATCGCTTCGTGATTCCTGTAGTGGTGGTCTTCGATGCCACGTTCGACCGTGTGTTCGATTTGGGAAACGTCGTGTATGATTTACGACAGCAGCGGATTAAACACAGCCGAAGAGTTTTCGGAGCCCCCACCCCCCACCCCCCACCCCGTGTGCGGAGAAATCCAAGTATGAACTTTTTGGAGACGTAACGGACAAAAATGCATTTTAATCAGAATTTGGAAAAAGTCAGCGGTGAGGTAATCATACGATGAGACACTGTGACTAACCGTGAAACTGTGACAACATAACAACCCTAGCGCACACACACACACACACACACACACACACACACGTCAGCCAGCATTAGACAACAGCTTTTGTACGGCCGCTTTTTCTCTCCCCTTGATGTGACTGTCAGTGCAACACAGAGCAGGTCAGGATGCTTTAAATATAGCAGCTATCAATGCTCAGCTCTGAGGAAGCTCTGCTCGGTGTGTGCTGCGTGTGCGGAAAGGAGGACACCACACACACACACACACACACACACACACACACACTACAGTTGCTATACAGTCCCAAAGTCACTGTCAGACTGCATTAGAGCAGCAGCTTTTGCACGGCCGGCTCTCCGACTGCCAGTGAAACACGAGGCAGGACTCCAGGGTTGCCAGATTCAGGATAATTCCCACTTAATCTGGCACAGCGTTCACCTGCTCGGACGGACCTGATCTGGCACGTCTCTTCATGCCCGGGTGCGTTAGTGCCGAGCCTAACACTCACTGTGCCAAAATAAATGTGCCAGACACCAGATATAATGAACGGAAAATAAAGACGACGGAAAATTATTTCAAGAGATGCTTTGGCTCCGTAAAGAAGCGCTGGAAAGAATTGGAGAATTATTATTTCACGTCACAGACTTTACAGTAGCTTTCAAAGGCAACGTGAACCAAAATTTAAAAAAAATCAATTATTATTTTATCTCTTTAAATAAAGTGAAATGTAAAATGAGATATAGAGAGATCTCATTTTACTCGACATTGGTTCACAGCATTTTGATGGACGATAACGGAGAAAATAAATAAATTAATTTATGTACTGACCAGTCGTGCACATACACATCGTGATCAAGCCATGGTTTTCAATTTCAGGACGTCTTTAAGCTGCATCGTCTTGGGAAATAATCTTGCGCGCATTATATATATATATATATATATATATATATATATACACACACACACACACATATATACACACACACTGAGAAAGATTTCTACAGCACATATATAAGGAATCGTAGCATCTTTTTTTCTTTAAGTCACACCAGGTGTGCATGTGTTAAATTTCACCTGGAAAAAGTTTGAGTTTTTGGTGCATTGTGCACCTTTTATTCTGCAAAAAAAAAAAAAAAAAAAAAAAAACCACCACAAACCTGGCAACCCTTGCAGGACGGTGTAAATATACTGTTTTGGGGGCTCAGCTGTGGCGTGTTGCATGTGCAGAAAGGAGGGCAGCACGCATGCACACACACACACACACACACACACACACAACCCCTCTACAATGCAAGGTTGCAAGTCAATGTCAGACTGCATTAAAGTAGCAGCAGCTTCTCTCCAGAGCAACGTGGAGCAACATGAGACTTAAATAATAATACCTCCAGCATGGGGTCAATGCTGGCTCATGCAAATGAAGAAGCAGCTTTATTTCCAGTAATAATAATAATAATAATAATAATAATAATAATGTTTACCTTGAGCGTTTGGTTGTGGGGTCTCGCATCACCATGCATTCTCTGATCTCTCCAAATTTGCTGAAATATTCTCTAAGGCTGTCTGCAGACGATCAGAGAGAGGAAAGACAGGAGAAGAGAGGAGAAGAGAGGAGAAGGAGGATAAGCGGGTCAGTCATTCTAGCGCTGCGCGTAAAAAAGCGCCCCTCTGTGCCGTGCGCGCGCAGGGGTCGAATAGAGGACTCCGGGATAAACAGAAAAATCTCTCTCTCTCTCTCCATTTATAATTTCCTGTCATATATCTGAACCCCAGGCTTTATACAGATAAAAGGTAAAGATAAAAAGGTCATGCTTTACCTGGTGAGGTCTGCCAGCTCAGGCCACCGATAAACATTTTGCTGCAAGAAGAAGAAAAGAGAGAGAGAGAGACAGAGAGAGACAGAGAGAGAGAGAGAGAGAGAGAGAGAAGTGAGTTCCAGGTGCGAGATCGGCCATGTTTCTGAGCGGTTAACGATTAGTTATTAATCATTCTTAAACAAGAGAGGTACAAGTTGCATTGTGGTGACACAAAATATCCAGAAATATTAAAGAAAGCAAGTAACCAAACAAAGCCGCCGTGTGTGTGTGTGTGTGTGTGTGTATCCGGAAGGACTAACGGGGACGCTGTCGGAGCCACTGTCTCTTCGCTTTCATTTCACTCCGACAAAAAGAAAACGTGTACACACACACACACACACACACATACACACAAACAGCCCAAGAAAGAAAAAGGACAGAAGTCCCAGGCGCTGCTGTGAGCGGTGATCTTACCCCGGGTCATGCTGCGTGTCGCTCGGGCTTCCGGACGTGGCTTGGCTCCCGTCTCCATCCATAGCGCGCTGTCTCACAAAAAAACTACAGGGCAGTAAAACTACGAAACGCACACACTCTCTCTCACACACTCACACACACACACGCACACACTGACTCTCTCTCATACACACACATACAGAACGGGGAGGGAGGGAGGGAGAGAGAGAGAGAGAGAGAGTGGGACGAGGCGCAAAACAGAAGCGCAGGAGGAATATTACCGAAGCGGGAAGGCAAAATCGTCACACGTGGGGATCAGGCTCAGCCTCCTGCTCCCAGCCCCGCCCTCTAACGGCCAGAAAGAGGGGGCGTGGCCAGTGCGCTTGACGTCAGACCGACAACACTCCTCCTTCTGATGAAGAGGACGACGACTCCGGAAACCACGCCCCCTGTCGGTCAACAACAACAACAAAAAACCAGACAAACCAAAAGTTTTACGTTGTTTATTCGTTTTATTAAAAAAACAACAACAAAAAAAACAACAATAGTTGTTCAGTATCACAGTAATGGTTTCCACTACAAATACCATTACAAACCATCAACTGTTAACAACCATTAAAACCATTACCATTATTGTTTCTTAATGGTATCCACTAGACGCTATACACAACATGCATCTAACAGAAGGTAACACATTACCAGTAGGACCATTAGAGTTCCAGTTAAAACCAATACAATTCCCAATAAAACAGTTACAAATGATATGAGAGTTCCCATTAAAACCATTACAAAATTATATGAGAGTTCCCCGTTAAAACCAATACAATTCCCAATAAAACCGTTACAAATGATATGAGTTCCCATTAAAACCATTACAAAATTATGAGAGTTCCTGTTAAAACCAATACAATTCCCATTAAAACCATTACAAAATTATATGAGAGTTCCCAATAAAACCAATACAATTCCCAATAAAACCGTTACAAATGATATGAGAGTTCCCA
>JANDJT010000060.1:24164940-24175847 GCA_024331685.1 Stegophilus panzeri | reverse complement strand
CCCGTTAAAACCAATACAATTCCCAATAAAACCGTTACAAATGATATGAGAGTTCCCATTAAAACCATTACAAAATTATATGAGAGTGCCCAATAAAACCAATACAATTCCCAATAAAACCATTACAAAATTATATGAGAGTTCCCAGTTAAAACCAATACAATTCCCAAAACCGTTACAAATGATATGAGAGTTCCCATTAAAACCATCACAAAATTATATGAGAGTTCCCAATAAAACCAATACAATTCCCAATAAAACCGTTACAAATGATATGAGAGTTCCCATTAAAACCATTACAAAATTATATGAGAGTTCCTGTTAAAACCAATACAATTCCCAATAAAACCATTACAAAATTATATGAGAGTTCCCGTTAAAACCATTACAAAAATATATTAGAATCCCCATTAAAACCAATACAATTCCCAATAAAACCATTACAAAATTATGAGTTCCCGTGAAAACCAATACAATTCCCAATAAAACCATTACAAAATTATATGAGAGTTCCTGTTAAAACCATTACAAAATTATATGAGAGTTCCTGCTAAAACCAATACAATTCCCAATAAAACCATTACAAAATTATATGAGAGTTCCCGTTAAAACCAATACAATTCCCATTAAAACCATCACAAAATTATATGAGAGTTCCCCGTTAAAACCAATACAATTCCCAATAAAACCGTTACAAATGATATGAGAGTTCCCATTAAAACCATCACAAAATTATATGAGAGTTCCCAATAAAACCAATGCAATTCCCAATAAAACCGTTACAAATGATATGAGAGTTCCCATTAAAACCATTACAAAATTATATGAGAGTTCCCGTTAAAACCATTACAAAATTATATGAGAGTTCCCGTTAAAACCAGTACAATTCCCAATAAAACCATTACAAATGCTATGAGGGTTCCCATTGGGTTTTTTCTCCAGCAGGGATAGAATGCTTGTAATCAGATTCCGTTTGTTGTAATACCACCAGCACAGGCACAACCCACTCTATCTACCGCACACTGCACTTTATTATTACTTCACTTGCTTAAAGCACATCAGTAATCGTGCACGGTTTTCGTTCTGTGTTCGTTGTCTACAGTTACAGCTGCTTTTTTGTACTACGTAAGAGTTCATTTATCATTTCTGCACTGTGTCTGTATGGGAGTGCCATTGTATATAGACACTTAAAGCACTCTTGATGCACAGGACAAACCTGAAAACGTAATATTCAGTCCATTCAATTCAAATCGCCATGGGAATGAAGTAACCCAAAACAATTCATGAAATAATAATAATAACACTGATCAAATCTGTCCTTGTTTGGGTTTTTTTATTTAGAAGTGCTCAGATGTATGGAGAAACACAGAGTGTCTGAAAAGTCGGTGTAAGGGTGAACATGATGAGCATATGATGTATTTAATAAATAGAAACTCAAGCATATGCATTTTTGCCTATGTATATGTATTTCCTGATTTTTTCAGACACACTGTGGGACAAAAAAAACCCCGTAGAAGAGCGTACTGAAATCATTCTCACGGCTGGATCGCAAGGTTGCGATGGACTCTAACAGGAAACTCGGCGAGCACATCATCACGCGCCAAACTTACTAACAAATTCAAAAAGACTGGAAGTGTTGCGGACCAACCGAGAAGCGGATGTCCGCGAACATCCACCGACGAAGACACAACCGACGTGGTGCTGGCAAACACAGTCCCCTGTGTGTGGAGACTTCTGGGAAACCCTGTACTTTGAAATTGTATATCAAATTTTGCTTTTGATTAAATATGATTAAAATCGGTACTGTAAACGCTTTATCCTGGTTAGCGTCACGGTGGATCCGTGGTCTATCACGGGAACACCCCCAGGATGGGATACCTGTCTATAGCAGGGCACTGTGCGTGTTTTTTGGGACTTAGGAAGAAACCCACAGGACACTCAAACAGACGTGAAGAGAATATGCGCAGAAACAGTAACCTGAGCTCAGGACTGAACCTGTGAGGTGCCAATGCTACCTGCTGCAAATCACAGGTTTATATTAACGTCCTTGCTCTAATACGCTATCGTTTCTATAGTAACGGCTCGTTCACAGGGACCTCGATCCCCATCGATCGAAGACTCGTACAAATGAAAAAGTGTTTGTTATTTAACAAAGACGGTGACGTTTTCTGGAAGATGCCTATGTAACATGTATGGAAGGAGTCTTAAAGAGAAGAAGAAGAAGAAGAAAAGAAAAAAAAAAAGAGTCTTATGACGGAGCGACTGTTTATAGCTGCTATAACGTAAGCGATAACAGGAAATAAGTTGTTTTGAGGACATGTTACAATATTACCTATACCAGTGTAACTATAACTGGATAAAAAAAAAAAAGATTCAAGAGGAATAAAACACTCTGGATTCTGCTGTTATAGGAAAATAATCAACTTTGAGGTGGTAATATATGACATCACTACATTGTGTTTTATGTCGTAGGTATTTTACATTCCGTTTCAGGGCTGCTGAATGTAGTCGTTTAATTTGATCTGGGGTTTTTTTTTTATTATTATTATTATTATTTATTTGTTTTTCTCAGTAACAGCTTTCAGTGGCTGCAAGATTTCAGAGTCAGAGGAAAGAGGATTTTATTGGCCGCCGCCTGTGAATAGACCCGTTCAGCAGCTGTGGGCGACGCACGCCTAGTTTTCCATCACATCGGCTTGCGAGTGAGAGCTCAATTAAAGCGGGATGCTCGGTGGATTTTAAGTCATGCTACAGTGATTGCTGTTTATTTCCTCGCTACAGCCGGGGAGACGAGCGTGAGGACGACGGCGCTTCTAGCCAGAAAGAGAAAGAGAGAGAGAAAGATGTGTGCGTTGAAAATTTACCTCCTAGGTGTGCTCCCAACACACCTGACGCACCTCAGCAGCTCATTAGCACGTCCTTCAAGAGGTCCAGAGCCGTGTTTTACACTGAAGTGTGCACTACTGAGGGACTGAAGCAGCGAGACGGAGAAAGACTCCTCAAAGTAAACAGAGTTTTATCGGCGCTTTGCTCGCTCGGATTCTGTTCTAGTCACCAGCGGGGTGCGAGTACAAATCCCAGGACAGCCACAGAGACACTGTTGCGCTCTTGAGCAACACCCTTAACCCTCCATTGCCCCGCTATATCCTCAGATTTGTCCCATTCCTAGGTTGCGCCTTAAAATATACGTTTAATCTAATATATTCGGCATTTCACACGTTCACCTGTAATTTCACGTGTTTTTTTTTTTGTTTGTTTTTTTTTTAAACAAGTACATAGCACAGAAATCATTCGATTTCTCTAGATATGTTAATTAGCACTGATTAGAATATTGAATGTCGAATATGTTAATTAATTATCAGTATATTGGTGTGTTGCCCTTATTTTAATTCACGTTTGCAGTTTGCAGAGACTTAACCTGTGATCTCTGCATTACCTCTGTGATATACGCCAAGGCATCGAAGATTTAAAAGAACTTTAAAAGAAAATGAAACGCTTTACTGAACAATTTTTTTTCAGAAATGGCAAAATCACACATATTATGCGCATATATACATACTGAAAGAACTTAGCTTTTTTTTTTTTTTTTCCCCGAAAAAGGTAAACATTTGCTAACCAACATGTTTTCTTTCTGAAAAAAAGTTGCAGTACATTTTCCCAACTACAAATGAACCATTTTGCTAACTAATTTATCCCCCCCCCTCCCCATACGGTACAAACTAAACATGTTTTCGCTAATCAAATTCACTGATAACATTTACAAACGTTTGAACAATCTTTTTCCTTTACTTACGTGTTTCTCTGTTTATTATTTTTCTACTACTTTATCAGGTTATATGCTCATGATCAGAAGGTTGTGAGTTCTTGTCTCATTACTGCTGTAATAAATCCTGTTTCCTCCCATCTTATGTGACCTTATCTTATCTTACGACAGGACACTACTGTATACAAACGGAAAATATCAGATTAGCCCTCAAAGCAGTGCAAAGTGTTTCATCTGCGACCGACCACATGCCTTTCGATTCCTTACTAAACAACTTCAGTTCCCGCAGCCATGACACTTCGCTAACGCTCGCTCAATTCCTCCATGACTGAAGCTTAAGATCCTGCAAACAGTTCTGCCTGGTCCAAAATGTCACTACCTGCATTCATTGACCCCATCTGCCACGCTCGATGCTAATCTGCAGAGCCGGCACCGGGAGGCTAGGAGCGTCAGGATGTCATCTTAACGACCAAATATTCCACGTTTCAAAAAATAAAAATAAATCAAAAATACAAACGTTGTGTTTCGGCATTGTTTAAGGACGCGTCGACACCCAGTAATTCCACGTGGCAGAGTTGAATGTCTGTAAACTGGTGTTCCCCCCCCCAAAAAAAACACACAGTCGTTCAAGCGCAATTACAAAGGGCAATTATTGCTCCGAGGCTGCCGGCGTTCGCGCCGCAAATCAGACGAAGATTACGGCGCGTAGATCATTGTGCTTGTGACAGCTCCTGTGTTCAGTGGATTGGAAAGAAATAAAAACTGGAACGATATGTTTATGGAGTATCTGTGTCTGTAGCGCTCGGTGTTTATGGCTGTTTGGAATGCAGCTTGGCCTTTGCACAACAGCCTCACGGTCACGACTGAGACCTCTTCCAGGAGCAAGGCGATAACACGTCGGCTCGCTCTTCACTGAATATTAATGCAATCAGCTCGCGCTCGGCCATTAAAACAGATTACGTACGCCATTCGGAGACCAGTGCCGGGCTCGTTTTCGTTTGATTTATCGATTTATCGATTTATTTATCTATTTAAAGTGAGTAAAGCAGAATCTAATCCACATACAGGGCTTAGCAGTGATTCCCCAGAAGTCCTGAGATTTAAACTCACAACGGTGAGTGCCCACTGTACCCTCAAATCGATGTGGTTTTCTGCTGTTGTATCCCATCCACCTCAAGATTCGACATGTGCATTCGGAGATGTTTTTCTGCTCACCGCGGCTGTAAAGAGTGCTTTATTTGAGTTTCTTCTCAGCTCAAACCAGTCTGGGTATTCTACCCTGACCCCTCTCGTCAACAAGGCGTTTCCACCCACGGAACTGCTGCTCACTGGTTTTTTGTTTTTTGCACCACTCTGCGTAACCTCTAAGAGCCTGTTGACTGTTGTGTCCGCAGTCGCTGAAATACTCAAACCAGTCCGTCCGGCACCATCATCCAAGCCACAGTCGAAGTCTGTACGTTCTGATGTAAACGTTCTGATGTAAACGTTAACTGAAACCTTTGACCTGTATCCGCACCACCGTATGCGATGTGTTTCTGCCACATGATTGGCTGACTGGATAATTACATGAACGTGCAGGTCTACAGGAGGTCCTGATAAAGTGGTCACCCTTCCCTGAACTGAGAAACAAACATGAACCCAAACGCACTTGTATGAGAAGTCTAAAAGCGGTCAATAAATAAGAAAAACACTTCTTCTTTTTGCTGTTACAGGAACTTCAGCGTGGTGTGATGCAGCCATGTCACACATGCCGAAGTGTTTTTTATTCCTCTTAGACCGCTGCCATTTCCCAACGCCTGCAGTTTTAATTTATTAACAAACAACACATGGTACTTTTTATCCATTTGTACTAACATACAGTTTAAGTTCATTACCAGAATATCCTTAAATGTCCTCATGCCATTACCATGTATGCTAGTCAACTCTTTCGTGTTTTTGCTAATTCTATGCTTAAAAAAATATATATAAATAAATAAACTCAACCCTGTTACACATTTAAGAGCAAAATGCAGCCATGCAAGCAAATGCCCACACAAGGGTAGGAATAGCTGACAGTTTTGACCTAAAAGAGCCAAAAAATGTTCCTTTTGTTTACCTAGGTTAGTAGGTTTAGCGTAACGTTAATTAGCCGTACTAATAATGACCTCAACGAACAACCCTAATAAGGATAGTAGAGCAAACGCACGGCATGTCAGCACAGCCTACTTTATTATGATTCTTTTTATAAAGTGCTCATAGACCGGATTCTGTAACACCAGGAGCCGTATTTCAATGCGTGACTCACAGCCGGTACAGAAAATAGGATTCTTTTCTAAGATTCATAGTAAATATGGCAGCTGGTGAGTATAAACAGCATGGCAGGACGGTTTATCACGACTGACGGCAAGACAGAATCCCCTTCTTGTTAAATACAAAGAGGAGACGCTCTATTATTGTGTGGCAGGCGCACATTTCCGAAATGTGCCTCGCAGTCGCAGCGGCATCTGTGTTTGATTAATGAACGGATAAAGTATTTAAAGGAGGGTTTAATTTTTAATACCCTACATCTGTTAGACGCACCGAACAGATCAATAAGTGAGGCGTGCGCAAACCTGAACCTATGAGTGGATTCCTCCTGCAAATGTCTCTTTTCTTTTCTTTTCTTTTCTTTTTTTTAACAACCCCATAATATTGAAACAGAAAAACAACATGCAGCATAATAGGAACGACACAAACGACAAAACTGTCGGGATGACGCTTTAATGTATTTTCTATTACAGGCCTCGTGTGGAAGATGTGCCCGTTGCGTCCATTAAAGGGTCAAGCTGATATGGTGAGGCGCCCCGGATGCTCGCACGCTCTGCCAGCTTCAGCGAGCCTCAAATTGGCCTCTCACGCAGCACTCTGATGTCAAAGTAGCTCGAGACAGAGAAAAGCGGTAATATGCGGATGTCAAAGCACAATGAATAACTCAATGTCAAGAAGCATGTGTGTGTGTGTGTGTGTGTGTTGAGTGGGTAGAGAAGTGTGTAGGCATGAAACATCATAATAGCACGGCTGTCATGTGGAAGTAAAGTTTTATTCTCTCTCCCTATACATGTATAATAGCATACACACACACACACACATATATATATATATATATATATATATATATAGAGCAGGAAACTATCTATCTGTGTGGAGTTGGCCCTGTGGGTTTCCTCCGGGTTCTCCTTTCCCAAAAACAGGTGTAAGGTGTATTGACAACTCTAAATAGGTGTTAAAGTGTGTGCGCGTGGTGCTACAGCCACGGCGTTTCCATTCTAGGTCCATTTCCACATTTTCCCAGGATTAGTTTCCAGATCCACCGCAACCCTGATCAGGATAACGAGCGTAGCTCAAGTTCAAGTTTATTAAAAACATTGTTACATAATACAAGTGAATGACTTTCAAATTGAACCGACCACCTACTTGTAAATCTAATAAATAGCAGTTTATATAAAGGATCGGGGAACACCGGTTCAGCCTATGAGAGCGTGAGTTAGGGATAGTGTCACACTTGTCAGGGTGATCTTGTGTGAGGATCTTGCTTTTGGCAGACGTCCTTATCCAGACTGACTTACCTTTTTATTTCATTTATACAACGGAGAGTTAAGGGCCTTGCTCAAGGGATTTGAACTCACAACCTTCCGATAAGAAGTCCGACGTCTGACTCATTTTCAATGGACAAAATGACAGCAGTTCTTGTACCTGCGCAAACATGTGCAAGCAAGATCATGACAACGCTGGGTCCTAAGAGGTGAAGAGGTCTTTCGGAGGCTCATGGCTGCCTTGTGATGTCTCCAAATTGAAGTCACTGCTATTTTTTCCTAGAGCTACATGTAGGACCAGCGTTTAGCGCTAACAGATGCCCAAGACTGGCGCTGCTCTGATTGAAAGGCTAGAGAAGAACGCCATCTTTCTCATCCCGAGAGCGAGGTCACTTATAATCTCTTGGACTGTCAAGACTACCAGACAGATGGCTGTGGCGTGGTCTGGATTCAAACTTGTTATCTCTTGACAACAGGGCAAATGCCTGGGAGGGTCGTACTATCAAATGCAACTACAACCACCAGTCTGGTGTCAAATAATGAAATGTATTAAGTAAACATCATCATCAGGCACCAGAACTGTGCAAAGATAAAGCCCTATACTAGGCAAAAGTAACAGTATACCTATACCCCCTAGATATCCAAACAGCTAGTCACTGGCAGTTGTCAAATAACGTCTACGGACCTACCTCTTCCTGAAGTACTGAACTTTAAATAGTATGAACTAGTATCAGGATGTATTTACTGATAAAGACTTGAAAGCACTCTGTAAGCTGCTCTGGATGAGGGCGTCTGCCAAATGCCGTAGATGTAAATGTTTCTCAGAGTAGGGTTGTTGAAGCATAGCCAGGGGGTAAGGCCAGAAAAAAAAACCCTATATGCTTCTAATATACAGCCATTATATTATTGTTCATATTTAAATAATAAGCCTAATACCTGAAAAGAGTTAGGTTATGTACTAAGGGCGTCTGTGGAATTTTTTTAGGCTCCCTGGCTGCAAAAAATCTGAGAACCCTGACATACAGTAAAGTACATAAAAGAGTTCCTTGAAAGAGTTCCTACGACTATCCAGGTTTGGAATACTTCCTCTTTAAACGGACTGCATAAACAGATTCACAGCATTACAAAAGACCGAGTGTGGTCTCACACCGGCAGTAAAATCTGACTTAATGATGACGAACGACGACTCTTCCTCGCAGGCTTGCTGTTACGCAGTAAAAACCATGGCTGAAAGGACAGATATAATCTATGAAAGGACTTGCAGCAAAACCACAAACCCAACCAAGCAGCCTAGCTCTATTTAAATCTCATTCACAGTCCAGCAGCACCGGAAAGGAAGCGTCGCTGGCAAAAACAGTGGCGTCTCTTGGGAGCGCGGGGTTGTTGCCATGTGTAAAAATGGCAACCGTTTGAAACAAAATAGTGCATGGAACGGGGCCAGGTCATATTTTTGGCGAGGTTTGTCCTCTCGAAATCCAGAAACCGGAAAACAGGGTTCCTTCAGTGTTCTTCCTTCCTAAACATGCATCCTTATTTTTGGTTAGGGTTGTGGTGGATCCGAAGCCCATCACGGGAACTCTGGGAAGACACCAGTCACCAGGCATGACACATACTCTTTCACACCTAGAGAAGACTGGCATGGGTTAGGGAGATAGGTGGAAACCGGAGGACTCAGGGGGGAAAAAAACCCACACAAAATGATCTGAAAACGTGAGGTTCTAGGCCCTCCGTCTATGAACCCAAGACAGAAGAAGGAAGAGGGTTTCTAGAGCTTTCCTCAGTGTGTCTTACACTGTCCTGTAAACCATCAAGAGCAGCAGTTGGAAAAGATGAGGAAGCATGTGTTAACCTTCACCCTCCCTCATTGGTAGGAGAAAGCTAGCTGGTGGGTGGGAATTAGCTCCCATACAATGGGAGAAAATGGGGATACAAAGGTTCTAAGCCACAGGTACCCAACGCTGGCCCTAGAGAACGCCCTGTCCTGCATGTTTTAGTGTTTTCCTTGCTCTGACACACTCGCATCAACTCAATTCAAAGGTTGTCAGCCAGAGAGCTCTTTTCGGACACAAAAGCAAGACCCTAAACCCTCAGATAGGATTCTGACACACTTATAATTCGCGTTTGATAAAAACATCTCATCCATCTCCTCGTCAGGGTGTCGCAGCAAATCCAGAACCTATCACGAGAACACCGGGTGAGACAGAGGAATACGGTGTCGATGGGAGCGCGCACACACACTTTCACACCTACAGGCAATCCAGAATCACCAAAGGTCACCTAGCGGCATGTTTTTGGGGAGAAAACTGGTGCAAAACCTACGCAGACACAAGGAGAAGCACGGACCGTGGAGCTGTGAGGCCACAAACTCTATACGCTGCTCGACCATGCCTCCACGATAAAAGCATCTGCCAAATATAAATGTAAATGTGCATTATGTGGCCTAAGTAGCTTAGCGTGAAGGGTCCGGTGAGAGTTCCTCTGCCGTTATTCCGGTAGTGACAGTGCTTTTCTTACAGATAATGGCGCTGAGTGGGACTTCATTAATCAGCAGCGCTCTTTGGCGAGGCTCTTCATCGTCCCGAGTCCCGAATTGTTTTTCATGCTGCATGCCATTAATTAAAGTCATCAAAGCCAGCGGCAAGCAGACACGGCTGCTTTATCAGGACCACTTTGCATATATACTACCGCGCATGTTTTAAATCTTGTTTATTAGGGACAGCATTTCACGTCGTCATTTTCATCCTAAAATTCATCCACACGTATACGTAATAATTAGTTACAGAATAATATTCTTTATAAAGGAGCCATGCCTGCAGGCTAATATACGGTTCCATGTGATTATGCTTCGGTTGAAATGTGTTTAAAAACATGGATAACCTTTCGAAGGGGGATGCAGAAAACAGACAATGTGGCGCAGGAGCCGTTTTCTAAGCTTTACCTTGAGTGGCACCTAATGCACAAACGCAGCTAGTGCACTTGATGGAAAGGGAAAGAGTCTAAACGATCAATACTGCTGTACTGCCTACGGTCTGAACAGTCAATAAAACTAATAAAACACTAGCGGAGGTACCAAAAACTATTGAAATAACACCCGATAAAAGCTATTTAAAAGTCTGATGGCACTAAAGGAAAGTCGGCACTAAAGAAATATCAGTCGTGTATGCTCAACTTCATCGTAAATAAGCCACTCGAGCGCTCAATCCTGATTCGTTTATAATAACGCGCTCGTTCTAATACGATATCGTTTCTATAGTAACGGCTCGTTCGCAGGGACGTACGAACACGTCGAGTTTTCTGTGAGGAAACATTTAATGCAATATTTATGGAAGGAGTCTCCGGTGTCAGCGCTCCGTAATAGTCGGAGGTAAAGCTGTAGCCATGTTTTCTGAAACTTAACCTTCAGGACTTTTCTTTCTTCCACACGTGACCATTTTTGATCGTTAATAACGTCAGCGCCGTAGTCGAAATAAGAAATCGAACATTTCGAGGTGTGCTGCTTGCTATAGGGAAATAATACAATTCTGCTGTATTTGTATAGCGATTTTAACAGTGACTGCGTTTACACGGACAGCGGTAATCTAATTATCGACCTT
>JANDJT010000060.1:24148444-24164280 GCA_024331685.1 Stegophilus panzeri | reverse complement strand
CGCACTTGAAGCGTTCATAAAATTAAAAATAAAAACACCCAAAACTGTATACGGTCCCATAACGAAGACCAACTGTACGTTAATACGTGAAATTCTGGAGGGACGTCGGACGGCGTGGCGCGGTGACGTAATGACGTGTGACGTTCATCGATCTACGTTCTATAACACGTAAAACGGGAACGTGAAAGGAATATTCTAAAAGTGACTCATGTAAACACCTTAATCAGAATATTGTCTTATTCAGAATAAGGTCGATAATTAGATTACCGCTGTCCGTGTAAACGCAGTCACTGTTAAAATCGCTATACAAATACAGCAGAATTGAATTAACGTATTAGGACGAGTGTTCAAATAAAAGCCTGCGATTTGCAGCGCTCACATTACTACTGTCAGAGCTGCTCTTATAGAACACTAATCAACACCAATTCATCGGCGCTGTGGTAGAAACGTCACTGAATCCTGTCTACGACGTGGACACTGTGATTGTTGTATGGTTAATACGCTGCGAATTTATTACTGGAGAACCTGAAAAACAGCTAGTAGGCTTTGGAAAAAAAATAATAAAAGGTGCGATCAGGACGGGAACACACACACGCTCTTACAGCCATCCATCAGCGGTGTGAGTGTGTTGCATCAGCGTCTAAAAATAGAGTAAGCGGAGCCCATCTGTTCCTCCTATTTCAGACTGTTACGTATGAAAGAATGTTCCAGTGAGCTGAGCAATTCAGGAATCTCAAACCTGCAGTCAGTGGTGGAGGGGAAAACATCCATAACACACACACACACACACACGATCAGAAATTCCTGTTATGATGAATGATGTTCGAAAAAGCTTACATCAACTCCGAGATGTACTACAGAGTAGTGTAGGAAAGTTTGTACACCCCTGGGACAACACAAACCTATTTAATTCCCAGCGACAAGACATTCAGGGTGTCTGGTTTCACAGTTCCTTGCTTAATCACACACTAACGGTGGTAGAGATGGTTGTGATAGATATTTAGTTATCGTAGTTGGGACCCTAACAGAAAGTAGAAATACTGTTACCTATAATCTAGCTGCAATTTTAATAAAACCAGGAAGTCCTGTTAATACACGATAAAACATCCGGAAAGAGTGGAACGCTCAGGAATAAAAAAAACACAAATAGGTGAATATAACAGAACATGGTAGCCTATAGTACTGTTCTTAAGATTAAATCAGTGATGTCATCATTAGGGGTCGATAGAAATTCATACACTCTTGCTCTAGGATAATATTTAACCCCTTCTGTAGCTCATCCTCCTCATAGATGGGCAAAACCTCTTCTCTGGTAATCGTTCCTCACGCACGGTTGTACATTTTCCTTACCATCATTCAGAAAACCGTAGGGGATGCAAACCCTTTGGCCTCTACTGTACATTTCTAATTCGCCGCATTGTTTCCGGTCTTTTAGCGGGTGACGTTTTTCCTCAAACACCTTTATTTCAATCTTTTCGTCCTGGCTTTTGGGTGTTTGTCGTACTTTTTATATACATCGGCTTACTGAAGTCTTTTTTGGACTTCCAATACCCGTTTCGTTACATCCTCGTCGGCTTCGTCCCATGACTAAAATCACATGCAGCATTCAGGACAGGAGTGTATAAGCAGAGACTATATATATAAGACCAGAGACGGTACATAACGACAATATATAACAGGATTTCCAAACCGAAGAATCCTTTAGGATATTACGTGGGACGTATATACAATTAGCGTGGTAACGATTGTATGAGCTGAAAGAGTTGATATTTAGAACTTAATCTCGTTTAGTTTTACAGACAGGGTCATCTGCATTCTTCAAACGTCCATCTAACGTCCTTCACCAGAGCTCATGCAGGAGCACAGCGGCACCGAGATGGAGACGCCGACCCCCTCGGCTGAGAAATGGCAAGGGGCAATCATCATGTTAAAAACAGTATTGGAACGCAGCCCTGTTCTTTTTTTTTTTTTTTTAAAAAGGTCTTATAAATAAACTTGACATTAAGATTGCAAAAGCGTCTGTCTTATACAGTAATAAGTAAACAGCGCCCCCTGCTGTTCACATGAACACTTTTCAGGCTTTTTCAGTACAATAAAATAAAATGAACGCTGAACATAGAGCGCTCTTACTGAGAATCAGTTCACGTGCACGTTATAATTATATTATACTATAAATGAATTCGGTAGCAGGTCTGAGAATAGGTTCATATCGTTTCGCTTGGTCTAATAACATTAAGCGCAAATATAAAGGAATAAAACGTGGCATGGCCCTTCAATTGATAGGAAAAAAAAACTGCATAAGAGGAATAGAACACTTGGGGGCATGCTTTTATAGGAAAATAATCAACATTAGTGTCGCGTTGACATGGAAAATTTATTTATTTTCCAAAAACTGCATGTCACGAAGTGTTTTATTCCTCATGTACCACAGCATTAACATCAGCCATTTCTAATTAAGAGCAGTATTAATTCGTAATTACTTAAAATGCTTTGAAATGTTCGTGAGACGTCAGTTCCCGTCATCACTCGCGTTAAAGCGTAAACACTTCGGTCCTGAAGACTCTCCCGTGGAGGAAGACAGATCTCCGAAAACCGCCCCTTACAGAAAACCCTCGCCGTGTATCGAACGTCCAAGCGGTTACTATAGAAACGAGAACCACCAACCGACCTCTGCAGGAACCACTGAAGGTCTAATAAAGAACTCTGAACCAGTATTTCTCCATCACAGATGGTTGTAGGGACCGATACGTGTGTGATGTGGTAGCGCGACGCTGTAAATTGTGATTAAAAGGTCGTAATAAAACGTCGACGCGAGACTCCGGTGTACACGTCCGGAGCACATCCAAACAGCACTTGACCCACACCGCTTCATGTTCAAATCAATTCAACATTTTAATGGGGACAGAAAAGTCATGAAAACACTTCTGAATGTTTTACATGGTTGTGCAAGCTGAAAAGGACATTCTCATGCGCGTCTGAAATGACCACGTACAGACGGTTTCGCAATTCCGATCTCAGGAGACGAGATTTTTCTCTCTTTACTTAAAAAAAAAAAAAAATAAAATAAAATGATGATAATACAAATAAAAAACAACAACAATAATTTGCCTCAAGAATTCCAACAGTGTCGGTGTGCAAACAGATGAAAACGAGACGACACGGAGAGGACACGAGAAGTCAGATTTGGCAGTTGGCGTGACGTGGCACTGTGATATTTACCTGATATGACACTGGCACAGTGAGCATCTTCTTTATACACCACTCTCTCTCGCTCTCATTCTCTCACACACACACACACACACACACACACTTCCCTTACAGCCACGGACACCTCAGTGAGTGCCTCGAGGATACACACATGATTAAGTTCCTCAACAAAACAAGCAACAGGACAGAAATCCAGCACTTTCATTTCACATGTAAATCAGAGAAGGCAGCACTTTGAGAATTCACTTTATATTCCTTCTGCATGAAGCCTGGACGTAAGCGAATACGCAATTTGTACACCATGACGCTGACATTTCCCCCCTCAACGTTCCCAGGGACATAGTGAGAGGATGTGTACTTAATAATAATAAAAAATAAATAAATAAATTGGACGTTTGAAGTAATAAAAAAAGATCTGGACCGCAGCGTTGCCTTCAGACAAAACATCTACAATACGGATGAAGGATACTGATCGGACATGCCGGATACGTATCAGGTCGACGTCTCGCAACCCTTTCGGAATCCGATCCTCTTATGTATTTCTAAACGTGGCGTGAAGCGCGTGTCCGAAATCAGCTAGCCGAGAGAGTCGTCTCGGTCACAGTGACGAAGTCGCTTGTTTGTCAAGTAGCTCAGAATCGGTGTTTCGTGAGCGTGCCGTTAGCTTAACACGAGCATCCGGTAACTCCAATTCCAGTATCTACGTACGTACGTACGTACGTACGTACGTCTCGACTTCGCATCGCGATCACGTCGTCTGTCCGTATGTCGCAACGAAATTTTAACAATTAAAAAGCCTCAAATATGTGAACAATACTGCGTGTTGGTTATAATGCCACGTCTCCTGTAACGATTTCCCATTGAGGCGTTTCACGTGTACTCGTATAAGAGACTCTTTTATCCAAGAGGCAGAATCCAATCCAATCCAATCCAATCCAAGCACAGAACAGAACAAACAGGTTAATTAAAAGCCTAACGGCACAGGGGAGGGGTGGGCAAATCTTGTAATCCTGGAACAAGCAGATATCATGTCCAGGCTATTTGTTTTTATTTTATTCATCGTCTCCCAGCAGACAAAACAGTTTCAACAACAGGAGAATGGAAGAAAAAAAAAAGAAAGAAAGAAAAAACAAAACAAAAAACAACTCCTTACTGCCTTTAGCAAAACTACCCAACAAATTTATTTGATACGTAGCTACGGTTAATTATATTACATCAGATTACGTTACATGAGCTACCACGACAAGCAAAACACGACAAGGCAGAACACTGGAGCTTTTATTTGTCCGGTGGATTAGCTAATAAAATGATCATTTGTCCACGCCGGAGACACAAATAAATCCGTTTCTCCCTTTATTTTATTTGCCTGCCAACTACAGCTCACCAAAAAAAAATAAAAAAAATAAAAAAGACCACGACTCCATCCATTACATAGCAAACTCCAACTAAACTCAACGCGACTTTAAAATAATCTTTTGAAGATATTCAGCTACACAGAACATTCTCTAAAACGTGCATTCATTCTCCCAATCACGGTGTTAAAAGTTAAAGTCTACTCCGTGCGCATGGGAAACAAATAACAGAGCTTATTTAGCGTACTGCTGATTAATTATCTGACACGGATAAAGGAAATCGATTCGGTAAAGCAGAAAGGTCCGTGCCGAAGGCTGGAGGATGGATTTAGTGATTTAGACACGAGTTAATCAGACACGAGCCTGAAATGATCAAAAAGGTCATCTCGTCGAGAGCGACGTCTAAATGTAAGGAGGAAAGAAAAAAAAAAAAAAAAAAAGAAAAAAACTGTAAAAATAAACGTAAAGGAAAGACGTATATAAAATCAATCATCATCATCATCACAGCCTGGTACATTAGAAAGTAAAAGAAAACTGGACTGTTCGGCGAAAGACACGAAATCATGGCACTGATTTTTCCTGAAGCAAGAATTCAAAAATACGACGCGAAGAAGGGAAGGAGATTAAAATAGTCTGAATAATAAAACGGTTTGTTTGTTCAGGCACCTGGATGTCGGTTCAACAGGAGGCGAGAGCAACGAGGGATACTTGCATATCTTAATGCTTTGGAGTCGAAACCCCATTGCACATCTTCAGGGCGACACACACACACACACACACACACACAGGGCTTTGAATCGGCGTACACACACTAAACTAGCTTTCATGTCCATGTTAATCCTCTGCCTCATTCATTCCTAAAGCAACTAGACATGTGCCGATGTCATACATGATAAATATTGCCTTTTTTATCTCTCACTCTCTATATCTATATATATATATATATATATATATTACTCAATTCACAGGAAATGCTCAACCAGTGGGCGTGCACAAGCTTGTGAACTGTCCGTGGTGACAATACCGTGTTTTATTGGATAAATCGGCACAAGCCTAGGCGCAGCCGTTCGAATATCAAACTTAAACACGTATACAGTATATTTATATAGCGTAATTTCCGTATCTTTGTATAAAATAGAGCCATAAAAATGAAAAGTGCTTTGAAAATATCTTATAATGGAATTTTAATTATTATTTTCCATCTTTTCTTTTTATTTATTTATTTATGTATTTAAATCCATTTTGAACAGGACTATCAGTGTGAATAAAAAGGTACTTTATAGTACAATTAAATAATGATTATTTTATTGGGGGAAAAAAAATAAATAATTTTTTTTTTTTTTTTTTTTTTAAAAAGGCAACACACTATTGCGGGTGTTTGAAATGACGTGGCATGATTTTTTAAGACGTTTAACTGAAAATATTGACGTGTTTATTGTACCAAGATCCCCTCACGCTACGCAGGACAAGGGTCATCGTGTTTCCTGATCATTTGACAAAAGAAAGAAAAAACAAAAAGAAAAGAAAGAAAGAAAGAGAGAGAGAGAGAGAGAGAGAGAGAGAGAGAGAGAGAGAGAGAGAGAGAGAGACACTATTAAAGAGGTGGCACAATGGGATGAATGTTTAAAGAGAAAAAACAAAAAACAAAAAAAACCTGTCAACTCTTCCACCGTAACAGAAACGCTCTTCATGAATTAATAAGTATTCGAGATTTAAAGAAAGAAAAAAAAAAAAAAAAAAACTATCAATACCACATCTCGACAGGGAAGCATGTAAACACTCGATCCGCTGTTTCGCTCACAGACAAATCCAGTATCGTAACGAGCGTTCAGAACCTCAGCGATAAAGGAACCGCAGAGAACTCCTGCAATTGCATATAACGGTCGTGAAAGAGAATCAAGAGAATCTGGCTCAGGTTAAAGCAGTAACGCGTCATCTTTTAAAGGAGCGGTGTGTCATTTTCAGACAATACAACGACAAGTCTTTCAACCACTCCCTCCCTCAAAAACTTACCACGCCCACTCTGCTGGAAACGTGTCGGAGCTGAACAGCTTTTCTTTACCGAATATATTAAGGGTTCGGAGCTCATTAACCGGGCCAGAAAAATGTAGGCGGAAGCTTAAAAATGAACAAACAAGACAAATCCATTGCACGGCAAAGTATATTGTGTTATCTTCAGAATTATACAACCGTCAGGGTTCAGGTTGCTTTGACACGTATAGCGTTTGGTACGTTTCAGCGGAACCCCGATGGTGTGTTCTCTCCTCCTCCGTGTGGTTCTTTCAGCAGGAGAGAATCATAAGCACGGCAATCGTAGATAGCAAAGTGTAGACCTACACACAACCGGCTCGTTAGTGTGCGAGCTTCAAAGTGAACTTTAGTGTGATTTGATTTCAATAAGAAAGTGAATCGACTCTGAATCGACTCAGGAAGTGAATCGAACATACCGGGTGGGTTTTTTTTGTTTTGTTTCGTTTTTTCGTAAACTGAGCCGGAGCTGTAATGCTGCCATGCGTTCTGGACATTTGGGCTGACAATCAAAAAGAGAAAAACACTGGACGTGACACAAATAACGTTTTTAAACTAGTTATTTATTTATCTAGTCAGCAATGCAGTCCAGTCCGAACAGCTTTTTTTTTTATGATTGTTGCAGCCAAAAAAACCGCTTGATTATTTATTTATTTATTTAAATTTGCAGGTTTTTTGTGCTTTTTTTTTTTTTTTTTACAGAAAACTACTCGAACTGGTGAAACTGCATTTGCAAGAAATGGTTCTTTCTCAGTGAATGACCTTTGTTGTTAACCGAGGCTTTTTACCTTTATTGAATTTCAAAGCACGCACGTGAATCTAACACGGCTTTGACTAAACACCGAGCGTGCATGGCGAAAAATTACGAGCTCCTCCGGATACCGTGGCGTTCGCTTGATTTCGCACTCGTTTCTGTGATGGCACCATCGCGAAATCCTGGAGGGACTCTCCGAGCTCGGGCGAATTTCCTGATTTCTAGGTGCGCTTTGCCATTTATGTTCTGACAAATGAATGAAAGAACAGGTTCTCAATCCATCGTGGAAACCAAACCCCAACAGAAAACAACCCAAAAGCGTCCATTCCGATTCGGTTTAAAAAAAAAAAAATAATAATAATTACAAACCGCACCTAAAAGAAAACAAACAAACAAACAAACAAACAAACAAAAAAAAAACCCATAGAGGCTACATTTTGATCTCCGCTACCCGACATTTTAATCCTCCTGCTGGAACGGGAAACAGTAGGAGCACTGCCGAACAGCGAGTACGGAGAAGAGTAACGCGTGCCGACACTAACCAGGATCATTCTCCAACATACGCACCGTCGTGAAAAAGAAAGGGGAAAAAAAATATTCCGCTTTGTAATGGCTTTCCTGATTCTACCTGAGTAAAGAGTTAATTATTCTCGAAAGCACAACAGCCCGAAGCCATTCGAAGCAGGAGTTAGTAACTCATGTTTCAGATTGGTGTAGTCATCCTTAAACCAGTCATGTGTACATAAAGTGCTATTACTCATGATGAGACAAACACCTTTGCTTGGTTAGAAGATAAGAAAAAAAGAAGAAAGAAAAAAAAAGCCAAAATGCCTACAAGAAAAGGTCGCTGATTTAAACCAAGCCTAAGAGATGGTTATCTACTATACCCAGGCCCGATCTTTGGTCTGTGTGGCCAAGACGATTTAAAAAAAAAAAGAAAAAAAGAAAAAGTGACCGCGATAACTCGGCACAGTGTACCATAGAGTTCTGAAGAAAGGCCTCGCTCATGAAACGTCACAGTAGATGGTGAGGCTTTAACACATTCTGCTGATTACAGGGTTACAGCCTTAAAACGTTAGCTCTCACGACAGACATGTGCAAAGAAGTATTAAGGTTCGGGTTACGGTCCGACACCGTGAACAACGGATCACGACCGAGTACAGCTCGTCCATCCGTAGCCGCTTCTCAGCGGCGCGTGTTGTAAAGAAGTCGGTCGTTTATATTTATTTGCTGTGAAACGTCCAGCTTGGTCAGTGTGGGACGCCGCAGAGTTTCCCCTGACCCAAACTCTTTCGTTCGTCACGGGCTTTTTATTTCTCCGTAGGCCGCTCCTTTTCCGTTTTCTCAGCGCTGACGTGTATTTCAAGTAATGTGACGGCTGAGGAACCCAACTCGAAAGAAACAACACTCTTCTTTACTACCAAGACGGGTTGGGAATTAATAATAATAATAATAATAATAATAATAATAATAATAATAATAATACTGAGAGCTAAATGACTTTCTGCAGAAACCTAAAATAAAAAAAAAGCAGTTTTACAACAAGCCTGCTGAGCAAAATATGATTTCAAACTAGGCTTTTGTTGTAATGCTTGATCATCAATTCAAAGACGAGAAAAAAAACCCAAAAACAAACAAACAAAAAACTAATTTTAGGGCTTTTTCAAGCAGATAAAGTTAAGACCAATCCATTTCTCTTCTTCTTCCTTAGTGAGAAGGTAACAAAGCATTCAAATTCGCCCTTATGGACTGTTTATGTGCATTGCATAATTTACCAAAAAAAAAAATAATAATAAAAAGATTTCGATGTGTGAAGAAATCAAACGATCGTGAAGTTTGTGGTTGCATCCCGAAGTCTCCGGGGTGGTCGCGTCGCTTCCCCACGGCCGATCCACACAAAGCGTCTCGCCTCACCTCACCTCCCCTGCCCCTTTAAACGGTTTTGCGGTAGTGTTTGTGCGTAGTCCGATGCCTCCGTGGAGATCACAGCAGTCTCGTGTGTGCAGAGCAAACCCACAGAACCCCAAAGCTTCAGCAAGTCCCACATTCACCACCCAACACTTCTGTCTCTATCAGTTCGGTCTGGTTGGTTAGACCAGATCATTCACATCCAGGATCAGATCTGACTGTAGCACCCAAGGTGGAGCAGATGTAGTACTGGTGCTCGGCACCTCAATGATCAGGTCCGTCCATGACCTCCTCGTAATACGTCACCCTTTTTGGATCTACAAAGAGGGGGGGACGAAAGCAAGATATTATTACAAGACACGTCTCCATCGCGTTCTGCTTTTCACTCTCAAATGTCAATTATACTCGTTTCTAACTACACATGCGGGTACACAAGATGGCTGCCACCTGTATCCTGCAGTCGTTTATCCACTTGATGCTATACCAACATAAATGGTGAGGTCAGTAAAGCACCATGTGACACTGCATACGCAAAGGAATAAACAAACTACCATTATATCTTAAACCTCATACTCGTATGCTATTCTACACGCTAATCGAATTTTCCCATTACGGTTAGCGTTTGAATCTTAAAAACGTATCGTGCTGCCGTCAAACCGAACAAAACGTCCGTTTTCGTACCGGTTTTCTTGACTTTTCTACATTAGTAAATACAGTTGAAGATCTCTTTTTTTTTTATTTATTTGAGACTGGGTTCATGACGACAATCACGACGACGGCGGAAAGTCTTAAAGAGAAAGATCGCGTGAGCCCTGTGTAATATCGCTAAACGTTATACATTTCGTTCGTCCAGATGATACGAACGAAGCGAGTGTGTTATATACGAACACTTACCTTGCTTGTGAAGAGTGAGAAGATATTCAAATTCTGCAAGACAAAAAAAAATAAATACACTGCAATCTCACTCAGTACACAAAGCTTGTTTTATATGTTTTATATAAATCCTGCATCATTTGAAGCATATTTAGAGCAAGGGATTTGGGTTCACTTAATAACATGATGCAGATTTACATGTAACCCCTACCTTTAGTGTGGTAAATGGCAGCAGCTTGCAGATCAGCCCATCCCCACCCGTGAGCTCCACCCTGCTCTTTTACAGGTTGCACCTCGGACAATCCCTCGTAGCTCCTCGTAGACTCGCCGTCCAAATCCTCATAAGAAGCGTCTGAGCCCCTGCACTCCACTTTACACTCGTCCTGACTGGCAATACGGGAAGCGGAACACGGTTTCACGGCCACACCGGTCCCGTATGTCCTTCTCTGCACGTCCTGGGGCTCTGGGAGAGAAACTGCGTTCGGGGATGGCTGGATGAGGAACGGAACGTTTCCACCCTGAAACGTGACGTCCGAGAGTTCGAACGTCGCAGCCGGACGAGAAGCGTCATCCCCGTCCGGGCCTGCGTTGGGCTCGTTGATGAAAGACAGGCCCCACTGGTTCTGAAAGATGTCCCCGAGAGCTTTCTGATTTGTCTGAGCAGCAGGGGGTTGCATATTTAAAGGTTTGTGCGGGTAAACTAATCTCGATTTCCGCGGCTCCGGAGCAGACGAGCAAGACGACGAGTTATCCGGAACGGACTCTACGTCCTCTTCGGCCAGGTTAGAGGAGGCAGAAGACGCGAACGACCTTTCCACAAAGAAACACCCATTAGCATCGAGAGACACGGGGACGTTAGCAAAACTCGCAGGCGAGACGGTTTTTACAGCAGACATGGGGACGTGCGAGAGCTTTCCAGACGTTTGCATCGTCTCTGTACTGGCCTGCGTCGCTTTGTTGAGGTTCTCCTTAACTTTGCTTGCGTAACTGATTTTAGGGACTATCTTGGCGCTGCTATTGTCCACCGGAAAAACAGGAGGAGGCTTGAACAAAGTCCATGAGTCCTCTTTAGAGCTCACTGAGGAGACGGGTTTGGTCTTACTAACAAGACTAGTCTTTTTACCAACAAAACTAAGAGAGTTCTTGCTGTCAGAGTTTCTATGCTGCACCTCGAACACAGGGCTTGTGTCCTGAACGCCTGTCTTATGAACCCCTGCGTGCACCTCTGGTTTATGGCAAGTCCTGGCACAGTCAGTACGAGACAGCAGCGCTTTCCCGGACATCTCCTGGCCCGAAGATTCCGTATCCTGTTTAGAATAGATCTTCGCCGCTTTCTCCTTTTCCTGACCGGCGTTGTTCTCAGTGCCTTTCACACTGCTGCGTCTCGCTCTCCTCTTTTTAGGCGTCGTGTACCCGCTCTCCGAGCCACTCCCGTCGTTGTCGGCAGACTTGCTGGAGTAACCGTTCGTAATGTAACCGGACGCGAGGACCACCTCTCCGTTCAGAGATAACGCCGGCTCTTTTTCCCGCATGTTTTTAACCTCGTAAAGCTTTAAAACAGAGGTCTGGTGATCCCCGTCCATACTGCGAGAGAAGCCGCGGTTAGGAATTGTTTCACTGTTGGCATGTACGAGTTAGCGGTCAGTGAATTCCCAAGTCCAGCATCAGGAACGCTCTTCGAGTCGTCCCTATTCACGGTCAGGGTTGAAACCAATTAGTTTACTTCCACCTGCAAGACAGGAACACGAGGGGAAACGTTAGCAAAAATTATTAACACAAGGCACCATGTATCTTCTGAGTCAAAAAAAAAAAAGAGGAAAAAAAAAAAAAGCAAACACACAGGTTTAACAGGAAACGCTGGTGAACTTTGAAATCTTTCAAGGCCACCATGACTGAGCAAAACATGACTCTGTTCAACAAGAACTGAATGACTCACACCACAAAGTCTGAGCCAAAGACAAGAGATATATATAAGCTTCCTGGAAAACCCTCAGTGGCCTCTGTGTACTAATAACCAACTATAATAAACCTGTATGCGTTTATGATCATCAATTGTAAAATCTAATTTATTATAAGGCTGATCTAAAAAAAAAAAAAAAAAGAAAAGAAAAAAAGTTCAAGTTAATTATTTGTTTGCTTCCAACTACTGTTAAATAAATAAATAAATAAATAAATAAAGGGGGCTTAAGGGATGATATACAATTAGGAAACTAAAATATAACAAGGTTGACTTAGTTTATGTTGTTTTAAGCGGTTTTTTTTTTTTAAACCTATTTTTATGCAATGTTAACTCTGCTAATTAGGTCATAACGCATTCCGACTCGGGCTGACTCCCAAACGCTTTCCTATTGGACAGCTAGTGCACTACGTAGTGCGCGACTGCTCCTTATTTAGACCTTGTAAAGTGCACTTACATAAGGGCGAGTTGTTGGTTTGGGATTCAGCCACAGCCGTTAGGCAGGTGGTCGAGGCCCAATATGGAAGCTAACTAGCTATATCTGGAAGGTAAAATAAAACCTGAACGTTCAGACTAAACAGCTAAAAGCGTGTTAAAATATATTTTCGTGTTAAAATAAATAAATAAATGAATGAATAAAAGATAATGAACCGTTATTTTACGCTGTCTAATCAATTGACAGATCCTCGATTGAGCTTGGCTAGCAAATGTTTTGCTTACGTTAGCTAAAATAATTCTCCGAGATTTCAAAATTACAAATATTTCGACACAAAAACGTCAACACCACAAAGAGACAGGGGCATAAGACAAGATTTCTAACCAAAACAGCGGCGAAATTATCACCACAAAACTTCTTGGCTGTAATCTAGGACTTTTGGTTTTAACATGGCGGACGGGGGGTGAGAGCAAACTGATCACGTCATGTTAAACTTCACACCCGTTTTCCCGACCGAACCCTGCCTCCTGTGTAAAAATTGGCTAGTTGAAGATCACGCTCATACTCCGTTCACCAATCAGTTCGGGGAATTCGTGTGCTCACGGACGAACTGGCCAATCCCAGGACAGGAGGCGGAGCTTGTCGGAATATGGATGGGAGAAAACTAACACTCAGAAAATTCCAGCAAACCCGGCATTGACGTTAGCCTACCAAGAAAATGTTGATTATTTATGGGCTTTTTTTTTTTTTTTTTTAAATCCTTATAATAAATATACGTTTGAGATGTGTAAATTGTTCCTCCGTGTTCTATTTAGTTAGTATAAAACTTGATTAATTCATGCTAGTTATCTCGGTTGTCAAAAATATTTTGTTGCTAATGCTAGCCATACTGAGACATGGCAAGAAAACTTTTCCATTACACAAAAGGACAGCTTTACCGCTGTTTGAGAAGACAGTAATGACATTATATCACCAAGAACCCGCTGATGCAGACTCGTCAACTATTTTATTCACCCCCAATAGCGTTAAGCTAATTAGCTAGCCTAGTGTCAGAGACCTAATGCGGTATAGATTGCTAACACAGCTGCTAATCTCCACTTACCTGTTTTCTCCTTCTGCGTTTCCGGCAGCTTGAGCTCACAGTAGCGATGAACAGCATTGTTTAGAGATCTCTCGGAGTGCCGTGTGATTTCCCCCTGTCCATGGCGCTCCGGCAGTGAGGTGATGGTTATGTGCCTGCTCTCTGCGGTGCTGCTGCTCCTCCATTGAAACTGTGCCGGAGTGAAAGTGGATTTGACTCGGCGTGTCGCCCCCGCGCGGTCAAACTCCGCTACTGCGCGCAAACGCTCCGCCCATGTGGAACACCAAAAGGGCCATATTCGACCACAAAACAAGCACGTTTACACGCTTTTATTTACTACTGCGTTAAAAATTAAGGAAAAAAACGACGTTTGGACAGTTGTTACGTCGTAATAGTTTTTGATAAAACCGCAAAATCATCAAAAATACCACAGTTCCATGCGTTTTTGGAATTGTTTACAGGCGCCGTTAAGAGCACCCGTTTGGCCTTCCATAACATGGTGAGGATCTCTGTGAATATTGGTCCCCATGAAATCAAAACTGAAGTTTTGTGGCTTTTAGTATGAATGTGTCAGTCTTAACGCTATTGGCTATTTAAAAAGGGGAGGAGCCACTCGATATGTCCTACCAGGGATTTCAGGACGGCGTAACAGATCATCAGGTAGGCGTGGCCTATTTTGAGAATCTTCATAGGTCATGCGCAGTTTGGGAAGAAAAGCCATTTGCTGCAGATCTGTCAGTGATCACAGGGGTTTTACATTCACGCTGCTATAAATTCAGATACCTGTCCGTGATCACAGGGGTTTGTACGTGATTCACACATCTCCTCAGTGATAAAACTCTCACATCCAGACAACAATAAAATGACCAATAATATGTAGTCAGTGTATCAGGGATGTGATTATCAGGATAAATGGAAATAAATCTTCTTAATAAAGTGCACAGATATTTGCCAAAGCACATTTGCAGCACCTTTCTGATTTTGCAATTATTTAAATTGATAAGATGCAACGCAGAGTAATGTTGTTTTGTTCATTTGAAGTTAGAGCTTGATTTCAAAGAACAATTTTAAATAAAAATAAATAAATAAATAAAAAGAGAGAGAAAAAACCAAATGATGTGGTTCACTGAAAAGAGTGGGAATTCAATCAGACGCAGGCTGAAATGTACAGACTCGTTTCATTTACCAGAAAGGGACATGAACATACATTTAAAAAAAAAAAAGAAGAAGATATTTTTGCAGTATATATAAACAGCCACAGATTAAATCTCCCACAGACGTATTCGGAAACTCGGAGCGTCGGTTCATAAAGTTGTACAGCTCTGCATCCGGCACATGGACCGAGTCCGTTCAATACTGCACCACTAGAGGACACTTCATCCCCAAATATCATTCACTTCAACAAAGTCAGTAGAATGTTTACGGTTACGAGCCAAATATACACTGATTACTCAATGTAATAACAGATTTATACATTTTCCAATTATAATGCTTACTGGAACCACGTTCATCAATGATTGTCTTGAGTATTAAAACTACACCCAGATTTCAAACTAAAATGAATCCTTTGAATGAAGGTATTCAGCAGAACGTAACGAGTCTCTACATTCCTCCTACAACCAAGAGCAAGTGTTGGACAAGTTATGACATTTTTGTAGCGGCTATGTCAAACACGCAAGCAAGTCACTGGGGCATAAATCAGCGAAGGGAAGCGACGGTTAATGGTATATATTTGTACTGTACTGTATCAGCAGGCTTCTATAATGTTAGGACTCAAGGGCGTAACCATGGTATGGACATTGGTAGGGGTCCAAGCACCCCCCGCCCAACATCCAAAGTTTGATAGTGAAAATTCGCATATTTAGAACATAGTTTTAGGATCACAGTTACCGTTTGAATTCACGTGATTTCTAAGCGATAGAAGCTCCCACAGCATGGGGAAACTGTGGGGTGCTGTGGACATCCTGTGGGCAGATGTATTCTCTGCTCCATAACCTACCATGAAACCTAAGCAGAGGCGAGCTAAGATGTGTGCAGGCAAACCACACACGCTAACATTTAAACACGCGATCACGACTTTTAAACAAACTCAGAAAGGATGGCTACCTATGAAACTAAATTCAACACTATATATGTCGTAAATACAATTTCCCCACGGATGCGTCCAAGCGACGCTGTTCTGCCTGCATTGTGACCAGGAACCATTATTTTCCCAGAAGAGCAATGACTGACTTAGAGGA
>JANDJT010000060.1:24128262-24148344 GCA_024331685.1 Stegophilus panzeri | reverse complement strand
CTATGTAAAGGGTACTGGAGTTTTCTTTTCTTAATTCTAAAGACAAACTGCCATAACTAGTTCTGAATGGATCACTACAATATGGCCAATAAAAGACAATTGGTATTTCCTCAACATTGGGGGACACACCCCCCCCCAAAGAATGCATGGTTACGCCCATGTTAGGACGTACTCCAGGGTGACTGGTGTTCAGAAGTGAATCGAGTGCCACTATTTGCATCCGTTTTATTACTCCATCTGCATTCGGATTTTCACCTGAAGCGGGCTTGGCCTAAACTGGAAGATTAGATTAAATACGAGCGCTACTACTATCAGAGAAACATTGGGAACAAATATCCAAGATGTAGATATGAATCACTGTCTGCGTGGTGTACGTATTCTGGCTGACAGTTCCTCAGCCTCAGTTACATCACTCCAGTTCATGATTGATCTCAAAGAGACATGAGCTCAGGATTGTTTTATAATCCCGCTCATACAGTTATCATTTTGTTTGGACGTGCCCATGATATTTTCTAACAAATATAGTTGGCTCTTCTAGCCCCCCCCCCAAAAAAAAAAACCCCAAACAAAAACAAAACAAGTAATCCAATTTAAACCACCACGACCCTGCCCAGGCAGCTACTAAGGATGAACGAGTGCTGTAAATGCATTATGCAGTGACGCACATTCATCCAGTTAATCAACATGGTCTTACGCACACCTCCAGTTTCAACCAGATGCCCTGTGAGCCTTTCTGGCAAGCTTTAAAAAAAAAAAAAAAAAAAAAAAAGAAGAAAGGATAGTGCTCCTCCTAATTGTGTGTGTATTTGTATCCGCTTATTCCGAATAGAGTATTCGTATCCGGTTACATCCCTAGTAGGTCATGTGGTTGTACTGCATGTTTCACGTGCTATCACATACAGTACCTTTCACATGACGGCACGTGTTTAATTGAGTCCACGCGCAATTTCAGGCCGTAACAAGATGAAATGCACCTTGACATGATCAAATATTTCTGACATAATCACATGCACGTGACATGCATGTATGTCCAGTACACATGGCTTTATTCTCTATGTGCTCGAACAGAACGAAGTGATGTGAACACTAAGAGTGAAAACTTAGCCACTGAAACAACACTGACTAAGGTTCATTTTGGAAAGAATTGTCCGTGATGGATGAAGACATTCTCTGAAGGCCCTGTCATTACGCTGACAAACACCTGTAAACATCAGCAGTGCTGGTATTCGCTCTGCCCTTCAGTGCTGAGATTGACAGTCGATATCTTAACAAGAATTAATAGCACGCTGTCGATGTGAAGCCCTCGGGCCTTTTAGCTTGTAAATTTCGCATTTTACGAACCATTCACTCCCCTCGTTGGCTGGTTGATGGGTTCGATGAGGTTTTTTTAGACGTAAGGCAAGGTTTTCTGTAATTCCTGTCACTGAATATATCTGCAATATGACACAGCAGCAGTCTGTTATATATTTATGTAAAATTAATTCAATCACATTATCATTATATCATTATATCAGTGTTGATAACTTCATGTTCCTAACACAAACATTTAAAGGTTCCCAAATTTTAGGCATTCCCATGACTACAAGGCAGTGCGATGAGTGCGCGTTGATTGCTTTCCTATAATAGCATGTCCTGAAGTATTGCACTCCTCCTATACTACAGCAGTTTGCTTTTATTAAAGAATGCCACATACTTTCTTAGCTTTCTATAGTTACACTTAATGTTGTGGAAAACAGCTTAGTTCCTGGTATGACTTATGTTATAGAAGCTATGAACAAGCCGTTCCTTCCCCATCACCCCTCCTCCCCTGTTTTGACTTTCACAAAATGCTGGCACTGGAAACTCCTTCCATAAATGTTAAATAAATTTCCATAACTATATCAAGGATTGGACATTTTTTGCTAAATCGCAGCATTTATATGGAGCGTCCACCATGCAAGTCCCTGTAAATGAGCTATTACTAACAAAACGATAACGTAGTAGAACAGGCACTTTAATATAAATCTGTGATTGCCTCGCATCTGCTGTAAAACAAAACTAAATCAACACCTTCTGACCATTTGGAATCGCGTAATAACTTTAATCAAGTATTCACGCTCGTGAAAACGTAAACCAATATCAGTAGTTACAGTAATTTTCAGTGATTTTACAGTAATTGGACCCCCGGTGTGCTCAGGGTTGACTCATCCATCAGTGTTGCTCATCACTCTCTCTCTCTCTCTCTCTCTCTCTCTCTCTCTCTCTCTCAACTGGAGAGAGTGAGAGACGTGTTGTGTCTACTGACTCAGACTGGGTGGTTCTGTTAAACCCATACGTGAAGTGGCAGGTGTGTGTGTGTGTGTGTGTGCGCGTGTGTGACAATATTACACTATTACAGCATGTTGTGTCAGAAAACAAAGGCGACGTCCCACAGCTACTGAAACCATGCAGTGTCCGGTGACAGTGATTATTTTAATTGTGTCCTTTTTTAAAAAAATCCCAGTCCCTGTGTTTTGTCAGTAAATTGAATAAACACGTTCAAAGAGTCTTTAGATGTCAAGCTGTAACATCCGTAAACTAGAGTCAATTCAAAGCTACCTCATTGTGAGTTTTTTTTTTGTTGTTTTTTTTTTTGTATCGGAAAAAACACCCAAGGCAACCCGTCTTTGGCAGGAGGATATGTTTTATTGAGATGTGAAAATTCCACTCGGAAAGCCGAAAACATACATTAACATACCTCTGCAAAAGCCAAGGTTAGTAACCGGACTCTACTTACTCATTACTCTAACTACCCCTTAGGAAACGCGTATCTATAAATGTTGGCCACAAACCTCTAATAACACGCAAGTAACACCCGCTCATTATGCGGGCCTGAGCTAGAGATTTACAAATCTCAGGAAAGTGTCGTTGGACAGGTTCCCCTCGTCGTGAAAATGGTTATTCCTTCAAGGGCGTCGCAGGACTTTCAGTGAAGGCCTTGATTTATTCTTGGCGGCTGATAATTACTAGTGTCTTGTCATCTGTCAGAAGGAACGGACTTGGATGGTCTGAGGCACAGATTTCGTATTCTCAGCGGGAGGCAATAAAATCTGACATGGGCCACTTATAAATCATCGACTGGTCCAGGGGGATGGTCCGCGCTTTGGTGAGACAACTCGGTGCTTGGACCACTGATTCATACCAAATGATATTCAGTACTATAATAAAACGATGGAAAAAAGCTTCTGAAACCCCAATCTTGGGCAGTAAAGTGTGTTTAAGTACTATAGTGTTCTGCTGTTTTGACTGTTGACTTTACACTAATTTTTTTTTACGTACAGTATTAGCATATTTGGCTTTATGAAATGCATCATTACACATGCTGTATATAACACAAGATACGCATGTATTTTTGCACACTTGACATGGCCAAAGTAGGCTACAAAATGTAGGTGGTGCATGAATTGCTCAAAATGGCACCCAATTAAGTGATGCGTCCAAAAACGCAATTTTGCAATACAATAAATGATGGGAAATGTATTGTTAACATTTCATTCTGGGTCAATATGTTTTTTTATAAAATACTTTCCCAACATGCATTAACGCACCTTTGTACCACAGCCCTGTTGAATTCTCGATTCTCATGGATAGAAGGTGTTGATTCATTTTCTATGACAGCAGCTCTGACAGTACCCCAGCTGCAAATCACAGGTTTATACTAACTCTGCTTATTTAATACATTAACATCTATAGTATCGTACAGCACGTGCTCCATAGGCTTACAATCAACAGATTTTAATATGTGCTGTGATGTAATCATTGATATGGTGAAGTTTACTGTAAGGAGATGTTTATTTAACGTTTATGGGAGGACTGTCCGGAGGTAAAGCTGTAACTAAGTCGTCTGGCATGGGAAAGTCCTCGGGACTTTTCATAAGTCTTATAAATAAAAATGCAAACAATTAACGCGAATATTAACGCATCTCACTGAGAGTTCATCGTCCTTTGAATCTCCATCGCTATATTCCTGTCCACAATGAACTTGCACGAACGTTAATCTTACGGTCCACATCAAAACCAAGAATCCCAGCGTTGTACACATAATCCCTAATGAGGGCTACTGCTAAGTAACAATGTGTCTAAGTGAAAAGGGCTGAAACGTTCACATCGTTAGGTCTTTAACGGCTGGCGTCACTCAGCCGCAGCAGCCACCATAAAAGTAGAGAATAGGAAGGAAGCCATGTTCAGGCATGACCTCTTATTTGGTGTCAGGACAATGGCCATGGCCTGTCCTAGCACTAACTACTGGTCTGGTCCACTTGACTGATGAGAAACACAATCAGTAGTTCGCTGAGTTAAAAAAAAAAAAAAAAAAGCACTGAGCTCTAAAAACATATCCGACATAACGCCTCAGAGATGATGAAAACATTCACATCAAAAGATTGTTTTTTGACTACTGAACTGAGAAGAATTTAGCTTGTTTTGACAAGCATCTTTTTTTTTTTTTTAAAGAAACTACACAAACCGTGGTGTAAAATGCGGGGTTGCTCGAACAAGCAAATATTACATGTTATAACTGTAAAATATTTGCCCTCTTCTCCCCAGCTTTGAAGTCCAGGTCCTTATCTATGTTTGTCCTCAGGTGCTGTTGGGACTTGATTTATAGTAGCCTTACAAAGACACGCAAATTATACAGTTCATAAAGCCCTGCACCAGAACAGCAAGGATCGCCACTCTGGAGACTCCAGATTTCATCGGTGGACAAATACAAATAATGGGTCCTAACTGTTTTAACTTCCTCCTTTCACATGGTGTGAGAGGAAATACACAAAATACTGGTTATCTGGTTATCTGATAAATACACAATTTGTCATGATGGGCCACAGACAAATTTAGATGGAGTTGATGGAACTGATGATTAATTGCCACACCTCAAGAGAAAAAAAAGAAACAAATAAAAAGCATTGAATCTCATTCACAATTTCTCATGCTGAGGTTCCAGGGATTTTTAGAAACGCTTAAGGAAAGTTTTGTAACAGTTGCCTTCACATCTGATTTGAAAATGTGAGGTTAATGTCAAGGTGACGGTGTTTATGACTGAAGAATATGGTGCAAAAGTGATAAGAAGTGGTAAAAAGTTCATTTAAAAAGATGAACAAAAAGCAAAAGGATGACAGCAATGTAGTTGTTTAAGGTAAACAAGATCAAGATCTTTCCACCCAAGGTTAAACTGCCATGTTTGAGAGTGTAGACCTTTCATAATTTCTGAAAACACATTGATTTTAGTTTGCGTCAAAGCCTTTCACTGAAAGGTTGAAAAAAACAAAAAAACAATGTTAAAATCCAAAGTGAGGTTCAGAGGAAGGTGTGTCTGTTCTGCAAACTGATGCATTTGCCTGGAGGGAACTCGTAAACACAGCGCGCCATTCCTCATGGGTGACTGTACCATGTGACTCTAGGAGAAGGTGCTTTAAAAAGCAGTCGTACCTGTTGGGAGGAAGCAAAGGAAATCATACAGTGGCACCAGCCAAAAGAGGCTCTGGACTGCACGGCAAAGCTGAAACTGCGGTACTGAACTTCACGGAGAACTGTAGTACCGAGGCGCATCTAGCAGCAATGACAAGTCGTAGCAGCTTCACTGGTTCGGAGTTCTCCGAGGAGGAGTTGGAGCTGAGTCTGGAGGCTCAGATGGATGATGACACCCTTGACAGCAGCAGGAAAGGTTCCTACACTGATAGCGCAAGTCCCAGCAGCACCCTGAGCGAGGCCGAGGAGGGTCGGCCAAAGAAACGCAGCAGGCCGGTGCGCTCCATGGCCCGTAGGATGGCAGCCAACGTGAGGGAGAGGAAGCGAATTTTGGATTACAACCAGGCCTTCAATGCACTGCGTGTGGCACTCCATCATGACCTGAGTGGCAAACGCCTTTCCAAGATAGCCACGTTGCAGCGTGCCATCAACCGCATCTCAGCGCTTTCTGTGTTTCTTAGAAACAATCCACCCAACGGAGCCAGCAAACCCTGCACCCACCGGGAATGCTACGGACAACCCGGACAAGTGTCCCCGACCAATGTAGAGCCCCAGGGGTACATGTCCTGGGAACAACCAGTGGCGCTACAGATGCAGAAGTACAGACTGCCTTCAGAGCAGCAAGTTTACATGGACCATTTGAGACATGCGGGTTCTACCTGTCCGCTATTGCCACACTATTCCTGCTACACGCCCGATGTCCAGCTTTATGCGAATGGTGGATCCTGTGGCAGTCCTGCCAGTGACGATGCCAGTCCTCCTCGGTACGGGCGACTGGGTGACGGGTTGGGCTACCAGGCTGGGGTTTGGGGATCCTGTTCTCAGCGCTATGTGGATGGGCATAGTGAGGCGACTCAGACTCTACCTTTCTCTTGGCACATGGGCTATCTCCAGGAGACAGGTCCTCAACACTGCTATCCAATGCTATGACATGTCTTCTGAGGGAACTGTAATACAATGTGATGAGGACACTGTGTAGGTGCAATCTCGACATCATAACCTGATCTGAGAACCTGACACTGGACAATCACCTGTACAATGAATAAATATTTCAGACGTAATAAGACTGGAGTTTAAAGCCAACGCGTTAATGAACGGATATGTGAATTATGACCCAGTATGTCACACTGCTGGCCTTACAATCTAAAACCTCAAAAATGCACAATGGATGTAGAGGTAAATAAAAGTGTTGTGAAATGTACCTATGCTGGAAATGCTCGGGAGTCACTGACTGCATGAACCTGGCAGATACTCAGTAGTGTTGTAAATATATTGATCCTTGCTTTCTAATAAAAATCATACAAAATAACAAAGTGGACCAAGTTCATTCTTTGGTGTGATCCTTATGATTATAAAAGCTTTGAGTTTTATAGCGACAGCAAGAAAACGGTTAAGAATCTGCTCAAAAACGCACAATGGATGTAGAGGTAAATAAAAGTGTCGTGAATTGTACCTATTATAATTCTACCTTAAATTGCAGCAAAATATTTTATATATATATATATATATATCTCCCATGTACATAGAAATCACAATGCAAATTCAATCTCTCCTTTTTAAAATTTTTTTTTTTTTTTAACTCTGTGCTTCTGCATGCACTTTCTTGTCTGGTCTGTTCATGCAAATGTCTTTTCAAGAGGGATTAAAAAAACAACAACTAGTCACTATTTTGATCTACTGGGTTTGGTCTACCGCTGGGGACTTCCTCTCTCGGCGTGTTAATGAAAGCAAACAACGTTAATGTTAGACCATTAGCATTTGCCGACAGACAGATTTATGAACTCTCAGGAAGGAAGCAGAAAAATCCTCTGGCTGCCTGAGAAAACCCCTCACCTGTAGCCTCCAGCTGTGCCGAACAACACAGTCTGCTGGATACAATATCCCAGAATGTTCTGGAAAAACAAAACGCAAAGACTTTCACAGAGCCACATGTGAAATTTTGGATCCAGTAAAAACAATAAATAAATAAATAAATAAACAAATAAATGTTGGATCTGGTGTGAGGGGAGGAATTGATGAGTTGAAGTGTAGGAGGTACTGGCTTCTTTCTCATCATTATTTTTTTTTTCCAGCGGTTACCATGAATCATGGAAGTCCCTGACTCAACCGAAGCGTGCTGAGTGACAAATTAAGGTGACGACATGTCTTCTTTTCCTGCCCACTACTGGCTGACGGCCAGGACAGCCGTATAAACACAACGTCTGCTGCTTGTACCGCTCTGTGAAATCCTTCACGCCCAGCAGTACAGTTTTGAAAAACATTTAACGGCCATGAAATTTTCTTTAGCAACCGTCTGTGTCGTGCGAGCGACTGAGAAATCAACAAAAACATACTTCACAACTTCCTCGCAGCTTACAAAGTAGTGTTCAAACAGCCTGATGATGGATATACGGAGTCGACTTGGATAGGGCTGCGATTCTTGTAATTTAGACTTTCTAATGCCATGAGTCAGTAATAACGCTTACACATCAACCCCACGGCACACAACTCTGTCCGCCTGACACGCCTCCATTACGTCTTCCGTCTCCTGAGCTGCTAGAGATATACAAGCAAGAACGTAGGTGTCATGGGAACCCGAATGGTGAACAATGACTCATTTGGGTAATCCAGTTCATTGAACATAAAACCCTGTGCATGGACACGTTTACCTTTCACAAATGTCAGGAGCAATGTCCAGACATCCCAACTCTCCCGGAAGTTCCGCGAGTCTCCCGCATTTTAATAGCGGCTCCAAATTATATACAATACCCCAGAAATTATATCCAGGAAATCGACTTTTTTTTTTTTGAGAGCGAGCGAGCGAGAGTTCAATGGTCATTTCTAATGGTAGGCGGGCTCTGGAGAAACCCTAACCCTAACCCTAGGTCTTGGGTTGGTGCAGTAGTTTTTGCAGGTTGGGATGTCTGAATGTCGCATCGCTCCCCTGAACACTGAACAATCCATCCATCTGTTAGATGATGTACTGTATACAGAACAGTGTTCAGCCGCCTGAAAAAACTTAGCAAATGCCTTCACAAGGAGGTACGATTTAGCCGTCACACTCCCAGTTTGTTCGCTATTGTGCCACAGCGGTCTGGTTTTAAAATGTCCATACTTTACTATAAAGTAATAAGAAAAATCTCTACTTTCCGCTCATTCTCTCTCCACTTAAAATTTCGAACAAAATGAAGCTTTAGAGGTGTAACAGAGAGAACGAGACCTAATCTTGACCGAAGAACGTGAAGCTGTGCCTCAATATTCAGAAAATTAATTTAGAGGAGTTGCACGTTTACTTCAGTAAAGAATGTGGGTAGTTTTTCCCACCTCTCAGGTAGCGGATAGTAATTAGCCCTGTCTACAAACGGGAAGAGAAACTGAATAACAATCGAATAAGCATTCATGCTGTAATGTCTGACCCGGGGACATTTTCTTGTGCGTCGACGTTTGCAGGCGGTTCAGTTCAGCGGGTCGCTCAATCACACACAAATCAGCGCACAGCAGTAAAAATGGTGACTCCTCAGACCGAATGCAGTCAGAGGAAAAAGTAGCACGGCGCTGCGTCATAGACGAGGTGTGAAATAAATGACATTTATAACAGAAAGGGTCACCATTAATCATAGCCAGTTCTGTTCATGCAAGAATGAACGGATGTCGAAGTGGAATGTCATGTAACCGCTCAAAGGTGCGTTATATAAAACTATGAAACTCATTTAAATGTTAAGATAGATATATATATATATATATATGCTAAATCGACTATTCAGACAAACTGATGTTTAGACACACACTAACGTGTTATTGTGTTCATAGTTTAAGTGCTGATTTACAAGATCTTTCCACACAGTTACCATGAAACAATATTTCCACCACGTTTTGCTGATGAAAAAAGGAAAATGTACCTCCATTTTACAATATGTTTATAATAAAAATTATTCCACGAAGTTGAATATATTAAACAGATATGGCAGCAAGACTGAGGGGTAAATATTATTACTGAAACGATATAAAGAGGATACAAAGAGTTTGGAGACGATTATGTATTGGACATACAAGTTATTAGATTATACATATATAACTCTTTTTCTTTTCTTTTCTTTTTTTTTTTTTTTTAAAGAGAGCAACGTTTAGATATCTTTATATACAACGGACTATTTGATCTTTTTGTTACTTGTGATAATGCAGGAATATCTGTAAATCAAACATTAAGTGTATTGATGCTATAGAGGTTTTGTTGGTCTTTATTTTGTCCTATGGGTGCACATACTTTTGCCCTTAACTGAACAAATGCTAACATTAACACGAATGCTAACAAACTTAAAACTGAAATACTGCAAAATGACCAACATTTAACAACAACAAAAATAATAATAATAATAATAATTTATTTACTTAAATAAGTTAGTGCTCTAAAAATATGGTTCCTTATTTTATATCATACATATATAACCATACAGCTACATCTGCAGATCATTTTCTTTTAAAGAACTTGGGAAGAAACATCTGACCCCAGTTTGACCCCAGATTTTTTCCCTCTCTCTCTCACTTCCAGCCAGCAGGTGGTGACATCACACTGCATTAAGGAGCTCCAGGTTCAGCCACGCTACACCAATCAGAGCCCATAGAGTGCATTTATCTGAACACTAGCATTATAAACCCGATACACACAGTGAGAAATGTCTCCTGGGTGAAACCGAATCTCAACACACGCTGCCCAACACACCATGGTCAAACATATTCAAACCTATTACAGTCTGAAGATAAACGTAGCACTGCACAAAAAGGTTCTTCAATACATTTAAGAAAGCGCTCCTTTATCTGTTGCTCATGATGTTTGCTTTTTCAGTTGTGCACCAGAGCCACAAAGCTAATATAACTAACAAGTAGTGAAAATCCTTTCTCTAAATCTCTGCTGCAAACCACATCCGGTTCATCAGCGGTTTAGGACGCAGTGAGAGTCACTATAAACGTGGAGTGGGCGTGGCCTAAACCAGAGGGTCTTTTGTTGTTGATGTTGTTGTTGTTGTTGTTGTTTAAATTAAATCAGAACCCTACAACGATGCCCCAAGAAACACTGGAAACCACTGGAAAAAACCCGGATGTAGAAATCTCAGTCAGCATGGGGTGTGAAGTCTACCTCTGACAGTTCCCTCAGCCCACTTCATAATTGGTCTCTGGTTATTATTTTTGTTTGTATCTGCCCTTGATATTTTCTAATGAATTTAGTTGTCCTATTTCCTAAAATATAATCACACTAGTAGCCTAATTTAAACCACCACAACCCTGACCACAGTTACTAATGAATGAGTGATGTAAATTCATCATAGAGCATGTATTCTACATCCATAATATTACTGCAGGAAGAACGATGGGTTTTTTGCCTACATCCATGATGTCCTTGTTTGTTCCCATTCCTTGTCTGACGTATAGCAGAATTTCAAGAGAATTGGACATGGGCTGCTGTTCTTCCTGCTGCTCCTGTGGATGTGCAGAAGTGACAAATTACCCTGTTCCTGTTGAGATATGGAACCCCTGCAGTGCTCAGCTCTGCCATTAGTTGCCTTCTCCTGCCTTCTCCACGCAGCAGGGGGGTCATCATCCAGGCAGCAGCCTCACACATCAACACCCAGGCCTCTGACAGAAAGCACTGCATCAACATGTAGGAAGGTTGGCGGCAAACGTTTTCACAGATTAGGGATCAAATCTTGATTGGGCATGGACATCATAAATAAGGCTAAATCACACACTACTGTTCACCACTGAGATACAGGCAACTCTACGTTAAAGTTGGCTCTTTGAAATGAAGTGAAGAAATGAATGCTCTCTAATCAGTTTCTTTCGGCACGGTGTGTTTCTCTTTCATTCTTTCTGTGGCCTTCAGTGAGCGTGGGATTCGGTTTTTACTCTCATTCAGGTGGGAGCATGAGGTCAGATATAAAGAAAGTCCATGTTCATGGAGGAGCGTGTTGGATGTTGCAGTGTGAGGTGCACTTGTTTATCTTTTTTGCTTGCCTGGTTGAGACTAGAGGCGTGCATCGGCACTGGGATCCTTTGGGACGCAACAAACGAACAAAAAAATGTTTGAGTGGGACTTTCATGAGGGTGTATAGATATAACGCTATATATATATAGATATAAAGATATAAAGCTCACCGGGAGAAAGACAGACCACAATCATTAACGCAAATAAATGTAACAGTGCAAGATACGTTTACAGTTCATTCATTCATCCTCAGTTTCATTTAGTCTGCTTGGTTGTTTACATTTTCAGAAAGAGAACCAACTAATTTCGTTGGGAAATATTGTGGGCGAATACAAACAAAAATACCCGCAACGAGCGAGATTAAAATAACAGTCCCATGGACATCTCTCACTGAAACAAATTATGAACTGGAGTAATGTAGCTGAAGTTGAGGAACTGTCAGGGCCAGAAGTCACACTCCATACTGCCATTTCTACCACAAGGGGGGGAAAAAAATTCCAGTTTAGATCACACCCACTTTGGGATTAAATCCGAACATGAACTCAGACTGGGAAACTATATCACAGGTCTTTTTTTTTCCATCAGCGCTGACATTACTAATTCATTTAGATATCAGAAACTAGAACCAAATTAGAAAACATTGTAGGCAGAGATAACCGATGCACACAAAGATGGATGTCCAGTAAGCAATAAGAGTCCTGTATATCTTAAAAAAAGTACTCCTTTTTCTGGTCAGTTCTTCTATACTTTATTATTGAGAGCTTCTGAAGGAAAATCGTTCTCTTTTTCTCTCACTCTTGGACTGCTTTCTCACCTCTGCCTTCGTGTTTGCTTCGTCCCTGCTGTCTACCGAGGTAGCCTCGAACGAAATAAAACCCGTTCGGAGTAGGGATGATATCTGAAGTGGCCACAGCATACAGCATGGTGTACATCATTTAAGCGAGTACATCCTAGTGAGAACACACAACAGCTTGATGTCTACGTTTAATACACCACTAGAGCGGTGTTCAGTTTGTGCGCCTGCATTTGTTAACGTGTTTACTTCTGAATTAGGACTAAACACTTCATTTACATTAAATCTATCTCACTTGTCTGAAAACGATTTATGGGGCAACGCTACAAATATTTAATCATGGCCTACGGCGAGAGTCATAAATTTCATTTAGCACAATAAGACGGTAACGCCTTGGTGGCGTTAGGATTAATTTCTCAGTACTACGAACAATTGCAGAGAGATATAACTGGGTGTGTGTGTGTGTGCGCCACGTTTGTCTAGATTGATGTAGGACGTCAAAACCCCCAAAAATTTTACGTACAGTGCCTTGCACGTGTATTCACCCCTCTTCAACTTGTCCACGTTTTGTAGTGTTAAAACGCAGAACTGAAATGGGCTCCATTAAGATTATTGGTCATGATTCTACACAAAACAGCCCATAATATTAAAGTGGGAGGAAATCGATATAGTTTGCATAACTGCATACAAATAAAAAGTGTAAACGTTAGTTCTATTGTAGGCGGTTGCCAACAACCAGCATCATGAAGACCGAGGAGCTGTCGAAACAAATCCAGAACAGAAAGTTCTGGAAAAGTATCAATCAATCAGGGTTTAGTTACATAAAGTATCCCAAAATTTGAACATCCTTGGAGCATCATTACATCCATTATGAAAAAAGAGAATGAATACGCACAAAAGCTAGTGATCGGGTAAAGAGGACCGCCATGGCCTGGACCCTCCACAAAGTTGAGCTTCATGGAAGTGTGGCAAGAATGAAGCTATAGCTGTAAAAAATAAAATAAAATAAAAAGCTGTATGAAATCCTGTATCCTGTGATGTAGCGAATGTGTATAAAGGTTCTCTGAGCTTTTAGCCTTGGTATAAAAGTAATACGTTTGGTGGAAACCAAACATTGCAGTTCACACTGAGTACACGATCCTTACTGTGAAGCATGCAAGCATTCTTTTCAACTCTGAAAAGTAATTTGCTGTTCACCAGTGGTCTCCATCCACTGTGTGAAGAAGAATGGTTATGTGGAAAGGTGATAAAGACACATAGTTGAGTCCATAAGTATTTGGACAGCGACAACTTTCGAACGTTTGCTTCTGTACACCACCACAATGGATCTGAAATCAAGCAAGCAAGATGTGATTGAAGTGTAGACTTTCAGCTTTAATTCCAAGGGTTTAGCAAAAATACTGCATTAACTGTTATATTATATTATAGATATTTACTACAGAGTCCCTCCATTTTCACAGGCTCAGAAATATTTGGTCAAACTAACAATTATAAATATAAGGATTATTTTTTAATACTTGGATGAAAATCCTTTGCAGTCAATGACCGCCTGAAGTCTGGGACCCATGGACATCACCAAATGCTGAGTTTCCTCCCTTGAGATGCTTTGCCAGGCCTTTACTCCACCGCCTTCTGTTGCTGCTTGTTTGTGGGTCTTTCTGTCTACAGTTTGGGCTTCAGTAAGTGAAAAGCCTGCTCAGTTGGGTTGAGGTCAGGTGTCTGGCACAGCCATCTAAGAACATTCCATTTCTTGGCCTTAAGAAGCTCTTGGCTTGCTTTTTTTCGAGGTACGTTTCGAGGTACGTCTTCTCCATACTCTTCTCTTCCCATCATTCTGGTACAAGTTATCCTTGGTTTCATCTGTCCAAAGAATCTTGTTCCAGAACTAGTCAGGCTTTTAAAAAAATGCTATTTTTTTTTTTAGATGTTTTCTATTTGGCCTTTCTGTTTTTGAGTGTTACCAATGGTTTGCACCTTGAGGTAAACCCTCTGTATTTACATGCTTGATTGTAGACTTTGACAATACACCCACCACCTCGAAAGTGTTTTCAATCCTGTATTCATCCATTTTAGTTGTCTTCCGTGATCTTCCAGGCTTTTTGGTGTTGCTGAGCTCGCCAGTGCTTTCCTTCTTTTTAAGAATGTACCAAACTTTTGATTTGCCCACACCTAAAGTTTCTGCTATCTGCCTGATAGGTCTGTTTTGATGGCCTCTTTCACTTGCATCAACACCTCTTTGGACCACACATTGAAAGTTCCCATGAACAGCTACCAAATGCAAATTCAACACTTGGAATCAACTCCTTTTTAACTCCTTAATTTGTCATGAAATAGCAAGGAAGCAGGCCACACCTGGCCATGAACCTGCTTATCAGTCAACTATCCAATTACTTCTGAGCCTGTGAAAATGGAGGGACTACGTATTTAAAACTTACTAATTCCTAAACCGTTAATACGATATTTGTGTTAAACCCCTCGAATTAAAGCCGAACGTCCACACTTCAATCACATCCTGATCGCGTCATTTCAAATCCACTGTGGTGATGCACAGAGGCGAAAGGATGAAAATTGGGTGACTGTCCAAATACTTATGGGACGGACGCATTCTAGGGAAGTCCTTCTATGGAAAGAAGGCTAATACGGTGGGAGTTGAATATTACAGTATATCACAGAAACAGATATACGTAGATACATAACGCTTCGCCTTCATCACTTCCCACCCGGCCGGATGGCGATGAATATTCAGAGAGCATTACAGCCCCGAATTCCATCTCATCTGGGAAAGACGGAATCGCGGTCCTGAGTATTTCGAAACCCGGCTACGTCCCATTCGTCAGCGTTAATTTACATGAAGACGGCATGATTGTTTTGCTCGCATCCATAACGGCGCGACATTAAATCTATAGGCCATCAAAGCACACTGACACAGAGGAATAAATTAGCGTAATTAGGATGCACAGACTGCTTCATGCTGAGGACACTGCACGCTGTAAAGTATTAACTACGCATGACATATTCCATACATTAATATGTATATTAAATCCTTAGCTATAAGCAGTTATTTTTATTATTATTATTAAAATTAGTGAATAATAAAACGATCCAGAACTCATCACATCTCCAAACTCGTGATATAAATGGAGGAGAGCAGAGGATGAAGTTATACGCAGTGGTTAAACTGTGCTGTGTTGGGCATAGTTATATTTATTTCTTCAGCTCAGCAAGAATAACCTCAGTTAGCTTGGGAAATTATATCGGGTGGAACGTCAATAAATTGTCGCGGAAAACCCATTCCTCAAGGAGAAGAAAATAAATCTTACCACGACAGCCATCAAAAACCTCAATATAAAGGAAAAAAAACCCCTAAAGCTCACATTAACCAGGTATTTACCCTACTAATCTTCTTGTGTAATAGCATTATTAATGTGCCATTGCGACATTAAACTTATAAATATATGCCATCTCAAAGTGTGATCCTTTAACCTTAAAAATGATTAAATAAATGCTAAATAATGACAAAAATGCAATTCTCTGTATCCACTCAGAAACTATTCATTGCCTCGAAAATAAGCTTTTCAAACGTTTTCATTTGTCACCGAAGAGCACATAGTTTAAAAAAAAATAATGATCCTGTGTCCATTTGTCTTTCTGATCATTTTCTCAGATGTCTAGTCATTTATAAAGGGAGAATTGTCGGTTAAAACCCAAAATGAAACGGAACATGATTCCACTCATGCCATATCTGAATAACAGGCTACAATTATCTTATTTTAAAAATACCATATTGTCCCTGAGTGAAAAATTACAAGCTGCTAGCTGTGAGCTATTACGTTTATGCTGATGATATACAATTATGCTTATTACTTCATCCAGATTGAGAAAGCTGTGTCACAGACATAAAAGCTTGGATTAATAGGAACGTTGTTCGTAATTCTGAGAAATGTGAAATACTGATTTCAGGCACCAATTCTGCCTGAATCTGCTTCTCTAGAGATTTCGGCTTTCTGAGACAGGCTGCTATGGTTACGGACCTTGGTTCTATCAGGAGAAGCTGCCATTTTTGTTTGAGAGCGCCGAGTGATGTGAAGCGTTTTCTGGCTTGGGGACAAGGGGGGGAAAAAAACAACAACAAAAAAAAACCAACACAAAGGCAGTGCACGTGAATAAATGAATCTTGTTAGCCAGCAAATATGAGGAGATTGAATACATTTCACATTTCATATTCATTCAATATTCCAACGTTGTCTTGTAACCGAAAATAATGTCTTTCGTCGGTACGCAACGTGACGTCCCACTTTAATTGTACAGTCGAGTCGCATCAGCACAAATTCTCTTGATGTTCTGCCTCCAAGGCTACAGCGAAGGTGAACAACCTCCTCATCACCAAATGGTTACTGATAATAATAAACCGTATCTAGAGAGCAAGCTAGCTCAGTTAGTTAGCCCATACTCGCTAGGACTGGTGAGGACTTATGGTTACTTATGGTGTCGTGTGTTATACAGTGGCATTAAAGAACCAAGTTAAGATGAAAAATGCTTCCGTCCGACATTAATCGTATATTCGGTTTGGAATGAAGCTGGAAGAGATGAAAATCTCCGAGTTTGTATTGACCATGTGATAGATACTTGCCAGTGTGGCATAAAATACTGGTTCCAGAAAAACACAAACAAATGGAAAGGGGATGTGGATGTGGAGGTTTCAGGATATTCTGCAAATATGCATGCTCACAGAATCTGGATTTCTGGATGAAGGTAATAGTTTAGGCTTCTTTTCTTGATAATATTTTCCTTACAGGGAAAGAAAAAAAACATTATCATTTCAAAAACAAGTTTTGGGTTATACTATAGAGTTATACTGATCTAGCATGCTAGAAATAGTTATGAATCAATGGCTGTGTAAGATATCCGTTTTTGAGGGCTTACCGGCTCCCGCTGAGGACAGACTTTGATACAGAAGCCAGACAGCGAATCCAGACTGTGTGTAATTAATACCTGAGACAAAGAGGCCTCCGGATGAGGGACTGAGCATCCCGGCGACGCTCCACCTGCAGAGACGCACGTCGTGGTATTCAGAAGACACTTAGTGGTCTAATTACAGATAAGACACATTCATTAACGGTCCAAATCCCTGCCATACGAGTCTGTATTGGCCAATTCTGAGCCACTCACTCTTCTCTGGGGCCAACAAATTGGTCTGCTCTCAGAAGTGCTATCTAAATGCAAACACCAAGCAGCCCTTCAGAATATTAAACAGCCATCTTGGGTCTTTGCTAAGCGAACAATGTAATTTAGCGGGTATTCTTCTATGTCCTGAGATTAATTATTCCAATCCTCATTCTCCACGTAGCTTTGGCTTTAATGGATTGAATATCCCTGGGAGATTGCTATATAAAAACGGTCTGTGAGAAGTGGCAAGGCTGACCTTTCTGTGCTTTCAGCCATTAGCCAGACCTGTCTCATGCCACCACACAGTACAATAACTCCTTAATCTACATATGGAGTCATGCATCGCTTTATTGGCTCACGACCAACAAAGGTGTATCCAGGGTCGCCATGTCTGCATAAAAAAACAAAAAAACAACAACAATGGACTATTGGCCATTCAAAAACCTCAGTGCTACAGAGAATCATTTGCTCTAGTGTGAGTATAGAAAGTAAAATTGACCGAGCTCTAAAGGTGGGAGGGGAATACTCTGTCTCCTCTGTCAATCACAGTGACACTAGCCAATTGTGAGTGTTTAGCGCTTTTCTCTGAGTGCGTTACACTGCCCTGTGATAGAGTATGAGCGGCAGTTCAAAAAGCTGTGTTTGGCTGGCTTGACATGTCTTGGAGGAAGCATGCATTAGCGCCTTCATCCTCTCCTGTTGGTCGGGGAATGCTGGCTGGTGGGTGAGAACTAGCCAAGACTAATCTGGGGAGTAAATGGTAGGGGAGAGGGAGCAATTTCAGCTCCAGAACACAACCTTCAACCCTTCCAAAACCTGTAATAAACTCAAAAACATAACCTTCCCCCATATAAGTAAGGAATAGGAAATGTTCTAATCAAAACGATGGGGTGGTGTCACGTATCCTGTTTAGTTACGACACAAAGTACACTTACTGTATCCACCGCACAACACTGATTATTTTCCAATAAGTCCTGAAGTGTTTTATCAATACAACATTATATACATTTACCGTTCTATTTAGTGTTGTGGATCTGCGAATCAATTTCCTCTTTTTCCTCTCTCGCTTGACTTTACTTCAAGTAAGTTATGACATACCCTTTTAATCAACTGTATGCTCCATCACTGCTTTCTACTACATTTATTCCACGCTTATGAACGTGATTTAAAGGACCTGTGTAAGTTCCCTTCAGATAACGTGTTGAGGTTATTTTTATATGCAATTTTCCTTCGGAGAAGAGTCCTCAAAGCAGAAAACTGAGAGCAAAAAAAGAGAAAAAAAAACGATCAGTAGCTTTAGTAGCATAGTAGCTCCTGACCACTTCAAAGTATGTTTTACGACACTACGTATACTCATTTTAAAAAGTTCTTTTTGTGGCCTCTCCAAGTCTGATCGCGTTTACCTGATCTACTCAGAATTAGATTAGACATCAACCATCAACACGTCATTTTAAAGGAAAAAAATACGGGCTTTTTTTCGTGGTGTAACTATTCCTATTCTCATTTGCCTATAGCTTCTCAAATTTTTCTGTGATTTTTCTTTGCTCAGTCAAATAGTTAATGTGAAAAGTAAAAAAAAAATGCTGACCTTTCTATGCTTTTAAGAGAACAAGACGTGAGTGAAATCGCCTGCTTTCTACATGCCTGGCTTGTACACAGCTCCCTAATAACCTTGTTGATTAGGGGTATATTTGATTTTCTGCAATGGGAAAGGTTTTGTTGCAGTTCTGCCGGCAGTCAGATGGATCTGAATAGAATTTTTCCTACCGGAGAAAAGGAAAGAAATAAAAGATCCAGTAAGTAAGCTTTGCGCATGACTAGTCACGTAGCACTTTGCACTTCAGCTGTTTACCGTAGCGTAGTTTTACGATATTAATGCCAAGACAGTTGCACAGGAAAATTAAATTGAGGGGAAAAAAGCTGGGTTTCTTTTTCTAAGGCAGTACAACTGAAAGCCTAAGAGCAATTGATATCCTGGAGAAAGCACTGGGCTGGCAGAATTTCTCTAACCGAGTTAACGTCAAAAAAGACGGATTACTTCAGGTGGTTTCAGAAGACCACAATCTCCTGAAAGCCAAGCGCAAAATATGAATTAACTTACACGCACGGGGGAAACCCAAGTTCTGTTATACAGTGAATATTTAAATGTTTTTATAGACTATAGAATATTTAAAAGAACAGACGAGCAAAAAATAGATGTGCTAAGCTTCCCCCTTACCCAAACGTTTTGCACTGAAGCTACGAAGCTAACGTAGCTAACAAGTAACAGACAAATATCTCACTCTCCCCCCCCCTCCCCCCCCCCCCATAAATACATGCCCAAATCTTTATATTCTTCTTACAAAAGTAAGAAATAAAAATGATATTTACAGCTGTTACAAAACACGGACACTGGAGACTCATTCCATGAATGCTAAATAAATGTCTAAAATAACTGAGCTTTTTAATCCATTTGTCAAGGATAGCACTTTCGCGCCACAGCTCGCATGGTGACAAGTTGCATGTGCTTGTCCTTGTGTTTGTTAAAGTCTTGGTTCGATTCTTTTATTCAAACTCTGGAGTTTAGCTTTAAAATACACAACATGGGAGTTGTTAACTGACTCATTTTTTAGAGTGAGGTTTTGACACATAACCGTACCGTTTGTATTGTATGTATTCGTTTTTATTATAGCTGGACGTT
>JANDJT010000060.1:24107089-24119703 GCA_024331685.1 Stegophilus panzeri | reverse complement strand
ACTTTTGTGGCTCATCTCTGTATTTCTTTGCAAATTCCAATCTGGCTTTCTGATTCTTACTGCTGATGAGTGGTTTGCATCTTGCGGTATATCCTCCATATTTCTGCTCTTGAAGTCTTCTTTGAACAGTGGATTGTGATACCTTCACCCCTGCCCTATGGAGGTTGTTGGTGATGTCACTGACTGTTGTTTTTGAGTTTTTCTTCCCAGCTCACACAATGTTTGTCATCAGCTGTTTGCCTTGGCCGACTCATTCGGTGTCTGTTGCTCAAATCCACCAGTGGCTTCTTTCTTTTTCAGGACATTCCAAATTGTCGTACTGTCTATGCCCAGTGTTTTTGTGTAATGCCTCTGATTGATTTTGCTTTCTTTTTTCAGCTTCAAAGTGTCTTGCTTTTCTCCCATAGGCAGCTCTCTGATCTTCATGTTGGCTTATGCTTTTTAACAACAAATGCAGTTTTCAAAGGTGAAACTGAAGGCTAAAACCAAGAGTAGACGTTCAGAGCTGTCTATTCTTTAAACAATCAATCTAAGAGGACACACCTGGGTAACAAGAAACACCTGTCAGTCACATGACACAAAATATTTTTGCTGGGTGGTCCGAAACAAAATGCGCTATGTTCTTTGTCGTTTAACACATCTACATATAAGTACCAGGTAATAAAAGCTGAAATTCTAAACTTTCTTCTCATATTCAGCTTTTGATCTCAAACCCAAAAGCCTTCAACAGACAGCAAAAATATTAATTGGCCTTGTCGTGCTAATAGTTTCAGAGGGGATTCAACTTATACTACAATATTTACAAAATTCTGTCCTTCTTACAGAAATATTATAAAAAAATATGTTCAGTGTTAGCCTTGGGTGTAAAAAAAATATATATAAAAATTCAGTTTTTCACTAGTATGTGGACAATAGTTGTGTCGTTACATGGCCTGAGGCCATGATCATCATATAAAATGTAATATATTGGCATTGTAGACACAGCTTTCCGTCCTTCACTTTCTAACTGCTGTCTCACTAAAGCTGGTTCTGTTATTGATGGCACCACTCACAGCATTTGTCTAAATGCTCTAAAGTGTCAGGGACTGTTATTACAGAATCGGCTGCACCCATTTCCGCAAGACGGGGATAGGCCGTGTGTTTCACCCTGGACGGCTCCCTCCATCAGCCACGGATCACAGCCATCTCATCAGGTGAATTAATCCTGGCTTCCTGTCATAATATTGGATTTATGAGCTGTGATCTAATCATAACCACTGCCCAAGGTCTCCTCTCCTCTCCTGGCTAAAATGGGACCATGAGATTGATGGGCGAGTTAAAGAAGAGAAAACAATAGGAACAATAGCAAAGACAATAAGCATCACCCAAAGTAAAAGAAGTGGTGTTGGTTTCTCCTGAAGCAGGGACAGGGAAAATTCCATGCGGTTTATAGCTCTAAACTGACCAGGAAATGTGAAAGTCCAAAAGAATGTGAAAGTCCAGGAAACATGACGGCCACTTCGGAAACGTAACTCATCCTGGCCGTCATCGCTGAATACAAGGTAATTCATATTTAAAAGACTTTTAATAAAGCTTACTTTATTTTGGTTTGAAATGGCCTGATATAATGCACTATTATGCATTATATACATCATGAGTACATAGCATTTGGGTAAAATTTGAGGAAACGTGTTACAAAGCTTTATAACTTGCAGAACATTATAGCACAGTACATAGCCTGTGTTAAAGTGAACGTTATAAACAGTCATGTTTGTGATGACCTTATGAACAGATTATAATGCGTCCCGTAACCTGATGACATACAGTAAGTCATATACCTGTGCTTTATAAAGAGTTATGCATGTAAATATGATAATATACTCATAAGCAGTTATAATGTATCACGTATGCTATATAATACATGTTATAAATGTATTTATAATGCATTATGTATAGAGCACTCATAAGATAGCATGCAGAAATGTGTGATGGAACACGTGATTTTTTTTTTTCCCCCCAAACATCTTCACCTTTTCTATTAAATGAAGCGCGGCTGAGACGAAGTCATCAGCCAGCATTCGTCATGAAACCCATTAGTCTCTGACGTGGGCAACGAGGAAGCACAGCCAAAGATAAAAATAATGATGCAAAAAAACTCATGTAGATCAGTTTAGATCTTTGAGGCTCCCTTGAGTAAATTCATCCGTTTCTAAACACTCACTCGACAGATTATGAGCGGGTTTTATAACCAGCATGCGAACGTATTGCTTGCGTAGAGGGCATTTCACAGACTAACAACTTTCATCATCAAGACAGAGAAGAGTTTCTTGCGGCTTGTCAAGCAGAGTACTTGAAGCCTGGGCTCAAGATGGGAAAACAAAACAAGATCCTCTGGGGAGATCAATGCGCCTCGGTTTGTCACATCCCAGATGGTGTGTAAGTCGTGCAGCCGAAGCGTGCTCGAGAAAAGCTGTCAAAACGAATCCGAATACATCTCTGAGGTCTGTGTGACAGGCAGCCGATAGCAAATAGGAACCAAGACTAGAGCATATTTAATATTACGGGAGGAGGAAATCGAGTCTGGTCCCAGCAGATATTATCCAAAGTGCAAATAAGCACGAATCAACTCTGTTGCTCATTCGCAGTTCATTACCTTGACTCGCGTGAGTGACGTGACAAGACCATGGCCTGTGCTCTCATTTACAATCTTGCTGATTTGCCATTAGGTGTCATGAGCGCCACAGAACTTTCCATTTGCATACAGGCCTCACGCCCCCCAATCGATGCTTTAATTATGAAATGAAACGCATTCAAGCACCGAGCAGCTCCTACGCCCATTAATTATCGAACTAAGCACATTAAAGCAGCTGAGGGACGGCCGGAAAAGATTACAATTTACCCAGAGCGATCGTAAAGCAGCCACAAGCTCCGTCATTAAACCCACCAGGCTGGAGAGCAATGTTTTCATGCTTAGTGGCTGAATAAGAGATGCATTACAGTGATTTTCTGCGATTTCTCAAATGAATGAACAATGGATCTCTGTGAAAGTGGGTTAGCATAGATGTTGGGGCTGATTGGTTAGTGCTCATAGGCGTGCAAATCACCTACACGAGTCATTCATGGCAGCTAACATTAACCTATATTAACATTTATGAACATTTATTCTGGAGCTGTCACTATTGTTTTCACCAAATTTGACGTAGCTAACATTACATCCAAGTTAAGTGATATAGAGCTTTTGAAATAACAGTGGGTTTTTTAAAAATGGCGTTTTATGGACTGACGTACATTTGAAAACCATTACATTACCAGGGTTTTTCAGAGGGCTTAGGTGCTGTCTGGGTTCCAGCGAGTGGTGATGGTTGGGGTTTTTAAAAAAAAGTTATTTTAAGTTGTTTACGACCATTATCCTTACTATATTTGTGAAAGAAAGCTGGCAACACTTATTATACTTATAGTCAAAAGTCTTTACATTTAACCAAATAACATGTTTGAGATTTAACGAAAATAAATGCCTTTTTACGTTCATTTAGCTAAAGGTACGCCGCTAAAACACTTAGGTGCTGCGCTTAAGCCTTTCTATGGTAAGGAAAACCCTGATCGCAACAACTGTCTTACAGTTACAACTGTCCTTTAAATATTTTTCATATGCAAGATTTTTTTTTACACTGTAATGAATTATGTATATTTTTGAGAATAGCGGGTCTCAAAGTGTCAGCTTATTTGACGGAAGCATGTAGAGATAGATACAGAAGTGCCTGTGTCTCATTTAGAGAGCTTAGGCTTCAAAATAAACGAGATGAAAAGTTGCTTGATGCCCCCGCAAGAGATTATCTACCTAGGTCTCAGGCTGAACTCAGTCCTGCATCAGGCGTTTCTGTCAGAGGAGCGCATCAGTTCAATTCATGGCTGTTTATCCCTTTTTCGGAAAGGGAGGAAGGTCCCTTTCAGCGTTTACCCCTTCTGGGGCTGATGGCCTTGACGGTCTCAGTCATTCCATTGGGACGGTTGCGAATGAGAGCGTTTCAGCGCTGGATAGAGGAAGAGGTCCGGCCAAGCTGCCGTAGATCTCTTCGCACCGCACGAAAACACTCGTTGCCCTCTGTTTCTCTCTGGAAAGAGACGGTGCGCCTATGGGTGTGTTTTTCAATTGCAATTATTCTAATCGCTCGAGGTTTAAAGTCAGAGTTAGGTGCAGGGTTAGCATTCAAACATTTTTAAGTCTTTATTTGGACAAGATTAAGTGAAATCCAACCATAATACCCCTTGATATTTCGAATTATTTTTGTCAAACTAACTTTAAATTTTAATACTCAGTATCAGAGTAAAAGGCACAGAAAATTTGTAATAAGTATTTGGAAGCAAATGAAAATATAAAAGTAATTCAGGATTATCCATTCATCTTCTGTAAGAGCTTTATCCTGGTCAGGATGGTGATAGATTTGGAGATCTTGGATCTTGGGAACACTGGGAGTGAGGCTGGTATAAACTCTGGATGCATTCCCACAGTCATTTGCACGTGAGGAGCAATTAAGAAAAATCACCAACCTACCTACTGGCATGTTTTTGGGAAGAACCCGAAAGAAACCCAACGAGAGACGGGGAAAACATGCAAAATTCCGCACAAACCTGGACCTGTGACTGAGGCGGCAGAGCTACTCACTGCCCTAATTCACAGTCATACTTGAGTAAAGTACAAATTCTCTAAAATTATATTAAAAACGATGCAGTGGACTAGCATCGTATCGAGGTTGTATTCCCAAGCTCACATCCAGTCATCCCGGGATAGGCTCTGGATCCACCACCACCCTGACCAGGATGAAGAACAGGGTAAAACAGAAATAATTAATGATATTTAAATATAAAAATGAAGTACAATTAGATTTATACTTCATTTTGTGTAGTTGGGAAACTCTCAACCCAAACTTGATCTAGCTTCACTTTTTCTTATTGTTTATTCCCTAAAGTTAGTGGCGTCACCTACAATGTTCTTGGATGAATCAGAAATAAAAACACAGCGTGAGACAGAAACTGCCGAGACCCTGAAGACTCATCTCTTTAATGTCATGCTGGTGTTCTCTGGGAGCTTGGGACTGCCTGTTTCTTTGAGCAAGAGAAATGAAAAGCAGAAGTTAAGGAATGGCGCTTGGAGATGAAGGAAAGCCATCGGGCTCATGCATAAATCATACCATCTGAGGAGTAAACAGTGTGGGCATCAGCCCAGAGGAGAAAAGCTCGAGCTGGAGAACCAGAAATGACAGACAGGTTCTCATCCCTGATTTCTCTCTCGGGTCAGGACTCACTGTTGTTCACTGAACTTTCAGAAGCACAAACACAAGCACTTGGTTTCTTCAGGACTGAAATAGGGGGTAGAGTTTCTGTCCCAGGAGGTCACTCACTCGTCTCATCTACCTGCAGTCTAACATGGAGCATTAGAGCCGTAACAATCAAACATGCCTGATCCTATCAAGCTGTCGCCTCTGAGACAGCAGAGTCCTAATTGAGAGATTTTCAAAGCCTCTCAGTGTCAGGAAAGGCCCAGAGGATCCTAATGAAGTGTCACATCAGATATATACACTGAAGATTATTAGCAAAGACCACTATAATCCCTATGGAGCTGGAAGGGATGGAGAACACGTCTAATGATAATGGGACAAGGACCAGCAAAGATCACTTTGAGACTGCAACACGCTGTATTGTGACAAGTTTACGGTCCTCATAGGGGAAACTTTGTAGTCGGAAGACTGTTCAAATCTTGGGCTTGCCAAAGATCCGGTCATAGATTTAAGAGAAGACTCACTGAATAAACATAATGATCATTTATTTCAAAGCACTTTGGAGAGAAACCTCTAATAATTCACCAAGAATTGGAAGGGGTGCTCCAGGTTGGGCGGCTTTATCTTACCACCACTGTTGCACCAATTAAGTGAGGCTCTTAACCCCTTTGACCCTTAGCAACCCTGGCCCTGGTCATACTGCATGTGTCAGTCAGCATAAATGGCAAAGTTATCCAAAAACCTGACGTAGTTCTGCACATAACTATCAATGTTATAGCAATGTTATCCCAAAGAACACAAGGCCATGACTATAGTGCCGTTTAGCCCTTTATTTGAGTATTTATTAGTATTTTAGCATTTTTTGCAAGACTGAATCTAAGAAACCATGCATCGCTCATGTCAGTTAACAATATAACCTTGCTGACAGGCTGCATTTTGCTCTTAAATGAGTTTTTATGAATTAGCAAATACACAAAACGTAACTTAAAGTCACGAGGACATTACAGACATTCCAACGATTCACTTAAATTGAACTGAATTATTTCTATGTAAAATACTCAGTTATGATTGGCTGGCAAATATTTGTTATTTACGTATATCGAGTTGTCTCTAACGTAGATGTTAAACGTTCAACCTTAGCTGTAAATCAATGTAACCATTGACAGCAAGTGTAAATAAAGGTTTGCGCTTTGCTGGTGCCTGAACTAGATCACCTCTGGAAAAAAAAATATATATATATAAAAAAAAAATACAGAAATTAATTATTTATAAGCTGTATATGGAATGATGTTTGTGTCACAGGGATTCGGGTTTGCATGTGAATTTTTACACTTATATCGAGCTTTGAAACGGAAATGAAATTCATGGTTTTAAAATGGCCAGCTGTACAAAATTCTATATAATAGAAATATTCTGCTACAGCTATAATGCACGGGAGAGAGGTGAGAGCTGAGATATTCCAACGATTTCTTTTAATTTTCTGATTAAAATTCATTCAAATCCTCTAAGTGGGTCGTTTAGAACCTATCTATTTGGGTCTTCGGAACGAAGGGTAACAATTACCCCTTTTCTGGGGTATTTAAAGCAACCCCGCAGGTTGGGTTCACAGTGTATAGTGAAATTAACCCAGTGTGCGTTTCGGTTATATACTGAGCCAGCACTGGGTTACAGAAATGAGTGTGTATACTTTATTTTCAATAAACAGCAGCATTCACTGCCCCCTTATTGTTTTATTCCAAGCCTCTCTATTAGGCATGTCACATTTCCCGATAAAAATAGCTTTTCTAACCAACAAAAAGGTCACGGTGACATATCGGCTGAATTCATTCACGCTTTCAAATGCACCCTTTACTCTCAGAGGCTCTCCTCACAATAGAGAAACAATTCTTCAGACACAAAAATGCTTACTGTTTCTGCCAGAATGACGCTTTCCCCCCTCCTGAATTTGAATTAAACTGCCGTGCAGGCTCGAAAAAAAAAAAGCCAGTAAAATGGCATTGATCGAATCTTCAATAAAAAGCTTGTGTCCATGCCCGGTCAAGTCTGCTCTCAGGGATCACTGAGTGGAATTAAACCAGCCAAGCTCATTGAAATTCAGTGCGCTTCCGTTCAACATTTTCTTCACCTTAATGAGCAGAGAGACCCAGGGAATCTTGTCAGAAAGTGTGTTTTAGCATAACGAAAACCAGTTTCGACTGGATTTACGTGATTGTGAATGCAGAAATCGAACGTATAACTTTTCCCCACCCTCAGTGTGAAATTACAACGTATAATAAAGATTAAGTGGAAAAAAAAACAAAAAAAACATTTCAGGCAAAAAAAAAAAAAAAAATAGGAAAAATAAAAAAAGGTACAAAAACCTGGTTGCATAAGTGTGCACATCCTTTTATAATTGGGTATGTGGCTGTGTTCAGAATGAACCAATCACAGTCCATCTCAAGTTCAAAAGTAATTACCATACAGCTCTCAATTAAATTATTCTGATTAACCCCAAATAAAGATCAGCTGTTCCTGTAGGATTTTCTTCACATCATCTTGGTTTCATCTGACTGCTGAAGCCATGGCCTGCAAAGAGCTTACAAAGACTGTACAGGGTCTCGGTGTCAAAAGGAATTGATCAGGAGAGGGGTAGAAAACAGTTCCAAAACCTTAGATGTACCATGGAACACCGTAAAGGCCATCATCAACAAGTAGAGAAAATGGAGCACCATAGTGGCATCACCAGGAACAGGATATCCATCCAAAATTTACAAAAGGCCAAGACAAAAACTTACCAGGGAGGCTGCCAAGAGACCAAAGGCAACATTAAAGGAGCTGCAGGAATATCTGACAAGTACTGATTACTCTTAGCTTGTAACAACAATCTCTCGTTCTTCACACGTCTGGGCTTTGGGGTAGGGTGGCTAGACAGAAGCCCTTTATCACAAAAACATCCAAGCTCAAATAAAATCGCCCCAAACAATGTGTCAAAATGTGCTGTGGTCTGATGAGACCCATTCCAAAAGGTATAATAATGCCATAATTCCAAAAGGTTCACCATACCAACAGTGGCAGCATCATGGCTTTAGGGCTGCTTTTCTTCAGCCAGAACTTCAGGATTTATCAAGGTGGAGGGAATCGTCAATAGCTACAAATACCAGTTGATTTCAGTGCAAAGCTTGCAGATGTCTGCTATGAAGCTGAAGATGAAAAGGAATTTCACCTTTCAGTATAACAGTGACCCAAAGCATACATCCAAATCAACAAAGGAATGGCTTAACCAAAAAAAAAAATCCATGTTTTTGAATGACATAGTTTTAGTGTCATTCTTTTACTTAACACAAACATCCCTTTTTTGCCATATACTTCATGGAGTTATGTCTGCAGGTCCTTTTATAGTGGGGAAAAAAATCTTTCCAGACATAGGAATGCATGGGACGTTTCGGAAAGGTATAAAATCCCAGAGACACTTCAATAATAATTACATTACCCACCTTCAAACGTAAAACTAATCCTGCCCGAATAGTACCAATCACATAATATATAAACGCTTTAATGTCACCTCAAGTTTTGGCATAAAACTTTATTTTCTAGCTTTACTCTACTACAGCTAGTGACGCGCTGAAAGGAAACTTCTGGGCCGAAATCGTAACTGAATTTAAAAAAAAAAAAAAAAAAAAAAAAAAAACCATTTTAAAATAGTTTTTTTTTTTGTATAATTGTGTTAAAATGTGACTTTTTAAATTAATTTCATGAATTTAACGAATCTGAATCGAAAAACTGCAAACCAATAAAATGATCACACTTTTATCGAAATGAACACACCAAAACAAAAACGATATTAAATATATCATTCTTCATTCAGTTCTTTAACGATCAAATTTAACAGATTTTTTTTTTATCCAGTTTTCCACATAATGGAACGTTAACCATTATGATATGCAAAACAGCAGTCAAGTAATGAACTTAGCAGCTCTAGGCTAGCATCTTGCAAAGACAAAAAGTTTAAATATGCTACGCATTAATCATTTTAATGAAAACAACAGGCAGAGCACAGAACGGCACAACGGGCCGCTATACTGTTGTTGTTGTTGTTGTTGTTGTTGTTTTGCTGTACTCTGCATGTTGAACCGGATGTCGTGTTTTCAGGTGGTGTATCAAACCTGTCGTGGAAAAGTGCTTCGGCACCGTACCCCCTCTTAAAATTTCTGCGGAACAAACACTGCAGATGGCAAATTTGATGTCCTTATCAGAAACTTTAAAGTATTTCCAAACCCCTGACACGATCGCCCTTTGCCCGGTGGCGCCGTGATACCCGTCTGCTAGATCGAGAGCGAAACCTGAGCGCTGAGCACCGAAGGGGCAGCATATATTTTTCGGCTCGTATTTTTCGGCGGCCGAAATTTCGGTGCATCCCTACAACCTTCTCCCACACTCTCGACGAACACGTGACTGCTGCTAGCACTGGCTGAATACTTAACAAGCCAGACTGCTGAGTCTTTCATCCTGCTTTAATATTTGAAAACTGAGCTGAATAATTGTAACTCTGGTGTCAAACTCTCTGCAGGTTCTGGGATAAACCGTTCCCGGTGCATTACATGCTGGTTTGACAGGTTCGCACACTCAGACAGGCCTTTTTAATTATCCGCGGTGTTCGCAGAAATGAAGCGTCAGAGTACTGTGCATTAATGACGATGAGAAGGAGAGATACGCGGGACAAGCGTGGGTACACATGGGCCGGTCGATCTCATCCGCTCTCTGCTCAATCTAACGCTTAAAATCCATCACAGGCCTTAATCCAGTTTATCCCAGTGAGACACTAATGCTGAATCTAATCTGTCCCTTGATTGTTCCCTGACCTTGAACTCCAGTGTAACATGGTTAGATGGAAACCGTAGCACAGACACGACGTGCACGATCTGATACCATCCACAACATAACTGATGAAACTAAATTAGAGGGAAATAACTGATTAGCATTAATTCAATAGCCATTTTAATTAGAAGCGGTGTTTATAATGTTACAGGACACCTACATATGCCCTTTGTAAAAACTGAGGAAAGTCACTAAGTAAGCAGGTTTGTAAGTCACCGAGTAAGAAAGTAAGTAGGTCTGGAAGATTAATACGTCAGTATTTAAGGAGCTAAGTAAGTCAGTATAGAAGCAGGGAAGTCAGTGAGTCAGTATGCAAGCATGTTAATAAGTAAGAAAGACAGTAGGTCTGTCTGTAAGTTAGTCAGACGTTAAGTCAGTCAGTATGAATGTTGAGAAGTCGGTCATTCAGTAAGTCGGTAAATCAGTATGTAAGTGGGTAAGTATGTTAGTGAGTCAGTCAACCAGTCAGTAAGTAGGTCAGTATGTAAGACATTCAGTCAGGAACTCAGTAAGCAGGTAAGTCAGTAAGTCGGTCAGAGAATATGTCAGTCAGTAAGAAGCAAGTCAGTTAGTAAGTTAGTATATCACCAAGTAAATGTGTAAGTAATTCAGTACGTCGGTAGGTTAGTAAGTGGGTAGGTAAGTTAACAAGTCAGTGAGTAATATGTTCATCAGTCAGTAAGACAGTCAGTAGTTCAGTAAGTCATTCAGTCAGTCAGAGTAAGTGATTATGCCTTTATGACTTATACAATCTGCTGAGCTCTTAAGTCATAAGACGTAAGATTGCATGAGACTGTATAAGGTTAGATAGGATTAGATACGCGAGATTAAAATATGTTCTCACTTCAAGGATTAAGCATTTCCTCAATGTACCTGCTCCACTGACCTAGAATCAGCCATATGTTGATCATTCGATCAGTCAGTGAACTAAAAGGAGGTCAGAGTGCTGTTACTGTCCATTAAATCTTTTCTCTTGCACTTGTGGTAAAAGATCAGTCAGATTCCCTCCATTTTATTCCACAGTCAGGTCGTATCATTCCTAGTTAATCTTATGAACCACGCTGTGGAATCAAGACTAGCCATAAATATTATGACCCTCTGTAGGAACATAAGTATGCGCGCGCACACAAACCCACACACACGGTCAGTGTGTAGGAGTTATTTCAGGTTCTATACACCAATGAGGCATTAATCTCTGACAGTTTGTATGCTGATGCCAGACGAATGGCCTCTTCTGCCATTATTAGAAGAACAAAGACCTACATCCTGTACAGCAAAGATAAAAACAGCGCCTGCCAACAGCGCCTGCCAACAGCGCCTGTCTGTCTGTCCATCTATCTGTTTCTCTCTCTCTCTGTGTACTGTAGTAGTGATGGATGGACTAACGGTTCTGCCCATGAAGGTGCCACTCCTTCACTGTCAGCTTTAATTAGCCTGAAAGCAGGTCAACAAACCACAATAGCTCACATCATGCGTTTGCTTTCCTCATGCCCATGAAACATGATTGGGGGAAGTGATTTAATTTTTTTCATTTTATAAAATGAGACAAATGAAGCAGGGGGAAAATACACAAAAGCAAGCTGTGCATAATGTTTTATCTAGGGCATTGAAAATAGGTTAATGACAGAATAACACTCTGAGTGCAATAATAATAAACCAGGCCGAGATATTTTATTATGGCTGGGAAAAAAAGCTCTAGTTATGGCTAATAATTGCTTTGAATATTTGTGTTCATTAAAAAAAGAAAAAACACACAAACACTACATGACCCTGTTACAGGACATGATTTACATGAATACACCAGGAAGATGGTTTTATCCAAAATAATTCAGAATGAGGCCGAATCCAGTCTGATCACAAAGCTCAGGAATTCACAGTTAAGGGTCTTACTCAATATCATCACATGCAGGAACTTGCTACTAAAGGAAAATGTTTAAAGACAGGGTGGTATAACGAAGCGAAGTTACTGTTATTGTCCTATAACAGCATGTCCAGAAGGGTCATTACTCCTCGTATAACACGGCAAACTGCCAACAATGATTTAAAAAAAAAAAAAAAAAAAGTGCATCATACATTTGATCATTTTGTGGAATGTTTGCGAAACAGGTTAGCTCCTGTTATCACTTATGTGATAACTGCTAAACGGACTGCTGTCTGCTATAAACAGTCGTTCTTCCCCAGCCTCTCTTTTTATTTATTTTTTTAACAAAAAAAACACGGCTTGTCAGTTTGTTACTGAGAAATGGCAAAGTGGCAACCATCAATCGACACCTCCAGACCATCAATCGACACCTCCGGACCATCAATCGACATCTCCTGACCATCAATCGACACCTTTTGACCTTCAATCGACACCTCCTGAACATCAATCGACACCTTTTGACCATCAATCGACACCTCCTGACCATCAATCGACACCTTTTGACCATCAATCGACACCTCCTGACCATCAATCGACACCTCTAGACCATCAATCGACACCTCCTGACCATCAATCGACACCTC
>JANDJT010000060.1:24072133-24089561 GCA_024331685.1 Stegophilus panzeri | reverse complement strand
CAGAGGGGTAGAACATCCGAACTCTCAAGTAGGTGAGAAACACACAAATGGCATCCTGCTTCTGGTGAGATGTAACCGATGGACACTACGCGAGTTGAAAATCCCATAATGCAACAGGACTGTTGCGGATGAGCTCAGAAAAAAAAAAAGGGGTGGGGGAGGGGGACAGCCCGTCAGCTCTTTAAGTATTAAACTTTGGTTAAACAGGACTTGTTTAACAAAACCTGAGTACATTGTTAAATTGAAGATTTAAATAAGAAAACAGTTGTCACAGCGTTTGAAACCTTGTTTGTGATCATCATGCAACGAGTTTACCTCCACCTGTTAACCCGGCCCTCATTAAAGTACTAATTCAATAAACTTTCCTAATGTGCATTTTGCCATTAGTTTGGTTGCTTTAATCTGGTGGTCCCTTTCAGATGTGTGTTCATAATGACATCGAAGGTCACAGGACAATGCCAACATGGCAGATGTAGCATGTCCGGGATTGTATTCATACCACACACACACACACACACACACACACACACACAGTCCGTACTAATCAGTAGGTTTCGTGCAGTAAGTACTGCATCAAATGCCTGTCCTTGAGTCTGCACTTGTCTTGTCTTTAACATGGAAGCTGAATCGACTTAAACAATCAAACAAACAACCCACAGACCAACTAGGGTACAGTCAGTGTTCAAATGCATCCAAAAGATGTTCAATGATGTTGAGGTCAAGGCTCTGGGCAGGACACTCAAAAATAAATTCCACTCCAACCTTGCCAATCCATTCATGGAGCTTGCTTTGAGCACAGTAGTATTGTCATTCTGGAACAGGTCTGAGCCTTTTTACTCCCAGCGAAGGGAAAGTGTAATGTATCATACAAGGAAATTCTATACAATTATGCACTTCAAACCTTGAGGCAACAATTTGGGGAAGAACCGCATATCAGTGTGATGGTTACGTGTCCACATACGTTTTGTTATATAGTGTATTACAATTCTCCATAGATTATACTATCGGCTCTGTGCAGTCTACAATCTTCTTACTATCATTTTAAAAGTGCAACCTGCAGTACTGGAGCGCTCGTACACAATAGGCAGTACATAACCACAGACAGCATGCGAGCTTATAAGGAGGCGTTTTCGAATAAGCATCGCAGACATGGGCTGCTTCCGAATGTCCGTACTACCCTACTACACAGTAGGCAAAAAGCAGTACGCAAAGAGTATTGAAATTCTCCGTATTCACAAAACAGCAGACAAGAAATACCTGGATGCTGTATGGAGCCACTGGACAATGGATACCGCGTCATCCCATAATGCATCGGGACTGGCACGGATGAACTGTCAGAATTTGCGCCACGTCGTATGTCCGGATTGTATTCATGCTTACCACTCGTACTAATCAGTACATACTGCATCAACAGCCGAGCAGTAGGTACTGAATCGTATGCTGCAGGTACAGTCGTAGTATGCGATTTAGGACGCAGCCGTGGTCTCCGCAATAAGTATGCTGAGGCATTTCTGGCAAGCAAATCAGAAAGATGGATTACATACATTAGAATCTCATCACATCAAGATCAATAAGTTGGCAGGATACCAGTATGCTAATTAATTTCACAGACAGTATGCTAGCCTTGCCTTTTAGCACTGTATCATTCAACCCTTCTTTTTTAAAAAACTTCACTGAGGGCCATGAGAAACAGCTCAAGCACTCATCCAATTAATACTCATCCTCTGTTGTTGCTGTAAACTTCCTGTCCTTCAGTGTCTCTTCTTTCCTAAAGGGAATAAATCTCATCCACAAAAGATCCACCTCAAATACAAGGCTAATAAAAATGTCTGGCTTGGCCTTCTCCTTTCACACGGAATCATCTCGCCAATGGAGGAGCAGTAAAAAGCAGCCGTGATAAAATATCCATCCTGATGGCAGCGTTAGTCAAACTTTAAATATCCGTTTCTGCAAGAGGAGCGTGTGCAAGACCACAGCATCGTTGTCACTCATTTGTGTGAGGTTAAAGCTCTTTGGTAGAGCCCTTAAATGGTTCATTGGTTATTCTTCCACCTTACAATAAAGTGGTTCCAAGCAGGAGCTTTTTTTTTTTTTTTGAAAGCTAAAGACCCATTAGTTTACAATGAACCCTCTGGTAACTCTTCAAGAACCCTTTTTACCTCAGAATGCATTTATTAACAGAGTAAGTGTGTGGTGCAAACACCGAGTCATTATTTTCTTCTTGACACCAAGAACCTGTCAGAGGTTTCAGATTTATCTAAAATTGTTTTCGTATTTGGTGCAATCTTTGGGGGGGGGGGGGGAATTAAGGGTTAATGGTTCGTATTAATGTAGATAAATTGTAAAATATAGCTACAGTTTTGTTTTTCACAAGCTAGCAATGTTGGTTCTTTCTATACACCAACCCCAGCACTAGAATTACTAAAAAGGAACAGAGGAGAGGATAATTATGACGGATTATGCAAAAATTGTGAACTAATGACCACTGCTGCAGCAAAATTGCAGGCCGGGCAAGTCACCTTGCAAGTCACCTTGCAAAACTGAGGTAAAATGAAAAAGCCGCCAATTAACATTCCCTGACATCCACAAATGCACAAATAAGAGTGACATGAAGGCCAAATAATAAATGGTCAGAGGGCTTTACACACGATTCTCATTCACACACACAAAGACGCTAGCATGCCACTGGGAGAAACCTGGGGTTCAGTGTCTTGTCCAAGGACACCTTAACAATGGGGCTGTGGATCGAACCGCCAACACTGCGGTTAGTGGACAACCCGCTCTACCATCTGACCCACAGCCATCTGACCCCAAAAATAATAATAATAATAATAATAATAATAATAATAATAATAGTTTCACCTGGTCCATTCCCCAGGTCTGTTTTAAATCATTGGTGGATATGGCTACTCCATGACAAAAATCCTAAATGAAAAGCATATAAATAAATGATACCTCCTTCTCCTATAGGGAGTGTATTTAATCCGTCTATGAAAAGCTGACAGCGGTCTGAATTTATGACACTTCTATACCAGCACCAATAAATCACTCAAAACTCCATTAAACGTGGATGTGGCTCTGTTAACGTCACTATTATTCTTTTAACTGCTCATCGTTAATAAAAAAAAATAAAAAAGGATCTCCAAATGCTACATTCATCCAGCTCGTATTATCAAAACGAGTCCAGCCACAATGAGCTGACAATAACACACGGCAGGAAGAGAGAGACAGTCCGTTCCATTCATTTCCTCTGGTTATTACGGTTTAATGAAAGCCTAAAAAAAAATAAAAGAGCACTTCTGTCGAAAGGGCAGAACACTTCATGTCATAATAAAAATAAAAAAAAAAACAACATGTCTGAAAATCCGTACACTTGCCCATCAGCCTTGTTATTCCTGCCATAGGTTTAAATTGCACTGCTCTCTTTATTCATTCATCCACTAATGGGCTCCGGCATTAATGTGGATACATCAGTCATTTGGCACTTAAAGCGAAGAAGGAAAAAAAAAAAAAAAAAAAAAAAAGTGGACAGATTTTATGTAAACTGACCGAACACAGCAAAGAAAGAGCTGCAGTTTATAGAATGGAAGTAAAGCTGCATGAGCTGGTAAATTTAAGCCGGGATAGAGACGTGGTAAAAGATGTTTAAGCTGAATTACAGTGCTCTAGATCATGTTTTATTATTTTATTACATTGGTTTTGCACTTTACAGATTCAGCTATGAAAAAAAACTGTTTGGATGTCGTATTTCTTTAACCGCTGCTTACAAAGAGCAGAATCCAACTGAGAACTTAAGGAACTTTATAAATCCTGAAAGATGTCTGTGGAATCAAACATAGCTGAGAAAGCAGTGTGCACGCAACAAGACAAAATAAAAAAGGGTATTTCATTAAAAATAAATAAATAAATAAAAGACTAAGCACGACAAGAAACTCCTCTGAAGTTACAAACTGTCCCTTAACACTTCAACCATCTGTCAGAACAAAGGCAATTTAATTAGCTTAGGGGTCACAAAGATAATGAAACTTTTTTAAAAATCCATTAAATAAAAGACAAAGTCATTTGCAAGGACACAGAAGTCTGTCTGACTATTCTTGTAGGAATCGGAGCTGTAACTGAATGCAAGCTGCCTCAGCATAATCAGAGTTTTAATGGGCTACTTGGCTTTTCGCTAGCACAATGATTAAAGACAGCGCGAGAACAAGGTAATGCATTATTCATGACTTCGCCCGAAACTTTGTTGATGTCAAGCAACAATTTTTTTAACTTAATTATCTACTGACTTGCACCTTGAATCATGAGCAACGTGTAGATGCTGGTGAGATGAACCATGAAGGCCTCAGTGCCCAACTGCAGTGTTCTCCTTCGTGCCATGCTCTTCACAATACTTCGCGCTTGTTGTAATGACCACGCTCGTTCATACCACTTTGTATGCGCAGATCTACCACCCTCATGCTTTCTGTTAAAAGATACCATGTACATGCTATAAAGATGTTTTAAGAGGCATTATAGTGATATTTTGAGATTTTCCACAGAGCTTTGATTTTATTATCACCACTTCTCGTGAAACACGTCCATAATTGCTGTAATTTAACACACACACACACACACACAAAGCTTATGCTACATGATACACACCCAATACCAGTATTGGTGCATCCCTACTTACAAGCTCTATTTAGTCCCTCCAGCCAGCTCAAATAGCCAACCTTTCATGAGCCATAAATGCATGTGCAAATCATTCAGCCAGAGTGAATCTCAGCATTCTTTCACATTCACATTCAGTGAAATGACTTTATATTTAAGAAGGACTAAATACTCTCCGCAGCAAAGAAATAGAAAATCGGTCATACGCTACACGCCTGGCAGGGCTTTGCATCAAAGTTGGCATTTAGGAAAGCATGAGCGTCTTCCTTTTCGTGTTTTAAAATGGAAGACTCCAGGATTTGGCAGAATCGTCCTCCATAAATGATACGCCGATAAACCCGTGCTAGAATGAAACGGTCTTTCCAACTGTCCGCGTGAAAGACGACACATCTTAAGCATCTCGCCCAAGCGAATATCGGTTCCGTGCCATTACATCTGCAGCGTGCCATTTCATTGCATGTAATTTTGCCTGAAAGTCAATGAACAAAAGAGCAGTCAAGAAACATTCTCACAGCAGGAACACGCCAGCAGGGTTTGCTCAGAACGTTGCTCAAATGACGTGAATGCCGGCATACCGAGATGACACTTAGGGACGCCAGATTTATCCAAAACTACTTTTGCCCGAGACATGGAAGCACTGAGCTGTGGTTAAAGCAGGGAGGAAAACTCTACGCTAAAATTCTCACTTGTTCTCCATTTTTCTTCTTCTTCTTCTCCTCCTCTCTCAGAATTATGTACATTAATGTTCTTGGCCAATACATATATACATATAAATTTTTTTTAAACCACCATGATACGAGAATATATTTTGCAGTACAAATCCTATTCATGCATATTCATAGCCCTCTGCATTATTAATCAGCATAAAGATGTTAGTAATGTCCTTAGGCCAGGTTTTCATCATAAAAACCATTACATGGATTTCAAAAGTACTCTATTTATTTAGCACGCCTTGGATTGTTTTTCCTTCATCAGTTCGGTTTCTGTGGGTTTTATTATTATTATTTTTTTTTTTCAATCAAATCCAGCTGACAGCGTACACAAGCTTTTTTCAGCACAGAGCCTGACAGCTCATCTACACATGTCAAAACTGTCTGTGTTCCTCTGTCAGGACACGCACTGGAGCACGGCTTTGATCACAGCGACAGCCGCTTGTCCCTCCGTCCAAACAGCGCGCGCACACACGTTCCTACAGGAGACAGCCATTACAAGAAGTGGAACCTTGACTAGAGCACTTCCCTCATTAGCCTCCGTCTCCATTGATGCCGGAGTGGATGAGATGCAGGAAGAAGGGCGTCTTAATCGAGACACGACTTGAGTTTCTTAGTCAGATTTTCACTCTCGTGACAGAAATGCTGCATACGTTGCCGCAGAAAATTTATGAACTGGACACATGGGTGCTCTTGCCTAAATGCAGCCGTGCAGTGGGGTGCGTCTTCAAGCAGATTTGCGTTTTACTTTCCAAATAATTATTTGCCCATACAGTACTCCTACACTCAAAGAAAAGAAAACATGCATATTCAATGCATAGTCATCTTTATAATTAACGTGATCTTTAATAGCATCCACGATTACGACGTCAGGTGCGTTTAAGTCGCTTTGGTCAGAGCAAGATGGCGGTTTACCTTCCCTAAATTAACTACAAAAAGCGAGCTTTTTTTAACTCTACTTCTAGGAAATGAACAATGTGCATAAGGGGTGTCTTGCTTTTTTATATGTTTATCAATTTATGAAGCCACTGTAAACCCTTTACATATTATATCGTAATTGTACAGCGCTATCGTATTTTGTGCAGGAAATTAGTTCGTTTTATTGTAAACGAAACAAGCCTGACAATAACTTGCATATGCAGTACCAAACACGCAATTAAAATCAGCTTCTGAGACGAGTAAACATTCAATCTCAACAAATTCACCGTCGACTACAGACGTTGCATCCATTGATTCCACCGTTCTTTATCGACATGCCCCCAACTCGGAAACTCACGGCTCGAAGAAAATCCCCCGCTCGTAAATACCACTTTGTAGTGGCGTTCAACTCGTAAATACGATCTTTCTGAAAGGACTCGAACGCACCGTTAGCCCTTGCTTCATGCATACATAAAGTGAGCAATGCATAGGTGCTTCAGCCCTTTAATTTGTCCTGCTCTCTCAACTCTCATTTATGCACACTGCCTAAACAGATCAGCTCTCAAAATTTCAACTTTCACATTGATGCCACCATCGAGTTAGTCATCTAACAGAACGCCAACTAGTCGAGCGGAGTCTCCTTCGTAAATCTGTGCCGTACAGCTGCAATGCATTCTGGAATGTCGTCCTGCGTTTACACCGTTTCTATTAGCTAAAACTCTGTTGGATTTCTCCTGAATACGACTTTGAACATCACTGGAAAAAAGGTACGTGAGAAAAAGAAACTCTTACTCTTTATAAGTCAAAAAGCAGAATTTCCACGTGTTTCGGTTGTGCAGCATTGAATTTGTGATGTTACACTGCATAGCAGTGGTTAATGGCTCATATGAAAGTAGACACTCAGTGCTTTAAAGTATGTGCGGTTTTTCATATTTTTTTTTTTTTTTTTTTTTTAAACCTAACCTACCAAGTTTAAATGTAATCATTTTATTGTGGCAGTTGTATACAGTTATACAGATGTGAATTGTTTGCCCAGCAGGAGGTTCACACCCCTTCTCTTTCCCAATCACTCTGCTCACCAGCAGCTAAACAGTCAATACTCTACACACAGAAACCCAACGACTTTGATAAAATAATACATGTTTATAATACGGGTCGAAAATGTCCGTTAAGTCAATTTCAATTTCAAGCCAGTGTACTGCTAAAAGCTAAAGTAGCAAACTACAAAAATTGGTAGTTCAGCCTTATGTTTGAGATTGTTGAACTTCAATAGAAATATTAGCATCCCAGTGCACCGTCAGAGCAGCACAAGGCCGATAACTTCTCACAGGAATAACGAAAACACAAAACCAAAATCAACAAATTAGTGCCAGAATCACTAAAGACTTTAGAAATAATTCAACATATCTAATGTGTTTTAGTGTGGGGTTTTCTTTTAACATGACCCAACATCATCATAGCAAAGCAGAAGACGAGCATGGCTACTAAGCAACAAGTTATCCTCTAACAATTACACTCACTGCATCATCACAGATAGAAAGCTTTTTAAAAAAAATGAAATCACAGCACTGTGTGTAAACACTGGCACGGCGGCCATGACCAAACAGCAGCAAAGCACTGTGGATAAACCAGCTGCAGAGGAAACAAACATGCGAGTATATACACGGGGTTATATAGTAACCGCCAGACAAACTATTTAATCATCAACTATTAAAACATTTAATATATTTTGTTAACACACTACCAGTCAAAAGTTTGTGGACACTCGACTGAAATGTTTCTCATGATCTTACAAAAACTTTTGATCACTAAGGTGTATGAGTAAAATGTTTAAAATCAGTGTCCGACAAAAAAAAAAATATATATATATATATAGTTGTGCCAACATATTCATTTCTTTCATTAGAAAACTAACATTTTATTTACAAAAAAATATTTGTTTAAACTGACGACTCGGAGCGAAATATTCCGAAAAGCAGCGGATAAGAGTCCGGCGTAGGTGTGAACTCCTTTAATACTGTTTAAAAATCATCTCAGGGAAATTCCTCAAGAAATCGGTCGAGAAAACGCCAAGAATACATTTCTGGAAATTCTAGGCAAAAAGGGCGTCTACTTTGAAGATGCTAAAAATACTAAATTATTTTGATATATTTTATATTTATTATTTGTTTCATATTTATTTTATCACAACACAATTAATATAGTTGCATTTGTGATACTCCAGAGTTTTGATGACTATTATTAATCTAAAATTGGGAGGGGGGGGAAATAAATAATGTGCGTCTAAATTTGACCGGTAGTGTATTTTTAAAAAATTCATATTTAAACGGATAATACGGATGAAGAAATATGTATTTCTTATAAAGCATTTTCTTTCTCTTTTCAGAAATTTCAGTTAACGTTATATTAACGAACAGAGACATTACCATTACTCAGAAGGCTACAATATTTAATTTAGTTACTTTAAAGTTGAAGGTGGTTATTTCTGTATGTTATGTTTACATGAACAAACTTTATTAATACGAACACTATATTCTGTATACAGTAATTATCCTGTATAAAATTGCTATATACAGAAATTGCCCATGTAAACTTTTACAGCGCCGCCATTTTAACTCGCTTTGGTGAGCGCTTGGTGTTCACCGTAATCACCGGTATATACGCGCACTAGAGTTTCTACCGCGGTAACAAGATTTTTATATTTTTATTTTAAACGGTTTTTTTTACTCACCTCATTTGTTGGTCATTCGACGCCATTTCCTTTCCACTAATAATGGCACTTAAATCCGCTACAAGATAGAATAATAAATTACAAACTCCAGCCATTAGCTAACAAACTAACAGGTGTCTTAAAAAACACCAAACCGTTAGCAACTTGCTAACAGTGTTATAAATTTACCAGCTTACCAGAAAGTTCACCGTCATGAATGTAGACGCGATACAGGAAGAAATTTATCTAATTACAGAAACTCTGCCTTATCAAATTCTTTCTCTTTCCTCTCTATTCGCTCTTGAGCTCCACTTTTGAATGTTTTTGTTTTTTTTGTGGAAAAATAAGTATACTTTCTATTACTTCTGCTAAGCTGCTCCACTGTTACAAACCACGAAGGCCAATTAAGCGACACCGCTTAATTAGACTGCTGATTAGTGACTCGTAAATCACGTGATCAAAATAGCCGCATCCTATTGGTTATAAGGATTGTACCTCAGAGTTCACTGAGAGGAATACAAGGAGTTATGCTTCAAACTCCACAAAAATAATGCAGGATAGAATTAGGAAACGGTCTCAGTATGAATATAAAGCTGTAAGATAGAATAGAAAACTGTAACCATGAAATTGATGTATTTGGAGTTTAATGTCTAGGCTAAGTCAACATGTAATTTGACACAACTGGGTTTGGTGTTATAGGTAAATAGTCAAAGTGTGATGAAGCAGAGTCATTGTTATCACACTAAAGTCGATGGTTTTTATTACAACAGCACACCCTCGACTGTTTTATTCCTCTTATAAAACAGCAATATGCCATCAAGTATGCGTTTTATATTTGTTAGTGAACAGCAAAAACAAGTTAAAGCAGCAATGAGCAGTTATTTTTTCAGCAGCTCCTTTTTTCCTCTCTCGACACTAATAAAAAAAGAAAAAACCCACACAGTTGTCATGTTACAGAGAATTACTCATCCTTCCTGAAGACTTTTTCCAGTGGTAGAACTGGAAGTGCTGACACTGGAGACTCCTTCTATGAATGTTAAATAGACATCCCCGCTAGGGCTGATATCAGTTGTCTGAGATATCGTTGGTATGGTGATGTATTTTAAAAAAAAACGTTTTTAATAATTACAAATTGAATAGTACCGAACTGAATGCTGTTGATTTGACATACTTTTTATTGTACATTTTATCTTTGTCTTTGTAGGCATTAAAGAAAAATATCAAACTCAGTTTTCTTGGTTTATGTTTTTCAGACAGTTTGTTAGCTAAATTATATATCGTGATACGCATCGTGTATCATACTGTAGAAATGTCCTCAAGTATCATGATATGATATTTTCGTCATATCTCCCAGCCTTAATCCCTGCACCCAAAACTTCACCATATCAACGATTATGTGTTTCAAGATCTTTCAGGTAATTTTCTTTTTTAAATGCTGAAATTAACACATTACTGCTGAATTTTGATATTTTGAGAAGCCATGTAGGGGGCACAGTGGCTTAATGGTTAGCATGCTTTCCATGCACCTCCAGGGTTGGGGGCTAGATTCCAGCCTCCACCCTGTGTGTGTGGAGTTTGCAGGTTCTCCCCGTACTTCAGGGGTTTCCTTTTGGTACTCCGGTTTCCTCCTCCAGTCTAAATACATGCGTTGTAAGCTGATTTGTATCTCCAAATTGTGTGTATGTGTGTACGATTGTGCCCTGCGATGGGTTGGCACCACATCCATGGTGTCCCCCGCCTTGTGCCCCAAGATCCCTGGGATAGGCTCCAGGCTCCAACCCAGTGTAGGATAAGTGGTATGGAAAATGGATGGAGAAGACATGTTAGAGATGCTATTAATCCAACAACTCAGACCAAAATTGTCATTTCTACCTGTAGTGTCTTGCTTTTGTCTTACATAAAACAGGTTTTCATAAATCATGAAAGCAAGCCAAAAACCCAAGAGATTTTCAGTTCAGCCAGTAGAAAGGTGCTGTTTTTCATCACCTTGAGTAAACACTGTTGCTACCACACACACACACAGTATCTCAAAATGATCTGGCTACACAACACCCACACAGCAGGGTTTATTTAAGCATGAGTGTGACTCATGATTATGTTTTTTCCTTTCATTTTTAGACTCCATTGGCCTTACAACACGATCACATACGTAAACGTGACGTTAGCCGCCGTGTGTTTGATGTGACACATAGCACTTTCATTGTTATGGCCGCATGAAGATGAGTTTAGGCAGAAAAGTCACGCTGCTCTCCATGACTCGCTAGTGGTTGTGTTTCTAAAAGATGAAGCTAAATCAGCTAGTCGCCTACCAAAACGTGTTGCCATGCAACCAAAGTCATAATCACCTTCTTTAATTCTCGCTGTGGGCCTCTCTTTTTCCTCACTTGTAGAAATACATCTGATTATGCAAGGAAGGAAAATATCTCCTGCTCTCTGCTGGCCTCTTTGTCTTAGTGAGATGAAACACACTAGGGAGAAACACGCTTTCAGTCAGCTAGAAAGCAATCGACTCGGGTAGATATGAGAAAATGAGCGTTTGTGTATGTCATGTTTCTCAGCATGATGCACGAGTGGTATTTCTTCTTTTCGTTCGACGGTCCTAATGTCACGCTTGTTTTCAGACAAGCACACCGACAGTGTTGTGAATAAAAATGTGAAAGAAAAAAAAACATTCTTTGAAAAACTGTCACTGAATATCGCAGTTTACATAACGGCGATGGGCGACGTCTGCGACAGACCCATCAGCTCTCATTCCCAATGTTGCAACCAATAGCTGAGGCTCGTCAAGCAGCCGAGCCATAAAGAGGAAACGACCCCGAGGCGCACGAGCCAGACGGTGAAGAAGAGCATCTGCTCGTCATAGCCGCATCACCAATCACGCTCTAGGTGCATATTTCCAAGAAGAAAGAAAAGCCTGTGAAAGAAAAAGTGTATTAGTTACAGATTCTGAACACACACAAAAAAAAACAGGTTTTCTTTAATCTTAAAGTGAATCATGTTAAACAGCTTCATTGTTTGCATTGAAATTATTACCACAGCACTAAATGATCATCTTTCAGTACAAAACTAATTCGTTATGAGCTGACTAAACAACATTTAGCGACAGAGCCTGTGTTTCTAAGCTAGCCAACTAGCTAATCTACCTAATATTAGTTTATGTTAAACAAAACTATGTGATGGTAGTGTAATATTTTGAGTTTATTTTGGAGTTGGTTTAGCCGCTGTTACATAAATCCGTATTAGTAATAATATTAGTATTAACATACAGTAAAAAAAAAATTACAGTTTTCCAAAAACAACACATCCTGACGTGTTTTCTTCCAATTATACTACAACAACTACAAAGAGTTTTATTCCAATTATACTACAGCAATTTGATAACGCTAACAATTTTAAAATATCTGTTTATAGTTATGTTTAATGTTCCACGAAACAAGTTAGTTCCCATCATTGCTTACTTCGTAGCATCTATAAACAGTCATTCCCTCTCTCTCCAGTCTCTCTTTTTTCGCTCTCTCTCATGATATTCTCAGCTTCTCAACACTGTGAACTCATCCTTCCTAAAGACTTGTTACAGAAAAGTTACAACTTTTTTTAATAAACACAGTACGCCGTAGCTAATAACATAGCTACTACCAGAGCATAATCAGGGTAGGTGGGAGGAAGACATGGAGGCGTGTGTACAATTTACATATTAATGCATTTTTATAGAGGCGTGGCATAATATTTGGATCGTTATAGGCTATTTAAGTTGCTTTTACAGGATTAAAGACAATTTATTATACAGATACATTCTTTTTAACAGTTAAAACAGATGTGCTGATGATTTAAAGAGATGTTATTGATATGAGAGATGTCACGTCCTTCCAACTGATAGAACAGAAACAGTCTTTTTTTTTTTTACAGCTGACACATGAGCCGGCAAAGGAAATAGGAGCTTTATTAGCGAGGCGGTGGTGATGATGAGGGTCGTACCGTATTCATTACTCTTGGATCATTACTTTTGATCATTCTCAGGAGATGAATGAAATATGTGGAGTGTGTGAGGCAGAGGCCATCAGACCCAGACAAAGTGGTGAGACAAAAATGCTTCGCGTAGACTTCACTGCCTCGGAAAAAAAGGTGTTGCATTTTTCTCAGACACGGAGCACGATGAAAGTGTCGATCTTAAAACGAATCCAAAATGTAAGCGAACTTTGCTTCAAGGAGCAAACTTCTTGCAGAAATATCACACACATTTCCCCACATGATCCTATGGGAGCTTTTCACATTAACGCCATTATGTGGGGAATAATACGTGAAGGTGCATTTCACCATTACCGTTATGCCCTGACATTGTGCGCATGAACTCAATTAAACATGTGTGACATCATCCATCCGTTCACACACTACGGACAATTTGGAGATGCCAATCAGCCTACAGCACATGTCTTTGGACTGGAGGAGGAAACCGGAGTACCCGGAGAAAACCCCCAAAGCAAGGGGAGAACATGAAAACTCTGCACACACAGGCCGGAGGTGGGAATCAAATCTTCAACCGCGGAGGCCCCTCCCCCACCGTGCTCCCCGTGTGACATCATGTGAACACTAATTACTCAGGGGTGAAATTAACTAGTACAAAAATCCCATTTGTAAAATGTATGAATCGTTTAAAAAAAGTTAAATTAATCATTTAAAAAACATCCCACATGAAAATAAAAACACATGCTATAGGTGTGAAAAAACAACCTAAACGTGAAAAATTAACATGAATCATATATATATATATATATAAAAAAAAAACATACAAAAATAAAAACAAATACTCCAGATGTCAAAAAATAAAAAATAAATCACATCTGAAAATAAAATCACATGCAGTAACATACATGAGACACAAAGTGAAAAATGAACATGAATCATGTGCAGAAATCATGTCCATCATGTGATTACTCAAGGGTGTGTGTGTGACACACACACACACACACACACACACACACACGGCAGGTTCTAGACATTTGGAGGCCCTAGGCAAGATTTACGTTGCACCCCTCCTATGACAACATGGTTTTTTTCCCCCATTACTTTAAAATGTTAATTTAACATGATATTTAAGTCAGTTTATTATAATTAAATTAGAAATTACTCATAAAGCCACACTGACGATTTTTTTTCTCTTGCATGAGTGATCACATGATAGACATGATTTTTGCAAATGATTCATGTTCATTTTTTTGCAGTCATTTGTTCAGTAATTTTTTTTACAGTAACATACCCACCCGCTATTTAGGATAACGAACAGTTTTGCCTTCTCTATTCAGTAAAATGGAAAAACAACATTACATTACCAACAATGTAATGTTTTTTTTCCCTAGTTGGGTACGGGCAGGATTTCCCCCTCCTACTGAACCAATATAGACTATAGATATAGTCATATTATGTATTGTAGTGCAACATCTTAAATATGCACTATATACACAAATCACCTGCTAGTGGACGTGAAAGAGACGAACTCGTAAGCAGAACAAATAGTTCATGTCTTCATGAAATTGTATGCTTATATTTCAGTAAATATAACAAGTATTTATGATTTGAAAACTAAAATGAAGTATTATGTTAAAACAGTAATGTAAACATCAGAGCAATGTAGAAGATATACAGACAGTTGAGGTACAGTTGAGTGTGTTTGCTCTTTGACTTTGAATACAAATGTCTTTACTTTTACTTTAGTATTTTGCTAGTTAGGTCTCGATGCAATGTCGTTGTACGCACAAATTCACTCTGATCGACAGAACATGGCCCAGTTTACTTTTAGAACACACTACAATCAATCCACAATAGATGATGACAACTCACATACCTGCATCACGAGCCGAAATCTCTTTGCGTGCCTGTTTAGCCGTTAGCTTAGCAGCCCCTGAAGGATGTGATCGTTTCTGCGCCATCATAAGTCACTGACTTAAAGTCAGTCAGCTGCAGAAAACTTGCATTTTTTTTTTGCATTTTGTTCATGGTACCTTATCTCTTCATACGTTCAGAGGGTGAGACCCAATTTGAAACGGTGACATTAATTGGTTTCACTACAGGTGAGTGGCAATTCATCTTGATTGGTGGATTAGCATGTAGGGATGTTACAGTTAAGGAGGCCCCGCCTCCAAGCCCGAGGCCCTAGGCAATTGTTTACTCTGTATATAGGTAGTGCCGGCCCTGCACACACACACACACACACACACACACGTTCCTCCTTATGTTCCTCCTTCTGGTTCTGCTTTAATCAGTGAATGTAATGACAATTGGACTCCGATTTTGCATTAGAGTCATTAAATGGCGGCTGACTGAGCCGAGCAGCGGCGCCGGTCCTGCGGAGTGAATCCGTCTTCATCACCAGCGCTGACAGCAGCACATTAATCAGCGCCTGTGTCTGCGCCAATCACACGCCAATCAATTCCTATTAGTTTAGCATTTCTCCGAGTGAGAGACGGGGCAGCAGCTCAGCAGCTCACGGCGCCCGTGTCTCAGGGGACAGATCGGCAGAGCATCAGATCTGGGGAAGAAGTCTGATGAAACGCTGTGAGAGGATTCCCCCCCCGCCATTCGAACTGGAATTATTTCCAAATTGGCTTTGCTATTTCATCAGCAAATTTAATTAAATCATTTAAGCGGATCGTGCTCACGATTCGCCAAAAAGCAATTTGTGAGACATTTTTTTCAGGTTATTCAAGATCATAATATTATGACTGAAACGCAAAAGGTAACATTTTACTAGATTTTCAGATTAGAACAAAAAGAACTAGAATAAGCAGTTGTTAAAAAGGACAAAAATGACAAAAGACAAAAGTGTCATTATGAAATAAAAACCTGTTACTATGAAATAAAGACAAACTGAAATGTGACAGTGTTATGTATATCATGGGCATATTTATATTATAGTTATTTATTTATTTTGAACAAAATGGCCTTCCATATAGAACAACCAGCTTCAGGAGCTGATAAAGCTGAACCACGAGGTGGTGCTGCCCTCTACTGGTGAAGCCCAGCACTCACACTTTAAAATAGATTCATTTTGAAAATAAATTAATTCTGGTTTAAAATTAAAGGGACATGAAGATTTTCAAATCCCCAGGCCCAATGTGAATGTCTACTAATGGATGATTCAAACGCATAAAATGCAGTTAACTTGCAATCATGCTAATAACACAAGAACATTAATTTACTTAATTAAATTAATTAAATTAACATTGTTGTTCTTCTTATTATTTAAATAATAATTTACTCTTAATCTATCATTTGGGTGACGGGGTTGTACTTTCAAACAGTGAAAATCACAAATAAACAGAACTTACTTTTCTTCTTCGCATGATCGTCAGGAAATTTGGATGATGCTTAACTTCCTGTAAAAATGAATGTTTCATTACTTATAATGGATCGTGGTAAAGGGTGTTTCATGCAGGAGATCAAAATTTGTTCAAGTATTTTTGTGGTTTTCGAAGCATTTTTTGAGTTTTTTGTCTGTGTGGAATTCTTTCTGTTGTAGTCTAGGCGTTTTCCCAGAGGGACAGAGTCCTTTATGGTTCTACATAAATAATGTAAATAATAATAGAGATTAATAATAGAGATCTTGAAAGTGCTGAAAACATTAATATTGCCATCTTGTAGCAAGAAATAATTATACTATAATGTCTGCACTTCTGCAGTCCTATTCGGTCTGATTCATAATTTAACGACAATACATTATATTATAATATTATTTATATTATGCGGTTTCTGACCTACAGTCTGAGTGACTCATATGATGTACACTAGTTCCAGAGAGCCCTGGGAGGCACATAACAAACCATGGTAAATATTCAGAAGTGCAAGTCCTTAGTATTACCTTGTCCGGATGTCTTTATATTTCTGCAGTTTATGTATGAAATGTTGTTGCACACTCCTTCATGGGAACAGTATTCTCTAATCGCAGTGGTCTCTTTGAGCAGGATAATACTCCCTGCCACACCGCAAAAATTGTCCAGGAACGGTTTGAGGAACATGACAAAGAGTTCAAGGTCTTGACTCGGCCTCTAAATTCCCCAGATCTCAATCCGATCGAGCGTCTGTGGGATCAGGACTGGTTTTAGACATTACGAGGCCCTAACCAAAATTTATATTGAGGCCCCCCACACACCTCCTCCCGCCACCTTTCAAAATAAATAAAAAGCACTTGAAACAAGCATGATTCCTAACCTTTTTATTTATACAAGATCTGTATTAATATTTGTATCGTTTTACTTAAATGTCCATGTTAATTAAACTTTAACTAAGGTAAACACTAAAAAAAGAATGAAAGAATGAAAGGTCAGGACCATCTCTTATTCCTTTGTTAAGGATGCTCTCATGGCCATGGCCACCTACAGAGGCACTCTTCTGGACAGGATTTCCCCCTCCTATTGAACCAATATAGACTATAGATATAGTCATATTATGT
>JANDJT010000060.1:24060441-24072033 GCA_024331685.1 Stegophilus panzeri | reverse complement strand
CTACAGAGGCACTCTTCTGGACAGGATTTCCCCCTCCTATTGAACCAATATAGACTATAGATATAGTCATATTATGTATTTAGAAGATATACATACAGTTGAGGTACTTAAAAAAAAAACAAGAACAATCGCCTACTCTGCCTATAGGTAGCGCCGGCCCTGTTTGGGATGTCCGATCCATGGAAGCTCCACCTCACAACTTACAGGACTTAAAGGATCTGCTGCTAACGTCTTGGTGCCGGATACCACCTTACACCTTCAGATGTCTTGTGGGGTCCATGTCGCGACGGTTCCGAGCCATTTTGGCGGCACAAGGAGGACCTACACAATATATGGCAGATGGTTTTAATGTTATGGCTGATCGGTGTATGTAGTATTAGTACTATAAAGACCAGTAGTACACACAATGGACACTAGGCGGAGCTAGAGCTCCTCTTTTTTTGTTGTTGTTGTTGCTTTTTAATGCCTCCAGACATAGCCACACTGCAATCCCTTTAATTAGGAAGACTCACTGTCTTTCTTATCTAGTCTGTCTCTCATATTTGCAATGAAATATCACAGTCCATTTTTTCCCCCAGTTTCGCACTGGCCTATCAGGACAACTTATTATCTAGCTAACAAGTATGACAGTCTATCTCACCCAAAATCTTAAATGTGAGCTTTAAAACACATCCAGTTCTTTACTGATGTCTTTACAGATACGCTCATGTACATTAAGACTTACTTTCATTTATAAAAATGAAATAAAGATCACCATGTAGCTGAACGCTGTAACGTTATGGAGGCGGCCATCTTGGAAAACCATACTCGCTTTCTCCCTTAGCACAATTGGCTAATCATTCTTCAAATTAAGTTTGAAACAGGAATTGTGCTAGAAAGTTATAACTGATGAGGATGATAATGTAGTTCCACTTTGTTTTAAAAAGCAAGTATATGAAGATTTGAGTGTATAGCCATGATTTTTGGGGCAAGAGACTTGTTAGCTTGTTAGCTATATATATTATCTTCATTGCTTCGCTGCAAAACTAAAGAAATGAAGCTCGGACACGAACCACTGAGTGATATTTAAGAAAAATGTGTCATTTTTTGTTTCTTTAAATTCAAAATTAGTATATATGCACTCTTAATAAAAGGGTTCCTCGAGCGTTCTTTGAATAGTTACAGGTTCTTAGTGTTTTATCTACTGGGAGTTCTCTATAATATGGTGATACTGTGGTAAGTTTACACATACAACCTATAAGGCACATGTTTAATGTTTAAAATATGTAATAATAGAGATTAAAACTAGACTGTGTTAAAAACAAAATCATTCTAGCATGGTTCCAATCATTTTTGCCTGTAAGTTCATCTATATGCTTTATCTCTTTCAAGCTCCTTTTATTGTTTTGCTAATATCAGTTTATTGTATTTAGAATATCAGTCTAATCAATGATTTTTCATTGAAGTTACTTCATTTCAATGCTACCGCTCAAAATGTGCCTCAGCACCTGTCTCGTTTTTTGTTCTCTCTCACATTTTTACTCATGCTGAACACATCTGTGAGGTTTGTTCCAGTAAAATAACTACTTGACGTGTATTTGAGATCCTTCACTTGCCTGGTTTTGAAATGGCTGTTTACGGGACGTAGACAGTTTGAAATTTCAGTGCAATTCGTCGACGAAATGCGAGGGGGAAAAAAGGTTCTTCAAGGGTTCTTTGGAGCGTTTATGGCTCCCAAAGACGTTTGATTTCGGAACTGTCTCTAATAAAGAAAACTTCTTGTAGGGTTCTTAGTAGTAGAATCTTTTTCAATAAAATGGTTAGCTACATTATCCTGGTTACTTCAATGACAAACATTGGGCACTAAACACTGAATAAAAAAATCTTGTTTAAATGCAAATTAAGTAGATATTACATTCTTAGTAAAACATGTTGTTTGGATAGTTCTTAGCTTACTATTTAGGTTTTATCTAGTATTGAGAACACTCTAAAAAGGAAAAAAAAAATGTTGCAGTGTTCTTCATAAAAGTTCTCTCGGAAGGACGAGCCAAATAAGCTTCTAAGATTATAGAGTGAACAATTTTTAGGGGTTAAGTCTAAAAACATTATATTTAGTGTACGATTTTGTACTTGTGGAATACTCACTCATTTGGTTGAGTGACCAAATGATGGATCCTGGCTTGTACTGAAGTATTCAGAAATACTTCCTGAAGATACCTGGCCTATATAGTGTTATACAGTTGTCGTTTGTGACACACCCACTCTAGACATTATGTATTTTCATTGCATCATGGCTTCTGCTCCCTATATTTACTAGTGGAGTACAGTACATCATGCTCTTCACCCCAGGACATAGTGAGCTGGGAACCACTCGGGCAGGACAAGCTCATTTTTTTAACAGTGCAAAGGGTCAACTGTCTCATTATGAGTAAAGTTTGGACGGGATCTGCATTTGCCTCGTAAATCCCACCGTTTACTCTGCTCAAGGCCACTCGGTCAGCTAAGTTGCTACGGCAACACAAACGTAATAATAAAATGATAATTAATCACGTAGCGCAGGAGTGTAGGTCAATAGCCTTTAGGAGGTTTTCTGTAACATACGGTCAACTCCATAATTATTGGCGTCCTTCTAATACACAGAATGAAAAAAGTAAAAAAAAAAAAATCAAATGCAACGAGTTTTATTTTAAAACAATTTTGAACTTTCTAATTTAAAAAGTAGTGTCATTTTTTTTTTTCTCTGCTCAATTATCAGCACCCTAACTAGTTAATATTCTCTAATATCTGGAGAAAATAACAGGACTAATTCTTATTCTTGGTCCAACAAGCTTGAATTTTCTTTATGGTTATAGATGATAAAAAGTGATTTTACATGTGTGCAACACCATATTTGGTCAAAGGTACCAAGATCAATTTTCAAGGATGACAATTTGTTAGCATTTATTTTGAATATTATTTAGTCGTGTCAATAATTTGGCCATGTTTTTGAAGGAAAACGGTACTATTTGAGTGGAAAACAGCATCGTTGTATTGCCAATAGTTCTGGAAACAAGTGTACATGTCAATGCATTTTTGCTGAAAGTTTAGTTGAGGTCAAATGCAATCTTACACGGTACAGCACATTGGAGTATGAGTGACCTTTATGAACGTGCTAATATATGCGGAAACTTAACACCCTGTTCCCAGCTGCAGGTCAGAGAGCCCTTACACCAATATGCTTAAGTAGAGGCAATTAGACATGTACTCTAATCACCAGCTGCCTTCCGGCCCGGGTGTTATAAACGCTCCCCTGTTCGGCCTGTCAGATCCAGCACCAAGGCCGACCTGTGTGAAAGAGGCTCTGTGCGATAGTGTGAAAGGTGCTGCTGTGTGAGGAGCAGTGATTAGATCAGCGACGCCACACTACCTGTTCTCCAGCGCCCGACATGTTGTGCACGACAGACACTCTGGTGCACAGCCAGCTGTGGCAGCCATCTTTGTTCAGGGAGCCTTAATTATTGCAGAGGGAAGGTGGGGGGGTTTGGAAAAGCGCGAGCCGGGGAATAAATCAATACATCATCTGCGGCCTTGGTGTCTGAGGCACACATACTGGAGGTGAATTGAAATCAATAGCTGTTTAATCAAGCCTTTCTTTCAGGTTTTGTGTACATACATGCACAGCGAAAACAAATCCTGGGCGAACTGAATCTACTGCGCGAGAAAATCCACATCGTGATGGACGTGTGTCGTAGCTATTTGGTATTCCGAATTTGGGGTTAAAGGGTTTGTTGCATGTAGGGCGGTAGATATGAATAAGCAGACGCTACAGGAAGAAGAGAACACACGCTGAGCCTCCTTTGTCAAAGCGAATCCCGCTCCCTCTCCTTTCGCTTGCAGCTGTTTACTTTGGACTCCGCTCCTCATGGGTTGGGTTTGTAACTCAGAGGAGCCGAGCTGTTTGGCTTCGCACAGATGATAGTTTGCTTTATTGTTCCTCTTTTCTTTCCACAGGAGATCCCTCGGGGCCGCACTTCAGAAGAAAAGTCAGCAGATTCATGATAACGTGTACAAGCAAAGAGTTTTTTGTTTTACTCAAGCAGACCCCCCCTCCTCCACACACACACACACACACACACATCAACCCCCCCTGCCCCCCTTTCGGAATTAAAAGTCGCCTTTTGTGCGGATCTGGTTTCCCAGGCCTACGCGTCCACAAGGGTCCTTCGGGTTCAAAACCCCGACTTGGGCCTGCAACAACACTGTAAAAAAACAGCCATCTTACAGAGAAGAGCAGTGAGATATCGGCTCAGTGCGAGCATGAAGCCTGAACAAACAGACCGCTGGAGGGGAAATGGGGCTTGTACAAACTCAATGACATTACACAGTGGCCTTGAGATTATCTCCAGTGAAAATGAGATGCTAAACGAGAGCCACGGTTCGAGAAAAACACAAGCTGAAGAACCGCTGCTGAGTCATAGTGCTTCTGTAATTTACTAAGGTCACGCGGCGTTAAACGAGCAGGATTCTGACTCTGAAAAGACACTCTGACCTTGACGTTCTCCTGTTTCTTGTCTTCTAAAACCAGACCAAGGCTCACAATATCTTCCTGGCGCACCAGTTCTGAGCTTTAGAGTCTCATATAACAATGCCTGGCTTTGGTGTCTTCTCGGAGGACGAGAGATCATTTTGTTTGGGAGCGACCTCAGAGGCGGCATTCCGCCCACGTTTATGCCGCTGTTTAGGCTTCACGTCTCTCTTGGCTAAAAATCCAAGTCATTTAATGGTGTTTTCTCTCAATTACGAATCCACACATATCAGTGTATGGAAGGACGACTCGGAGAACTCGGAGACATGGGACAGATTTGGATTCCCTTAAAATAGGATGCTAAACCTGTGGCAAGTTCTTCTGAAAACAACAAGTTGATGACACCAAGACATTCATCTAGGGAAAAATCAAGTCCCAAGAAGGTTATACATGATGCCTGATGGTTATAACTTTATTTGTCGTGATTTATAATCAGACCAGACAATAATTCCCAGCTAGGTCCTAGGTTAGCCTTACATATTTTCATTTCTCCACGAGTCAAACACGTCGGTTAATTAGCTGTTTTGTTGGACCAGGAATGTTAGGAGCTTGGATACTCCAGAACCGGGTTTAGGAACCACTGCATCAGTTTGACTTTAAATGTAGGTTTGTGTTTTAGAAGGTTCACTCATTGGTTTTCAGTAAGCGCTTTATCCTGGTCATTGTCGTGGATCCAGAGTCTATCCCAGGAACTCTGGCGAGGTGGGAATAAATCATGGACGGGACGTTCTCTAGAAGATAAAAGTCTCAATTTGGTAGAGTTATGGATTCACTGGCGAACAAACAGAAAGAACCAGAGTTTACATTGTTACATACAACAGTCTTGGGGGAAAAACAATGGAGGTGGGAAGTAATCATTACTCTGCGACTATACTTAAGTCTGTTTTTTCCGAACGTATCTCACCTTACACTTTGGACTTCTACATTTCAGTAGAAAAAAAAATCATACATTAATATCTTTCAAACACTACATCACTGCATGTCTCTATAATCATATATGTGTAATGACTTAAGCTGATGTTTTTTGATTGGATAGCACCAGAACCACGGTAAATTCTTAACACATTTAAACTTTAACAGATTTGACCGAGAGAATGAGACCGAACACCCAACACAGTAATCTATCTGCTAGTGCGTACACTTTGTATAGAGTTAATATTATGCTAGCTAACATTTGAGAGGTTGTAGTTGGTTCGCTAGTTTTAGATACCGGCTTCCCACGTTCCTTGGTTCTGAAACGAATCAAACTAAAGGCAAGCGTCTTCTCCTTCTGGGATTCTTCCTTTTTCTGATTTCATTTCCTTTGAAGACTTTAGGAAAACATAAGCGTTTTCTACTTTGACTGAAGACTCTGAAGCTGTATTTCACCTTTTAGCTGAGGATTTATTTACGTAAGTTGCACTTTTACTTGAGCAAAGAATCTGGGGACCTGTATCAACACGAGCCGTGAATATCGGATCGCTGGTTTATATAAAGTCTGAGACGCGTGATGTTAGTTTTAGCGGAAAGAGACGTTAGACTTGGCTCGCAGCCTGCCAAAGCGCAAACAAGTTCGGACGATTGCTGATTCATGGTGCTAACTCAGCGTCTGCAATTCATCGAGGTTAGAACTACGCAGCGTTAAATGAGCCGGACTGGGTAATTAATTATGATTGATTATAATTGAAATCTCGACACTCCCCGGTTTGTTGTCTTTAAAAGTCATTTATGCAGTCGTCTGAGTCAGATCGACGTATGCTAGCGTTGAAAAGGACTACTCCCAAAACGCCCATAGAAAACCAGATTCTGTGATCTTCCACAGTATAGCACGGACCTTCGCTTTTGCTAGGTTTTCGCAGGATAAGAGATCATTTCGTTGGGTTCACAGACACACTGGAGTGGCTACGGAGATAACTCACTTAATGTTGTGGCCCCTTTTTACAGATTTTAAAGATGAACTCTATAAGCTGTTGGGAATGAGGCTGTGAGACATGTTTCATGCGATTTCTCCCCAGGAATTTGGTTTGAGTAATGCACAGACCGGGAGATGTGTGTGGAGTTAATAGGAGCGGGCTGGTGAGGGACAGCGCAACTGCCTAAACCCCTCTGCTTTGTTCCCACATTGCAAGGTTAACGATTTTCCGTCCTGGGTGGCTGAATTAGAATTCAGCTCCCGTCCTCGGCACTGAGACGCTGTCTGCTGCCTTCCCAGCAGCCCCGGCGCACAGTGACAGGGAGATGGATGATATCTGCAGCATGGGCCGCTCGGCTCGGAAGGAGGGGGAGAGGGTGCATTGAGTGCACTCTCTCTTTCTCACACACACACTTTTACACACACACACACACACACCCAAGTTGTGCACACAACCAGACAGTCACATATATGACAGCACATACACATGCACACTGTCATGCACACATGAAAGCACATACACACACACACACACACACACACACACACACAGATGCAAGGACACAAAGCATAACGGACAGTCATGCATTTTGATGTAGATGCATGTGCACACATGACAGCGTGGACACACACACACACACACACACACAAACGATATACACGACACATTTGTATGAAGGTATACATCTGAGGCAGATGCACACATATACACACACACACACACACAAGTTGGGACATGCAAACAATTAAGCACACACTGAGCAATACAGTGCAGTACAGACTGTAACACACACACACACAATTATAATATACAATTAGGACACATTAGGACATAAATACAAGTATGCACACACAGAGTACTACAGTCCCATATACATTGTGAAGCAACACACACACACACACACACACACACAAACACACACACACACACAGGCAGGCATCTGAAGTCTGAATTACAATCATGTACATCAGCCTGTGTATACATAAGCACATTTGCACACATATAAAATATACACAATATTTATTTATTACATACATACATACACAGGTAATATTAAATATTAGCCAGCCTGCACGCTCAGAAAAAAAGGCTACTAAACCGTATCTTTACCTGTCGCTGGCGCCGTACTCTCAAGCGTATGAATTTGTACTTTTAGTATATTTTTGACTCAGAGCGGTGCATGTAGTGTAACTTTAAAATCCATTTACGTGCCTTTATTTAAAGGTACACCATATCTACATTTCTAGGTGAAAGATACAAACCATTAGCGTTACCACACCGCCAACATACGGGAAAGGTACGGTTCAGTATCCCTAATTTTTTTGGAGGGTGGCTAGTTCTCTCAATATCACGCTGCTTAGCCTAGCCTACCTAGCATTAGCAAGTAACATAACAAGGTTCAAAGTTCAGAAGGTTCAGAATTTCAAATGACACAGTGAAAATGACGGGCTTTATTGTGTGATGTTTAGAAGTGAAGTCGATGAACACCAGTACATGTAGTGACACAACACGCTCAAAATAACGAACAATACATCAACACATTAGGAGAGACGGAAAAAGATTATTTCCATTATACTTTATTGATCATTTTGAAGTTTCAAAGACACGTTGAAATATGTATAAATTATTGTTTTATTATTTTTCTATTTCATATTTATTACCTTTACAGTATAAGCACGTTGTAAATATATATGGCATCGAATTAAAGGACCCACAGAATAAGTTGTACTTATTAAGTTTGTGTTATTATGGAAGTCATAGGCCTCTGTGTGTGTGTGTGTGTGTGTGTGTGTGTGTGTGCGCGTGTGTGCGTATGTTTCTACACATTGTATATAGGACTGTAGTACTCTGTGTGTGCATAATTGTATGCACGTCCTAACGTGTGTGTGTGTGTGTGTGTGTGTGTGTGTGTGTGTGTGTGTGTGGGCATGTATTTATATCTTGGTACCCACAAGGGTAAGAATATCCGGCAGGTTTGACCTTGTGGGGACATTTGGCTGGTCCTCATTGGATGGTCCTCACAAGGACACTGAGACAAATGTGAACAGTATATATATATATATGTGTGTGTGTGTGTGTGTCTGAGACAGTGAACTCAACCACCTCTTGCTTTTGTTTTGATATGATGAATACACTCATGTGTGTCTGTGAGTCTTCTGTATATGCGGGAACTTACCAGCTGTGCTTTCCTCACTGCACACACACACACACATACACACACAGCCCCTATCACGTGACTCACACACACACACACACACACACACACACACACACACACACACACACACACACACATACTGCCGCAGGGTAGCGCTACATGACTTATGCATGGCCGACGTGGAAAAGCCTTTATGTCGCCCTGGATGACTTCTGGGGAAAGTCGCAGACTTCAGTTAGGAGAACGCGTCGCTTTACATCAGGCAATAACAGCAGCACGTAAGGTGTGCCAAACCTGGAAAATAAATAAATAAACAAACTAATCAATAGATAGAAAGATGGATAGATCAAGTCAAGTGGCTTTTACTGTCGTTTCAGCCATATACAGCTGGTACAGTACACCGTGAAACAAAACAACGCTATTCCCGGACCACGGTGATACATACAACAACACACTAACCACATGAGACGACACAGAACTAAATACATACATACATATTTCTACATATTTCAAGTGTGCAAACAACAAAGACATATAGATAGATAATAGCCAGCATCATCACTGTTATTATGTGAAGACATTATACTATTTTACTACATGTTATTATCGTACTACATAATAAATCTGATTAAGCCGGACATAAAAAAACAAAACCAGATGCATACGCATTACTATCCATAATTATTAATGAAGCGAATTATTGTTATGCTACACCAAAAATCTAACTCTAATCTCAACCACGGGGACCAGTAAGATGTCCCAACAAGGTCGAACCTGTGAGATATTCCTATTCTCGGTCAAAAGTTTGAAATGTTTCTCATGATCTTAAAAACCTTTTGATCTGAAGGTGTGTGATTAAATGTGTGAAATCGGTGTCGTAGACAAAAAATATAATCGTGCAAAAACATATTTGTTTAAACGGACGACTCGGAGCGAAATATTCCGAAAAGCAGCGGATAAGAGTCCGGCGTCGGTGTGAACTCCTTTAATACTGTTTAAAAATCATCTCAGGGAAATTCCTCAAGAAATCGGTTGAGAAAACGCCAAGAAAACATTTCTGGAAATTCTAGGCAGAAAGCGTGTCTACTTTGAAGATGCTAAAATATTAAATTATTTTTTATTTATTTTGAATTTTTTTTTTTAACACAACATAATTTCCATAGTTCCATTTGTGTTCCTCCAGAGTTTTAATGACTTTATGATTACTGTTCTAAAATGTGGAGAAAAAATTTAAATAAAGTATGAGTGTGTGTAAACTTTTGACCGGTAGTGTGTATATTTTGAATTAAAAACATGTATAAATTATAAAATACATGCACACACACAAATTTTTTTTTACCTGCATGCTGCACAAGGTGACTTCTTAACTTTTTATTCCTGAAAAAAAAGATGAAGGACGTGAGTTAATGAGACAGTAACATGAAAAGACAGATCTCTCTCTCTCTCTCTCTCTCTCTCTGTGTGTGTGTTTTTCCTCTCAGAGTTCACTTGAGGATGCAGGAAAGCAGATGTACGAGTTTTTCCCTGCCAAAACTCTCTGTGAGCTCTAGTACAAAGGAAGACCGCAAGCTGAGTAGTGTAGGTACTTGTGTATGTGTGTGTGTGTGTGTGTGTGTGTGTATGTGTGTGTGTGTATGTGTGTGTGTGTGTGTGCGCCACACTCTCTTTCCCCTCACAGATCAACTTCGCTAAAGTTCCCACGTTCAGCTGCCAATCATACGCCGGTCACACTCGATTTACACAACCACAAACACGGGTTCGTTCAAGGGAAGGTTTCAGCAATATAATCAGTGTGTGTGTGTGTGTGTGTGTGAGTGAGTGAGTGTCCACAGCAGAAAGTTAAGGCTGGTACACCTTCGGCGTGTGTTGCCGGTGGCTGGTGAGTTAAAAGTGGCGCCAGCTGTAGGTCGTATCGAAGCTGTGGCCTCTGGAAAGACCGAGCTATGAGACACAGCCTCATTATCCTCTACAGCGAGATAGAACGAGAGAGAGAGAGAGAGAGAGAGAGAGAGAGAGAGAGAAAGAGAAAGAGAGAGAGCCAGTCTCGGTTCAATAACTCCGACCAGATAGCACGTTTCCCTGGCAACACCTCCGAAGCAGCTCTGCAGAGATCCCAGAGAGAGAGAGAGACAGAAAGGGGGAGGGCGAACAAGAGGAAGGAAGGAAGGAAGGAAGGAGGAGACCTAGACAGCGTTGGGGTGGGAGGCAGTTCTGGGTGACACTTGTGCTCAGTACAAACATTAAAGACTGTTAACACACACAAACAGGAGTCCAGTCGAGAACGTACACACCCATACATACTTTTTTTTTTTTTAAACCAGGTAATTTGCGTGTACAGACTTCTAATGATGAGTGTATTGCATACGCACATACTTCCTCCATATTTACTCACATCCTTTATGAGTCAACAGCAGAACCGTGAGACTTTGGAAATAAAAACGTCCCGCATAGCGTTTGTAGCTAATTTGATTAGCGCTAATAAAATTGAAAGACTGATGTTACATTATGTATATATAAAGGATACACACGAATGGTCCACTCTTGCGGCATTCACGACTTCTGAAGTTGACTTGGGAAATTTCCACTGTCACTCTGCCTTTATACTGTTTATATAAGTGCAAGCTCGCTAAATCGTTAGCGTCAGCCATTAGATACGACAACGTAACACTTAGCAGTACCAGTGAAGGAGGCGTGTCCTCTTTGTCTATAAGTACAGTGAAGGAGGCGTGTCCTCTGTGTCTATAAGTACAGTGAAGGAGGCGTGTCCTCTTTGTCTGTAAGTACAATGAAGGAGGCGTGTCCTCTTTGTCTGTAAGTACAGTGAAAGAGGCGTGTCGTCTGTGTCTATAAGTACAGTGAAGGAGGCGTGTCCTCTGTGTCTATAAGTACAGCGAAGGAGGCGTGTCGTCTGTGTCTATAAGTACAGCGAAGGAGGCGTGTCCTCTGTGTCTATAAGTACAGTGAAGGAGGTATGTCCTCTGTGCTGGTTGGTCTCTGTG
>JANDJT010000060.1:24038676-24053676 GCA_024331685.1 Stegophilus panzeri | reverse complement strand
CTTGACGCCGCGAGAGCTGACACTCGCATTTCTGCACCGTGTGACATGGGTTTACGACGCGAGTGCACGAGGTTGCTACTATAAAGGATCGAGAGAGAGAGAGAGAGAGAAAAGAGCGCTAATTTCCTACACTCTCTGAAGTGAGAAACTCCAGACGGTTTATTCGCTGCAACTTTCGAAACGTATGGAGATTTGAACTCTTAACAGAGCTGACACGGGCGATATATCCATACCGCGATATCACACGTATCGTCAGACGTCTACTTTTAGGACGTGTCCAAGCAGCTGATTGGACGTTAAGATCGATTTCTTTTTGTAGCTCCTTCTTTCTCAGTTCACTTTTATAGACGTTAAGTGTACCGTTTCCCCGCGTTAATCTCCATTCCGTTCAACGCAGGCGTTTTTACGGAATAGCTCTCATTCGGAGATGACTTTCAGACAGATATTCGACTCTACTCCTTTCAGGAAAATCTCTCCCTATTAGCAGACGACTCTACTTATTTCTAGAACGATTACGACGGTCCGTCAGTTTCCAGCCTGACGTTAGTGAGAACAAAACGCAGATGAAGGCGTTAACGATCTTATATTTGTTTTACAATAATCTCATAATCTCAGAAATAGCATCTAAATTCGCCTATACTGAAGATGATATGATTTATACGTACGTCTTTGATGTATCGCTTATGTTATATTATTAGTAGTAGATAAGGATGGAAGGAGTGGCTGTTTAACTTCTGAAATCACAAAGACACCACTCGTTCGTCATCGAAGCGAACTGTACAGACGAGACGTGACAGGAAACGTCTCATGCTTTCTGACAAACGACAACAACGACAACAACAACAACAAATGAGCAGAAATTAAATCTGGAGAAATCTGTGTTCTAGAGACATCAATAATTAAATAAGTTAATTAATAATCTACGAGAAAATAAATGTATGAACGTACACACGAGAGAGTAGTGACATGGAGTAGAGGGTTGTGTGTGAGCCTCTTCCTCCACACACACACACACAGAGCAGCATTAATGACCATCGTGTCTGGTCCCTGTAGATGACAGTCCAGTCTGCAACCACTGATCGATCCCATCGATTTGTCCCAGGGGTCAAAGGTCACGGGTGTATTGATAGGAGAAAGTGCTTTACGCAGCAAGGCCAGTCCTGACTCCAGACAGATCAATGACGCCTCAGTCACATACATCACATGTGTATTTATTTCCCATCAAATAATAAGATTTGGACTTGCATTTGATTACCCGGTCTGTCTCTACGGCGTGGCGTACCGAGCACCTCGGCCGGAACCCGTCTCACTCGTTCACCATCGCTGCACTCTTTCTCAGCGCCGGCGACGCTCAGGTCATGGTCACTGATGCCCTGGGTGAAGGGCAGCAGGCTAAGCGTTCAATTACGCACACAAACTAACAATCGATGACGTACGAGAATGTGCGACTGATGCAGTGCACCTACAAATAATCCATGCACGTACCGAAGCACGTGAGAACACACTGATGTATACGAGGAAAATGCAGAATGTTATCAATAAAGCTTTAAAGCTCTACACGTTCTGTACCTGTTTCGTACAGCGGTTGTTTTTTTTTTTTGTTTTTTTTGTAAAAAAAAAAATTGAAATAATTTTTTTTTTATTCTACAAAATTTAATCAATTCACACCGAAAGGCAAATATTTTTATTTTATTTAAAAATTCATATTTTACAATTTTAAAGAGCTGTATCCAATCAAAGTTTGTAATAACTACAAATGTTGTGGTATAATGTTTTTAAAAAATTATAATAATTTTAAGAGGAAGAAGGAAGGAAGGAAGAAGAAGGGGGGGGGAAAAAAAAAAAAGAAAAGCTGCATTTAATAAGACCTAGTTTTGTAGGCGGAGGAATACAAGTTGAATATCCCTAGTCCAAACTGGTGAATAATTTGAAAATAAATTCAAATTTCAGAATTAATAATAATTAATAAGAATTATGAGATAATTACGGATTTTTTATTTGATTCAGGTTTTCTTTCAAAAGCTGTAACGTGAACTCAATAAATAGACACAATTTTTTTTTTCTTTGCGTAAGTATCATTCTTGTCTTTTCCTCAAATCAAATCAGTTTTGTTTGGTTTTTTTTTTAAAAACAAGAACTCTGGAATGCTATTAAATCCCCATTAACGTCCGAGGCCATTTGTTTGAGGTGCGGATTCGCAGAGGAATGAAACAAAAGTGTCTTCTTCCCTGCCCTATCTAATCCCGTAATTTATTTGTTCGGCTATCACATAAATCGAAGCCCAGCTGTAACCAATGAGTTGTAGCTCGGCCGGCCGCGCCAGCTGGATCCGATTCTGCTGAGGCGACGGGATTTTTTTTTTTGACACGCTTCGCTCTGCTACATCTGGAGGAACCATTCGGGGTTCAGAGAAGTGAGGAGGGAAAACTTAAAACAAACTCCTGCGAGTTCTCTTCTCGGGGTCTGTCTAGTTTCAAGCGTCGGCTTCTCTTTTGGGGTTAACAACAACAAAACAACCTGTTAAGACCAGGGTTTAGTGGTTTGTCAGTGGTTGTCATTGTTTCCACAGCGAAAAAAAAAACCTTTCCTAAAGTCAGATTTACGGTGGGATAAAGATCCGGGATGATAGACAGAACAGCTGAGCCGAGTCCAAAGAGGAGGGAGTTAGATGTAAAGCCAGGGATTTGGCACTTCTTCAGTCAAGATAACTAAATACATAGACTTTCTGCAGGTCAATTGAAAAAAAAAAAAAAAAAAAAAAAAAGTTAAAACATATAGAAAGCAATTTTTTTTTCAAGCTGAGAAAAACTTAAAAAAAAATAAATAAATGACCTGCAACAACTGCAACAAAGTTTTTAAAGTTTGTTCATTATTTTTAAAGGTTCATTATTTTTCAGTGTAGAGAAGGGCGAGATGGCAAAAATATCCCGACAAAACTTGAAAGGTTTTTTTTTTTTTTTCTATCAATGGCTATGACAGGTACAGCATTTATATATATATATATATATATATATATAAATAAAAATGAAAGCAGTTCATGGAGAAAATAAAAACAACTGGTACAAATTTCCAAGTGAGTAACAAATTAAACATTAATGCAATGTACATTCTGTACTTTTATGAAAAGTTAGAAGTTTAAACTGAGAGCCGGGGTAAATGCTTATAGGTTTTCAGTGTAGAAGATCTAAGAAAAATGCTCTTACTTGTTAGAACTTCTAGGCATTTTGTTGTGATCTCGTTTTTGGAAATTGTGTCAGTGGTACAAGGAGCTGGCCGTTTGTTTGTGCTTTAATTAATAGCTGTTAACTCCTTTACTGGCTCTTTAGAAATATACAGTAACATAAAGGTACAATAAAAAAACAAGCCCAGTGAATCTGGAGCAGGGGGAAAGGGGGAGAAAAAAAAAAAGAAGCGGTGGATGTAAATCTCCTAAGGCTTTTACTGAGACAGTTCCAAGAGAAACCTAGTCACCGAGTTTCTGAGAATCCCAGCCATTTAAGTAAACACACACACACACACACACACACACACACACAAGGCATGGGTATTTATGTAATGGATCTACACATAAATTTCACATCAGTTTCTCCGATCTCTCCTCTGATTTAATTCATATTCGTAATTGCGTTTCTGCCGCCCGAGTTTTCAAGTCAAAACACTCATTTACAACGTCTCACCGTACTGATGAATGATTCTCAGTGACTCACGCTCCTAAATCAATTTGGCTGACGTTCGACAAGTCTTACTTCATGGCAGTGAAACGACACGACAGATTTCAGAACCTCCTCCGTATTTTCTCTCCTCTCTCTCTCCGGTCCGCTCGGATGTGCTTCGCAAGCAGTGGCGTGCAGCCAAAGCAACCCAGTGTCCTCGTTCTGCGGAGACAGCGGTCGTGTCATGCTGAGCGGGAGAGGGAGGGATGAAGGTTCGGGACGAGTCGTCCTGTATGCCTGAGCGCTGCACGCTATACTCCATGCAGATGCTCCGTGTTTTCCTGCGAGTGACGCGAGGCCGTATATCAAAGACGGACGCAATACGCTGCGGAGACCGTAACACCGAGACCCGGTTCCAAAGTCACGCTCCATACGTCCTGTTTAGGTCTGGATTGTGTCTGTAAATCACTGGTTTGGAGCGCTGGATAGAATGACAAGGCCTCGTGGGATGGAGGAAGCCTTCACTGAGGCTAAGCAAACACACGAGGCAGTGAAGGATGAAAACGGCTCCCTCATGTAAGCCGGGTCGGTGTGTGCTGATATCCAAACCTCAGTTTAAGGTGGTTTGTCATGTTATTATTAATAATGATGCGTGGTTTGGTGAATGGATGAATGGAAATGCAATGTGCTCCTTAAATGTGGACAAAACAAGGAATTTCAACAGAGAGTTGTCCATTTTATTTTTTTCATTAGGAAAAAAAACCCCAACCCACACACAGTGACTGAAAGACAGACTGCATTCGTGCGTGCTATTTTTACAAGTGTCTCAAGTCCGTGTTGTCAAACAGGAAGCGCGTTAAACAGAAGACTGGTTGATGCGCTGATCCTTTTGTTCAAACCAAGAAAATTACCACAGCGCTCTGGCAAACTGTTGTGCAATTTGTACTTCGATCCCACAATCTCCGCTTAGCCTATTTACGTCTAGTTTTTTTTCTAGACATTTTAAGAAATGGAGTAATCGAGCGAAGTGAAGTAATCCACCTTATCCCTGTTCATAATACCTGCGAGTGTATTTCACACTCGTCCTCTCGATCGCTGAGGATAACGTGTTATGGGTGTTTCAGCGACTCGGGCTTAGAAAGAAAAAAAGCCTAAATAGAGACGAGGCGGCGCGTCAGTGGGGCTGCGCCGTTACCGAGGAAACAGGAATCGTCATTTTTTTGGCTCGGATTCTTTGAACAATAAAAACACTCACCGACAACTTTATTAGCAATACTTGTATGCATGCATGTTCATGCAATTATCCCATCAGCCAATCACGTGGCAGCAGCACAGTGCAGGAATCTGAATCTTTTTTTTTTTTTTTTGGTTGGGGGGGGGTACTTCTGTAGACTCGTTGTGGTTCAGGCGCATGCGTGAGGTCATGTGGTACAACATCCATGCTCACTGGTCACAGCGATACAATACAATAGCTTATGGCTGCTAGTCATATAATATATGATATATATTGATAACCACAAGCCGGCCATGGCGTACCTATAGCTATGCCTATTTGGGCAGTATCTCAAATACACTGTTTATGTTACCGATATTAAGTAAGCACGCCGATCGTATCAGACATTACCCCGATTATGTGCACATGAGTAAAACTGAAAACTAACCATATAATGACGCTGACCTTCAGCTCCTGATGTAAAAGAACATTTTTGACTTGATGCCTCTCGCAAGTACTGATGTACGCTTTAACCTCTGCAGGCGCGTGAACTCGGAGAAAATTACATACCTTCAAGATAAAGGCAGGAACAGAATGGATCGAGACATAACGCTACCTTTTATCATCAATAATATCTTACAAGGCCTTCAGGACTGATGTGCAAAGAGCGCTGCAGTTCAGCCCGTGTGTTTATATTGTAGGTACACTATTACATTACAGCCAGTGCGTGCTGTGTACTGTACGTAAACACAGCAGCGGATTAAATCTCCAATAACAAAAAAAAATAAACCCTGCCAAATACCACTAATTGAGAGAGTGGGCTCTCCCCCTCGAGAAGGGGAAAAGTTAATTAACCCGCCGCATTAAAGGAAACCGTAATGTGAACTCCGCTGTCACGTCGTATTAAGCGGTTAAGAGGCTTGTGCGCTCGCAAACTTTTTTCCTCCATGTTTAAAAGTATACGCTACAAAACCGTACATGCCCCCCCCCCCCCCCCCGCCCAATTACTTGCGTAATACTTTACGTTTGAATTCATGAATTATTTTGAGGAAGGCGGCGAACGCTTATCGAGTGCACACGACGGTAAAATAGCATTTAGGATGCTTAATTAAACATCGTCATTAACGTAAAAACTCACTGTTGGGTTAATTTATCTGGCTCGGTGAAGCCATTTGTCTTTACGTAACTTAACCGTGTAACTTATACACACAACCGTGTTAAACACGAACCTCTCGAGTCGCTAGAGGCCAGTGGGTTCCGCCAGAGTTTCCGCCGGCTTACTCGTGAGGTTAATTACGAATCTCTCCGCATTGCGCAAACGTTGAAAGAATTTTAACGAGCGAGATACGATCATAAGAATGCTACAGCTACAGACTCTGCCCACTTTGTTCTAACCTTTCATACTTTTTAAGGAAAATTAAATGAAGATTAAACTAGAAAACTAGGCATGGCCTTCGATTTGACGTCAGAGATTTCTATGTAGAATAGATAAGGAATAATAAAACACTTCGAGATATGCGCTTATAGGAAAATAATCCAAGTCGGGGTAGTGTGAAAGTATTTTCCCATAACAGCATGTCCCAAAGCATTTTATTCCGCTTATACCACAGCAATTATTCTTTTTTTAAAATATTTTATTTTATTAATGAATAATGTCATACTGTACTTTTTAACCATTTACAGTTACACTTAAAGTAATGGAACGTCCATGAAACAAGTAAGTTCCTGTTATCACTTACATTATATCAGTTATTGTCATGAAATCAGTAAGGGAACTCTGAACTACAGTTCCCAACGGCCACTGCTTCATTGTCACATGACCTCCTGCACCTGATTCACGTTCCTGGTAATTAGCACTCTTGTATATAGTCACAAATTGCAATGCACTCTTTGTCTCACGTTATCGTCTCCCTATACCTTTGTCTATACTGCCGTATTTTGTCTTTACCACAGTGTTTTGATTCCTTGTTGTAGAGTGTTTCGTATGTTTGTTTGTTTGTTATTAAATGTTTAAGAATCTGCGCTTGCTTCCGTCTCTACCTTTGAATCGTGACAGAACGTGAGACCTATAACTCGGAAGCAGCAGATAATCATGAAATACCTGGGCTTCACTCTACCACCTATGTTCGCGGAGAACTATGCTATGCTATGTCAGCAGGAGGAGGAGTGCCAAGCTGCGCTACATAAGCAGCAGGAGGACATGAAGGAGTCTGGGTACAAGTGGGAGCCTGTTGACTGGGCTGGTGCCATCGACCACCCTCCCTCCCCTATTGTGGATCTGGTCCAGCGGACGGAGTCAGTGGAGAAGACGGACGGAGTCAGTGCTCGTCTGAGGATGCCGCTCAGTCTTTCGGATCAGCTGAGGACGTCGCTCAGTCGCCCTGGTTGGCTGAGGACGTTGCTCCGTGTCCCGACATACCCAAGTGCTCCCCTCTGTTTGCCAACCCCACGCACAACGCCGCCTTGCTTTTCTGCACTGCTGAGGGAATCGCTCGGCTTTACCGCTCCACTGAGGGAGGCACTCTGCGTTTCCGCCCGGCTGAGGACGTCGCTCTGCCTTCCCGCCCGGCTGAGGCCGTCGCTCTGCCTCCATGTTCCGCTGAAGACATCGTTCCTCTTCTTTGCTGCGTGCCGTATGTCGCTCCCCCTTCCTGCTCCACGGAGGGCATCGTTTCCCCCTCATGCTTCGTGGAGAGCATCGTTCCTCCCTTTGGCCTCGCGGAAAACCTCGCTCCCCTCTCTGGCCACGCAGAGAATCTCGCTCCCCTCTCTGGCCTCGCGGAGAATCTCGCTCCCCTCTCTGGCCTCGCGGAGAACCTCGCTCCCCTCTCTGGCCTCGCGGAGAACCTCGCTCCCCTCTATGGCCTCGCGGAAATCTTGGCGCTTCCCTCGGGCCTCATGGAGATCATTGCTCCCCTCTCCTGTCCTGTTGAGGAAGTTATCCCGCTGTCCAACCCCGCTGAGGACGCCGCTCTGCTTACCTGTTCCGCTGAAGATGCTGCTCTGCTTACCTGTTCCACTGAGAACGTTGCGTTGCTTTCTTGCTCCGATGAGGACGCCGCTCAGTCTCCTGGTTCAGCTGGGGACATTTTGTCCAGGGGGCCAGGACCACCAGAGGGAGGGAGTGTATTTTGGGTGCTCCGGGAGAAACGCCCTTGGCGGGTGGGGGGGGGGGGGGTCTGTCATGAAATCAGTAAGGGAACTCTGAACTACAGTTCCCAACAGCCACTGCTTCATTGTCACTTGATCACCTACACCTGATTCATGTTCCTGGTAATTAGCACTCGTGTATATAGTCACAGTTTGCAATGCACTCTGTCTCACGTTATCGTCTCACTATACCTTTGTCTATACTGCCGTATTTTGTCTTTGCCACAGTGTTTTGTTTCCATCTTGTACAGCAACATACAACTTTGTATGTTTGTTATTAAATGTTTAAGAATCTGCGCTTGCTTCCGTCTCTACCTTTGAATCGTGAGTTATAAACAGTCGTTCCTCACTACTCTAGTAGTACTTGTAACTGACTGTTACAAAGTGCTGAAACTGGAGACTCCTTCCATGAATGCTAAATAACCATGTCCTAACATAAAGCTCCAATGGTTATAAATTGATCTTTGATAAAAAAAACAACACGTTTTTATCCGTTTATTAATAGCCTTAGATTATGTCGACGGGCCGCCATGAGCTCTTAGCTGTTACTATAGAAACGTAATAGAACGAGTGCTTTAAATCAAAGCTATCATTCTTGACCAATCAGATTCGAGAACTCGACAATATCATCGCTAAGAACCCTTAACTATCCATTTACTAAGAGTAAATACGTACTTTCAATACGTACATATGGTCTATACTTAGACAATTAAGTTCAATCACAAAAACTGTTCTGAGCAACATAATGTTAGTTTAATGCAGTTAGTTTGCAACGGCTTCTCACTGTGAAGCGCGACAGAGTCTTATTAGACCCTAATCGCTTCGGTATACGATCAGAAAGTGAAGAAACAGGAGGTAAAAGTGAGAGGAAATGGGAAACATCTGGTCAGATCCAACCTCAGGGACAGGCAAAGCTTTCTACAAATGAAAACTCATTAAAAGACTAATCACACACATGACTTGAAAGTGAGACGCACCCACCGCTTGACATTCAAAAGCTGTTACACCAGCACTTGTAGGAAATTAATGTATATCACACACTCAGACTCCCAAATTCAAATTTCCTGCAAAGTTTTAACTCTGTGTAACAAACGGAGATTTTCTCGAGGAAAGGTGAGCTAAAAATACGTCTTTACAGCAAAGCTCCTTGTTTGCAGGATGTTTCCATCAGGACGAGGTCTCGCTGGATGACATGAGTGTACTCCAAGGAAAGCTAGAAGGTTGTACAGTTAACTCCCATGGTGTAATTCTAAACCATACAACCTACTACCTCAACCTGGATGCACACGGTTTCTTCTCGTATCCAGGGTCTGCTCCGTAGTCTGGTGCTTCAGATCTGGAGCTTGAAATGGAAAAAAAAGCTCACAGCAACTAACACATATAGCACAACACTCGTTTAAAAAAAAAAAAAAAAAAAGATTTACCAGGGATTTTCTGATGATTAAGGAGATGGCGTGTACTGTTCCGCTGAGCTTTCCTCATGACGGGTATTAAATTTAAAGAGAAACCAAAATGTCCCACTACGGAACATAAATAATCCACTGCTATTAAACTGGGCAGAAAATGGCTGATTGCACCACAGTGACAGAGACCCACAGAAGCGAGCTTGGGTTGCTAGATTTGCCACAAGATCGGATCTACGGGTTTATGACAAGTGGTTCGTCCTCGAAAAACAACAGCAAAACAAACTAAATAAAAACGACAAACGCACAAATATCTACGTCACAAATTCCCAACGCTAATCGAGAAAGAAACATTTTATTCTTTTGAAAAAACGAGACAAATTACGACAAAAGTAGCTGGACGAAACTGTTAGAACTTAAACTAGCACGTCGACAGACTCGTCTTTTCTCTCGGGTGCGTGTCGAGCGATTACGCCCGGGTGTGAGAAGACCTCGTGATGCTCTCCTGCTAGACATCTCATCTGTAGTGTACGAGATTACGGTGGAAAGCTTACCTGACGTAGCACGGCTCCGGAAACGTATCGTACGCACGCAGCTCGTCGCACTGAAAAAACAAACAAACAAAGATCGTTATCAATCATCAGTCACAACATCAGACAAAACACTTTAGTATTGTGGAGCTGCCGGATGTATCACTGTAATCACATAGTTATAACTACCGTATTTCTGATTTTTACTTATACGTTTGTAGAAGTGGTTTCTAAAGGTTGCATGCGTGAGAAAACAGTCTATCTATCTATAATATAACGTTTCTAGCCTTTCAACTTAAATAAATTAAGCAATGCAGGATACGATCAGATGTGCAGTTCCACTGATTACTAATCACTCCAATTTTTATCCATTTAAAAAACAAAGAATCACCAAAGTTCAGCAGGGAACTGCTCTGGCAGCCAGTTGCGAGTGTGTATGCAGTGTGCTTTAACATGGTAACACTGCACACAGAGTGGTTTTACCACAGCGCAAAGAAGCTGCCTGGGCAGGAAACCTGCCAAACCGTATCGTCATGAACACAGCTAATGTTCAATCGCTGAACATTCAGTGAGAATTGAGACATTCACGTGGATTCGAGACGACTGGTGCCAGGGTTTTTATAACAATGGCAAAGTCTCTGCCAGCTTACCGACACTTCACCTATTCATCTGGACTTTTAATGCGTTTTTCTTGTTTGAATATTTTAAAGCGTTCGCCTCCTCTAACACGCTTTCTTCCCGTTCTGAGAAGAAAAAGTCGCAAGATTCGGTAAAAAAAATAAATAAAAATGAAACAAATACGAGCGCCTCGCCAAATCTAAATCAGCCTGAGATAGGATCCAGAGATCTCGGCAAATTCAGGTAAAGGTCTGCACTGTGCTGCGCCGTCCGCCATTTTCTCAGGCATCGAAAGGCAGGGGGAAAAAAAAAAGGAAAGAACTCTCTCTGCTTTCCAAGTTTCCCTTCTCTCGCTTTCTCTCTCTCTCTCTCTTTCTTTCCCTCTATGACTCTCTGTCCTGGCACCGTAACAAAACCTCAGCCAAAAGGTCAAACAGTTCTCCGGTTCAGGATCGGAAAAGCGTTCCACCGAACCGTTCGGCTGACGGTGTGAAGACATCTTTTGTCTAAATCAAAACCTTTAGCCCTGCCTACCCCAAAAATCCGCCAACGTCCGGGGGAGAAACAGAGGGGAGGGAGCTGGTAGGAGTGGTGTTGGGAGTCATGGCAACCTCCACCTGGCATGCTGCCCGTCATCGGTGCACGGAGTGTGAGCGCCGGCTTGCGTGACGGAGAACAGGAATGCTCTGCTCTGTCCAAAGTCTGTCTGATATTTTCACGGCCAGCGGTTCAGTTTCACGCGCAAGTGCCAGAACCGAAGTCTTGTAAACGAGACGGTATCCTGGATCAACACCGCTCAAATGTCTGGCAAAAAAAAAAAATAATTACAAACTTCATTTGCTGGGATTCCTACGAACTGCATGAGATCTCGTTACACGGGTAGCTGTTGCCGATTGCTGGCCAGACTTCCACAAACCCAGACAAAGACACACAAACGCACGCTCGGAACCCGGCCGTGTAAATCTGCGGCTCCGGTTCCAGACGGCAGGTGAGGCAGACGCTCAGACCCCCAGAATGTGTCCTGAATCTTAACTTGTCCCGAGAGTGCACGATCAGTGAGTCACTGCCGGATTACTACCTTTCCCCAAGCGACCGAATGCTAACGTATTTCAAACCCCCATTAACACACTTCCAATCCTCTGTCTTCGAAATTAAAATACATTCGACTAGAATATGCGTCACAGACCATAATACTCCGTTCTGTCCAGGCACGTTATCGCGCTTCTGAAATAATCTGCTTCCAGTGCGCTTTGAAGCGCTGAAATGTAATTGAGTGATTGGCTAATTATCAGCCGATTAACCGAACGCCAATGTGAAATGACTATAAAAAAAGAATCTTAATGACTTTTCGCAGTTAATTCGAGTAACAACATCGATTCAGTGTCACATTATATAGACCGGGCGTGTCAGATTGCGATCCTATACGTCCGCTGAAGAGCTTCTGCCTCGTCTCACGTAGCCGATTACCTACATAAAGACCTCTCGTACGTTTGGTGTGTTTAGAGAAAGAAAACAAATCTGAATCTCTGGAGCAGAACGGAAAAGATGCAATATAGGTCAGTAAACGCAGCAGACGGCTAACTAATATTCCTCGCCCTGTATTTGTTCAGCTTTCCAGATAAGCCGTCCTGGGATCTGTTGTTAGTTTGGATAAATCTTAATAAATACTGGTAAAACAAGTGACTTCGGCGACCGAGTTTAGATAAGAACCATGAGAACGAGGCGGAAAAACACCCCCCACACATCTCCAACAGGTTATGAAGAGTCTTTGTGGAATACTTGTAGTGAAAAGCTTACATTGGAAGTTTGTTTTCTTCTCCCTGTGCCCCACTCAGACTTGGGATTCCATTCAATAACCTTAAATCACTTCGGTTTTGAACTCGGTACCCTCCTCTACCGGCAACAAATATGTCTAATCGTTCGCTCGAGAGTTTCTGATTCTGACCCGATACGTCCGGCCTTTTTATTTCCCCTAACTGACAGATGAGCATCTAAGAGTTCTCTCCAGAAGCAAACGTTTCGTGGACCGAACGGGAAAGAATCAGTGGCGATACTTTCAGACCAACATTCCACAGAGAGATGCGTGCCAGGCCTTGGCCCTGTGGAATCCAGCCCGCAAAACTCGATATGTGGATTCAATTACCCTGAGCCCGTCTGCTTTGTGCCTGCATCTGCAGATAGCATCGGAGCGGACACTCTTCTACTCCCGCTGCCCGTAGACCAGAACAAGGGATTATAGGAACGCGCTTTATTTAAGACTTAATATCTCGGCTGTGGACGACAAAGGACGAGGAGCCAGTTTTGTTTATTTCTCTGAACTCGTGACAGCAAAGACGACTGGTAAAAATACGCGTATTTGTTTGCATAAAAATGTGTTCTATATTGCCAAATGCAATTTTTTAGGATTATATCAGGGACTGGGAAGGAGTCGAGCAAAAAAGTAGGACAAAAAAGTATTTCCATTGAACAAAATTCATAGGAATTTCCTGCTAACAAGTAAAAGCAGTTCCATTCCCACATATTAAAACAACCACAAACCTGCCCCGAACCATTTCATGAGTAGACTTGTGAGAATTTCACCAGTTTCATTAGTAACACTGTGATTAAAAGATAAACCAACACAATGTCAACTTATACTCCTTACACACCCAGCACCTCTCAGTGGGTCTGGATTTACACTGTTCCTCGCTCTCTTGAACTCAATACTTTTCCTATTAGTCTCACTGTAGTTACCGAATCATTCACAGTTGCCAAAGAATACGCTTCCAGATTAATAAATGAAAAATAAGCTTGAGTGGGTGAAGAAGTGCAGAAGAAAGACAAAGACGGAGGCGCATATCGGAAAGATAATGTTCAGAAATAAGCTACATGGTGAAAAGTTTCCCTAAATGATGGACCAGGTGTTCAGGCGAGGTCGAGTTTGGTGGGAGTAAAAGTGCGCGCGTGCGTTAAGATAAACTCTTTCGGCGTCGCATGAGATCTTGTGAAGTTTCTCCTTCGTGCGTTTCCTGATTGGCTGCAAAGCTCCACCCTCTAACATGCTGAAGTCATGCGGTTCATTCTGATAACTCACCCATATGACAGGTCTCATGACTCACTCAAGGCCGTCCACCGTAGAGCAGAATCTAATTTGAGCGCTGAAAACCACTTCCACGTGTGTTTTCCTTACATAAACATGGACGGCAAATTAGAGGCAATAATGGTGACTGTGGTATGCTGTGGGGCGCGTTTATTTCTTGTCCCCTTAGATGTAAGCAAATCGATGCATACAAAATTCTCCTGACTATGAGGAAACATTCCTATTTCTAAGGCATGAGGTCTCAGTGAATGGTTTGATGAGTCTATAGCATTCGCAGTCACCAGATCTCAACCTAATTGAACGCGAGTTAGACGACGGTCTTTGATGCCATCAAAACACCACAATGCCAACTGAGGAAAAATCTGAATTTCGCTCTGGATTTAATAATACATAGCTATCAATCTATCTATCTTTTGGAAGAGCAACTTTCAATGCACCAGTAGTTGTTCCTGAGACTTGGCCAGGGAGCAGTGAAGCTGTTCTGGAGGCTCACAGTGGCCCAACACCTAACGTACACACTTTATGGTATTTGGTAGATCAGAACCTCTAAAACCCTTAGTGAACATGAGCCAGTGTTTTCTGTCAGAAAACAAATTCCATTTCAAATAAGTAAGGAACAGTCATTGTGGAATACTTGTACTCAAAAAGCTTATTCTGAAAGAATATCTTTTAGAAGAACGATGTTCATCCCTTTAGAGCAGATTCAGAGATGTGTAGGATCCATGCCAAGGTGCACTGAAGCTGTTCTGATGGCTCGAGCTGGCGCAACACTTTACACGATGTGCTTTTTTCCTTTAATTTGCCCATGACGTAGGCTTAAAGTCGAACGGTGTGGCGTGTCTAACCACGCACCAAGCTTCTTCACCTCAAAAAAAAAACCCAATTTGTTTGAAACTTGGACGGTGAGTAATAATAATAGGCGAAAAAGAAAGTAAGAGTGGAAAATTCAAATCATCTCCACGCCATCCTATATACGCACACTCATTGCATTCATAAACATACATGAATTATGCATTATGTGCGTTATGTGCGTCCTCTGCTTCAAATGTTCCATTGTCCAAAATTATTCCTTGAGTACTGGGGGGGAAAAAAAGACAGATATTAACCATAAGTGTACCTCTTTCTCCTTAATCTATACTACGCACTGCCAAATGGTTCATACGCATCTTTGTGTTCGTATCCTCCCCCAGCTTCAGTGTCCAAAAAAAGGGCAATTTCATATCCAGAAAAAGCAGGAGGCTCAAGGTCAAAGTTCAACAGGGACCGGAAAAAAAAGAAAAGAAAAAACAAAAAGAAAAAAAAAAAAAAAAAAAAAAAAAAAAAAAAAAAAAAAAAGATGTACCAAAGGACAGGA
>JANDJT010000060.1:24024387-24037673 GCA_024331685.1 Stegophilus panzeri | reverse complement strand
GGGAGGGGGGGGGGGGGGGGGGGGGGGGGGGGGGGTGTTGAGAGTTGCTGGAGGAGTTGCTAAAATGTGTATTTGGGACTATACGTTTATTTTTTTTAGACGCAAACAAAATAAAGAACTTGCACATGCAGTTCTTTTTGGATGTAATTTAGTAAAAAGCTTCCTGCGCCATCATTTTCTGGGTTAAAGCTCTGTGGGGAGAGAAGAAAGCAAGGTGGAGGGCAAGGTACATCTTTGAAAAAGAGATGTTCAGTTTCCCAGTGGAAAGAAGCCAAAGCCTTCTACCTCTCCTTAAATGCTTGCAGGGGTTTGCCAGGCAACGAGCCAAGAAAATGACTTTGACCCGACTGCCAATCAATTCGGGCAGCGCGGGGCAAAGACTAAACAGGCACTTTTTCAGCGAGTCTCATTGGCTACGGCCGCCTCCTGCGGGTGGGGACGAGCACAGAAACGGGGCTGTTGACAAGGGAAAAGGGAAGGAGAGAGCTGGTGCACGACGCATATTGAAAACACGTGGCCAATAGGAGCGCAGGTGATTAGTTGGCCAAATTACTCTGTTAAAAGCGTCGTTAAAACAACAGTCGACGTCGTTAGTTAATCGGACGCCAGCGGAGGAAGCGACTGCCACTCCACTGCATTCCTGTCAGTTCCATACAAAGAAATCTTCACCTCGCTGTGTGTTGCTAGGCAGATTACGCTTCCTAGTCAAAAGTCTAGATTTTTTTAAAAATACATAAACAATGAACCAAAATCTTTCTGTATGTTTAACCCCAAAATTCCCTGTCTGGGGACAAACCGCGTTAGTCAAGGGCTCCATTAGTGGTGAGAAATCAGTCCATTAAAAGGGAAGTCCCTGATAACAATGTCACAGCATGAGTAGTGCTAATTTAATTAATGTCGACTTTGAGAAAGGAAGGCATCTCTTTGAGGGGCTCAGCCGACCCGAGGTCTCTCTTAAGCCCAGTTCAATAGAACAAGACATGACTGAGTCTTTTCCTCTTTTTTTTTTTTTTTTTTGCAGGGTCAGGAATATAAACACACATTCAATTAAAACTGAAGGCTTAATAAGTTTCTGAATAAGATGCATTGATTACCTGGACTAAATACTGCTCAGCTCGAGCAACTTCTTCTTTTAACAGTAGAAAACCAATCGATGCATTATGAATCTCAAGCATCTGATTTTGGAGAGCGTAAACGCAGCCTCTTCTGTGTGACTCCATAAACACCCTTGAAATCGATAAAAAATAAATAAAAATGCCATTCAACATGGACCGGAAGAGCATCGCCCTAATTGACCGGAGCAGTTAAGATTAATTTGAATAATGCTGAGATTAATTGCTAGTGCTTTGCGAAGGGCATTGTGAAGATATTATCAAGAATAACGATATGAAGAAATAATAAACACAAATTAATGTGCGGTAATTAATTAACGATCATACTCAGCAGGGCTGGGATCAAATCAGGCTGTCAGTAATGTCTCTTTCGATGAAATTAAAACTGAACGCAAAATGATTTATTTACACAATAAGAAGAGTTCCACGGTCGTGATAAAATCGCCGTTTTACGCATTTCTAACGTTGACGACTCCTGAGCAGTTTTCATCATTCATCATTAATCGTGTTTCCTCAAGTAATCCTCAGTACAGCATCTTCTTGTCATCTTCTCATCGTCAGACGATCGATAATAAATTTCGAAACGCCGCTATAATTAAGTAGAGGCGTTCAATAAACGTAATTCGTGAAGATAACCGACGCCCAAGTTTCTATATAAAACGTCAGTAGCTTGTGTGTTAAATCTTAGCCATTTTAATCCTCACTCCCATGTGATGTGAGTGAAATATGCCTTGAAATGTAGAGCATATAAAAACATGAGCTTAATAAAGACAAGGTCATATAAACATACAGCCCACAGACTATTTATACTATTTGTATCATACATTACCGCTATTATCCGTGATTAGTATAAGTACTTGCACATTATTGCAATTCTCCGTCATATTACAGTTATTTACAACAGACTACTTTGCACATCTATATTTACTGTAATCCACTGTATGCACCTACTGTCTCATATTGCATATCTGTGTACTGGTTATCTCAACCTACTGCACCTCAATTCCTATTTATTGCATTTAACCTATTTGCCATTGGCATCACTGGTATGCATGATTCTGTTTACCTTTACCTGTACACCGTTATCTTAACTTATCGCACCATAACCTTATTTATTTCATTTAACTCATTTACTATTTGCGCAACTGGTCGACAATAAAGGCGAACCTAACCTAACCTCACCTATTTACATCGAATTCATGGCCTGCTTCTTTCCGCTGTCCGTTTAAGTACCCTAATTTAAAATTCCCCATGCCGAAACCGCATCCCTCTACTGCTACGACGAACAGAATTAAGTATAAAAAATAAATAAATAAAAAGAACCGTTGGCATTTTCCACCGCCTGAGATGTTGTCGACTCAGCAAAATGCTCGGAGAACCACAGCAGGAACAATACACAAAGGCGTAATTATAATTCTCCTCTGTGCTTTGCAGGAAATTTACAGAACCAAAATTGCTTTGCATTTATAGAACAGGAAAACAATGACCTTCGCTCAGCCTAAGAAAGATGTAAACAGTCTAGGTAGCTATTATATCCACGAATTAGTAGTGTTTTATAAAGACAAAAAAAAAAAACCCAGGTGAAAGGACACTGTTGATCACAGAGCAACAGTGAGAAAATCCTGTGCATGACATCCTGTGCTGGTTGTTAACGAAAATGCACAAACGATTCACAATGACACTTCAATCCACCTTCATATTTACTCAAATTACACCCTTACGGTATGTAGTGGTCAATTATGATGCACACAACACTGTGTCATGGATGTTTGGGTAAAGTCGGTATCTGAGTAACGTACAGGAAAATATGAGCAGAACTAGTCCAAAGGTTTGGTTTGGTTACTCCTTAAGAGTAAACTTATCCAGATTTGCCTTTATTTAAAAAAAAAAGTACCACTGAAATACAAGCAATGCTCCTATTGCCTAGTGAGAAACTGCTAAAAATGCCAAAGAAAAAAAAAAAAGAGAAGTTCTTAATTTACGTTATGTAATTTAAAAATGTTTGCTTTTCGTCATCCTTCGAGTTCATATTAGGCTATAATCGAAACTTTATGTTTGTCCAGCATATGGTGAAATGTGTTTTTGGTCCAACATGTAGTTCGCTCACCAGAGCTCTGTAGCGTAAGCAAAGTAAACAGGTTTAAAAAAGCATGCCTGTATGGCATTACCACTGGGTCCCCCTGCTGTGTTACATGTTCTCAGCCTCTTTTGTTTGGTGTTAACCCATTAAATCCCACATAAGAGGCCATTGAGACGAGTGTCATGTACCCTGGGGGGCCACTTTGTTTGGAACAAAGACCTTAAATGGGTTACACACCACTGCAACTGATCCTCCCCGGTTGTTTCCTTGGGATTGTATTATTCTTAGAGCATGCTCCTAAACAAAACATTAAAGGTGAAGTATGTAATGTCAAGTGACATTACTCTACTTCTCAAACTAGCTAGCAGTAACAAGAGCTCTGCCTTGGAACTTTCCAGACCTTTTCAGTGTATTACAATTTACAACCCAATTCCAAACAATACTTATATAAAAAAATAAAAATAAAAATAATTTATACTTTGAATCTTGACCTCTGGTAATGTCATGAATTGCCGGAGGGAGTTCTGGACTTCCCAGATTCCCAGCAGCCACTGCACCGCTGCATCACAGTCACATGACCACCTGCACCTGATCCTTATTCCTGTTAACTAGCACCTGTGTGTATAAAGTCACTGTTTGCACCGCACTCTTTGTCTTGCTTTGTTTCTCCTCGTTTGTCAGGTTATGCGCTCTCGCCTCGTACGTCTTGTCCTTTTATGTTTAGTCCTTGTCTTTATTAAAACGCTCAATCTGCACGTGCGTCTGTCTCCGCCTCTCCAGGTAAACTTGACCATCTGACACTTTTTGCACAGCTTATTGTAAAACCATGCTGGAACTCTCCTCCAGTGCAACTTTGAAGACAAACAATACTGACCATGTTTTCAGAACTGAACTAGAATCTGGGAAGGCTGGTGTATTGTTGCACACAATCAGACAGCCGCGTGGCATTTGTCTCTACATGTTATGAACACTCTTTGGAAATCTGAACATTTCCTGCCAAGAGACACCTTTACGTTAAATCAATCTCTGGGTCCTGTAACAGACACAGTGTTTTAGCTATGATAATTGTCAAATAGAATTAGACGTGAACAGCTGGCAGAGTCCAGTCATTATGGGAGAACGGCTATACAACCTACACAAGGTAAACACGACGCTGGTGTAATTACTGCACTTCTGTCCTCGATGATGAATGATGGCTGGCCTTGAAACCGATGGCAAATTACCATTTTAAAAATAGCCCGTGACGTGAACAGGTCAGCGAAGCCATGACTCGAACAGCCTCTGTGTATATTTATATAGGAACGGACACACCGAGGGCTAATGAGGCCCAGTAACCCAATTAGTACCTTGTCCTGATCCTGCTCCAAACTAGACCCCGATCTCCAGCGACTGGAGTCGATCCCAACGGTGGTGCAGAGCTCAACCCCTCCTAGCTGCCAAACACGAGGCTCTCTAAACAGAGACCTTCGGCTAACCGGACCCGCTCCGGCCTAATGAGACTAGGACTATGAGAAAGACTACCAAAAGAATGCTTTGTTTTCAAGAAACGATAAAATTACTGAATTAATTTTGCAAACAAATCCAGTGGTTTAAATACAGGTTTAAATTTTGTATCTGGCTTCCAAGCACAACTCTGGGAAGCTTTGTGGACATTCCAGAAATACGTCAAATTCACACAGCAAGATGAGCACTATATCATTAAACGCCATTGTATGGGCAAGCTAACGTTTGTGTTTGATCTCGCGGCCCAGCTGGAGTGCTCTTGACTCTAAGCAGTGGCACTCTTAAACAGAGATCAGACGAACGCCTCTGCTTTTCAGATAGTTTATGAAACATCAAGGACTCTGCCAGAGCACACAAAGACAAGTTTCCTCTCGTGGTTCCGCTAACAAAGTCCCCCCTGTCCTCACCTTAAATCCCTTTTGGCACAAATTCCTGACTCCTTGCCAGGATCGTCTTCTCACATAAGAAAAAAAAAAACAACCAACAATGGAAGAGTAGCGCCAAAAGCACATCGCTCGAGTCTATGAGCTCCTGTTTTACAGCCTCTTCGATAAAAGACGCCAAAGTCAGACGACGACGAACTCAACAGATGCCTTTTTCAGCCCCATTACCCCGGACCACAACAAACACCTAATGACACTGCCACTGGGGACGTTCACGGAGGTGCGGTTATCGCTTACACTTAGCTGGATTTACTCGTGTTTTTAAATATTTAAAATGTTTTGATGATTAAATATTAATCTGCACTTTCTTTTTAATCTTATTTCTGCTTAGCATGTAGATGATACACCGAGTGTGAATATATCAGAAGCTCATATCAGGACAAAAATGTAATTATAATGAAATATAACGTGCGTCATTAATTCTTTTAAAGGTAAAAGTTAAAAAAAAAAAAAAAAAGCTTATTAAAATGACTCACAAGGCATATTTATTACATTAAAAAAATGTTATTTAATTAATTTGAAATTAATTTAGTGTAAAATCACTTGATATTTTTGGTTGGTTTTTTTTTTTTCGGCATTCTATGGGGTTTAAAAAAAATAAATTAGTAAAGAAATAATCAGAGAATGTCCTTGAATCACATCTAAACCATAAAAGTTAAAAATAAAAAGTCTTCTGTCATTTATTTTTCAAGCATCCGTTCCCAAAGGGTGGTTTTTCTTGGATATTTCTTTGTGTCCTACAAAATTGAAGTAGTGTGTTTGTGGCTGTCCAGTCCATAGTTAATTTTGTGCAGACTTCAGAAAGAAAAAAAAAGGAAAAAAAAAAAAAAGGAAAAAAAAAAAAAAGTAGTTTCAAGACTTTTTATTTATTTATTTATTATTTCTTACGTATAAGATTCATAATGAAACACAGTCATTAATTGTTGGAAAAAAATAATACATAAAAAAAATAGGAATAATATAAAAGTCTAAAAAAAAGAATCCTATCTAAAAATTTTAAATATATAAATAAGTTGTCTAAAATACTGCTGGTTGTCGGATTTAGGTTAATTGTATTTTTTTTTTTTTTAAATAAAACCAGAAGTAGAAACATTTAATGTACGTAAAATCTACAATATTTAACTGTATATTCTTTTACACTGGAGTTCAAGAAAATGGGGAAACTATGGGGAACTAGGGAAGGGGGGAGCTTGCTAGAATTCTCAAGGACAAGCAAACAATTTCTTTGGATAAGAAGAAGAATATAATCAAAACAAATCCAGAAATAACTTAAACCATTGCCTTCCCTGTCCTCCTGCTTTTAAGCTCCACATTCAAAAACCCACCATTCCAGCCACATGAGCTAAATGCGAGTAATGTCCTGAGATCTGCCCTGTGTTGCGGCTCTTTTCCTCTTTGTGCAGTGCACCGAGGTTCATTTCAGCTCCGTATTAATCCTGCCGCTGCTCGGCGAGCAGGTGAACTCAGCCGAAGGCTTTCCCACGATCCGGGAGCAAATCCGCTGCCCTGAGCCCTTCCTAAAAGACGGCCATCTGTCCGCTCTGGGAGGACAAGCGTCAGCTGCATGACCAAATTCAACGTTCCAACACTTCCCCCACAGTCACAACCCCCTGAACCTTAAACGCACGCTGTCCACAAGCCACGAGAAGCCAGGCGTTAAAGACGTTTGCTCTTCGTTCGTTTTTTTTTTTTTTTTTTTTAAAGAAGGATGTAATACGAAACCTTAAAAAAAAAAAAAAAAAGTCTCACAGCAACAAACAACTGAATAAAAAGCGACAGTATTTTTAAGTCGTTAAACTAACTAAACATCATGAAGAAAAAAAGGATACCACTTTATAAAACAAACAATATAATCACTATGCTTTCATTTCTAATTCATCTTTTCAAAAAAAAATAAGAGATGCCAAACAACCTCTGCGATCCAAATCACAGAAACCCACGGCCATACACAAATAAATACACTCTCGGAGACGGACAAATCTTCCTCCACGGATAATATCTTCTTCTAAAATAAGAAACTGGTATCACCGAGATCATGTGACACACTCTACCTCTGTACCTCCTCCCTCTTTTATTTCCCCCCCTCTCCGAATCTTCCATGTGCTATCATTTTTGTTTTGCTCTCAAAAAGCTGGCACGCTGTTTGCGGAGTATGTCCTGGACCGTCCTCGTCCGCTTAAAATGCGTGACATTGCCTCGGCGGGAGCATGAGAACCAGAGGCTCCTCAATAGCGAGGTCTCCATGCTCTGGCCCGTAACCATGGAAGCAGATGCCACCTCTTACCTCCCGGTGGCCACAGGGCTGCACACCGATTCAAAAAGCGGGTCCCGCCTCGATTTCTCTTCATCCCCTTGCGAACTTGTCTGCTCTTCAATAGGGGCAAGTCACTGAGCAGGTCATTGGTCTAGACTTCGTTTGCACGGTCCAGGGAGCAGCCTTGATGTAACCCTTGCTCTCCGGCTGCAGGCGTGAGACTGCGGACTGCGGGACGTCAGAGACGCCGAATTGAAAAGGCGCCCTGTCTGATTTCGCCATTGTGCCTTTTCATTCATCGATCGAATGAATATCGAACCTTCTGTTGGTGCATGTGTGAAACAGATAGCTTAGCAAGCATTTTTTTCCCCTCCCTCCTCCTCCTTCTCCGGTAAGGACCAGCCAAGTGGCCTGCTCCTGTTCCTATTCCCCATTTAATTAATTACATAAACTTTTCTTTTTAAAAAAAAAAAAATATATATATATATATATATAACTGTATAAGTTTTCTCGTGACACTTAATCAAACTTTTTTTTACTCTTAAAACATAAGCATGTATTCAATTTCTGTTGCTAGTCAGCTTATGATTTGGAACTCATTTTTCACTTGCTTCCTACAGAAGATTTCATTACTGTTATTAATAATCTCTATTTTCAAAAATAACCGCACGTTATTACCGAACACCTCCGAGTTTATTCAACATGAATTAAAACCATGAATCGAAATTAATTTCATTAATACTGTAGACTTTTCACATTCAAACGCTTGTTCCAACATCCTAATTTCCATTTTTAGAAAACAAAAAAAAACAGTCGAATTATAACACATCTGAAAGGTTTTAACCAACATATTATATAAGCTGAACATGTTGATGTTAAAATATATACTAAAATAAGTGGTAAAATATCACAAATAAGTGTGCACGAGATGTTAAAATGTGACTCCTGTAATAAAAATATTAAACAAAATACAAATTAAAAATCAGTGAAGGCAAAGGATATCATGTGATATTGTCCTCAGGGACACTTCCTAGTTTGAAAATAAAGACACACACACACACACACAGTTTTGTATATATTAAAACTATTTTACAATTGTAGATTAATCTGTACTGTAAAAGCTCATAATGTAAAATTACTCCAGAGTATTTTATTTAAATTTGTAATATCAGTTTAATTTTAAAACTTCAATATTCTACAGCATTAGCATTTATATATATATATAATTTTTCAGCATTCTTGAAATATTCAGGATATTTGTTGATAACAGTTGCCTAAACAAACATTACCATTCAGGCGAAGTCATCTAAAAATAAAAATGAAGGCGAAGGGAAATCCTGATCGTAACGTCTACACTACACTTAAGACATGTAAAGCGTGTTTTGACGGAAGCGTCGCCGCACTCCATCTGACACGTTACCATGGAGGTCGGGAATGAGGGAGCGTGGGAGGAGGACAAAACCCCGGCTGAAAGTGAGCAAATTCAAAGGCAAGGGAAGGAAAAGGAGCAGTGGAGTGAGAAGACAATGTTATTGTTCCCAGGAAGCAGAAAATGAGCATCGCAACGGTCTTTAAGCTGCTCGACTTTGAAGCATAACGGAGTGAAACTGGGGCCGTAAAAAGACGGGGAGGATTCCAAACCTCGTCGGCGGCACGGCGGAGTGAAAGTACAATTTCAGATTTTTGATTTCTTATTCAAGATTTTTAGCTGCGGCATACATTACAGCTTGCATCGCTACAGCTGCTGTTAATTAATGTCTTACAAAGGTTTAACAGCTACATAATTCTTTATCTAAAAGGCTGCTGTTGTAATGGACCAAAATGTTATTTAAAAACTATATATACATACATACATATACATATATATACACACACACACACACACACACACACACATATATATATATATAAACGTATGACTTAACAGAGGGACTGTGATCTACTTGCTCCCAATATTTAAAATAAATAAATTAAATAAAAATGGAATTAAGTAAAATAAGGTTAAATAAAATATATACATACATAAATCTTTGCCTAATTTTAAGCAGTGATTCCTGTTCCTTTATTTGAGTTCAATACAAATATTTTAACTATTAAATATAATATTTTATATATATATATATATATATATGTTCTCATAAAAGGTTCCTTACAAAAGGTTGCTTTATTGTGAATGTGCTGAAAATGTTACTTCAGGTTGAGTGCTTAAAAAAATAAAAAGATCAAACATCATAAATGCTCTGTATTACATAACAATTTACCCTTTCAAATTTTCACACACAAGACAGTAGAGTGCAGAGAAAATATTGAGAGATTTTCACATATCAAAGTGGATATAAAACGATGGGATGCGTTTTCTAGCTTTTCGTAGTGGAGCGTAGAGCGTGTTAGCGGCACAGAAAAAGACAGGACCATCAGCTGGTTTGTGAAGAAGAGCGAGAGACGGACAGATGAAGACCGGCACACGTTTCAAGCCCGGGTCAGAACAAAAGCGGAAACAGTAGTCAGAGAGCATGAAAGCTCCATGTCTAAGCCATTCCTGTGCGTCCCGCATCACTGGCACACTTTAGAAACATGGTGGTTGTCAGCCACGACTAAACACCATTAACTCAAGTTTCCACACATCCATCACATTAGCTCCATTAGAGGAAGGCCTGAATGACGGCAGAATAAATCAAAAACTAGTCTGGGCTCTAAATATATTCAAGGCCAACCTGCTACATAGCAGTACGCTTGTTACTGGATCCAGGTAAACGTGTTAAGAAAAATGCAGATTGTAGCTTTTCCGCCAAATCTAAATGAGCCGTGATTAATAGATAATAAAGTTGGACGACGTTCTGATATTACAAGAAGATTTTTCATTACATTATGTTAATTAGAGGAAGTCTGAACGAACGCACGCAATCCCCAAAGCAAAAATATTAATATTTCCTTACTATTTTCTTAAGTAACCAGAAATTGGGGGGGGGACGGGACACCAAAAACCGAAATGTTCCTCAGGCATTACTGTAGCTCATACACGCAATCTAGCGTATAAAATGCAAAGTAAAAGAAAAATCTACGTGCAAATGAATAAATCTGACATTGAACGCTTTATTTTTTTCACATGGAAAAATTCTTTGCTCCACAAAGATCCGTCGCTTAACTGAATGACGGAACAACAAAAATACATTCCAAGGTAGATGTCATACAGCTTAAAAAAACTGTTTATGAAGTAATAATTTTTTTTTTAGCTTAGCATGCTTTGCAATAACATTTATAATAAATATATAGTTACGATTGCGCGATATGTTTGTCATTTTGTTTGATTTTAAAACAGAATTGACTAGATTATATTATAAGAAGGCAAAAAACGAGAGAGAAAACGTTTCCGTGCATTGTTACGGAGCCGATTCGCGACAAGAAGTCGGCTACTTCTACCAAAAAAACTGCTTGACCGAAGGTAGCTACGTCGAGGATACTAACCTAATAAATGAAAAGCAATCCAGTTGAACTATAAACATATTGTAAAAATTATAAATTGAAACAGCAAAGCAAATGCGATGATTTCATGATTTTATCACTGTTCCAGCGCGGACGTAATGTCCGCAGTATCCGGCACACGTCCACAGACTCGAGCAGACAGACTGCTGGATGGATGCCACTAAGGATGCCACTACTAATAAGAGGAGGTTAAGAAAAAAAAAAAAGAAAAGAAAACTACGAATGCAAGTCCTCCCCTAGGGTTTATAATGTCCAGAGGCACTACTCAAGGTGTCATATTCACTCGGGCTAACGCTGCCCTCCCCTCCAGCGACGGATTGTGGATCCATAATGACGGTGTCACTTGGAATCGCCCTCCCTCTTTTCCCACTGCACATCCCACATACCACACGCATTCATTCATGTGCATGAAGCACCCACAGAGACACGTACATTACAGCACGAGTCCCGCCGTTACACGAGCTCTAATGTCAACATTACCTCACTTACCTGGTGCATAGCTGACTAATGGGCTATTGTCACTCGCAACGGTTCAAATGGTAACAAAATAAACAGCTGGAATCGGCCTTGATTAGAAAGGAACGCTATAATGGGTTAAGAGAGGAGCGGGATCCGGCGGTGCCACTTTCATATGTAAATCCACAGTTCATTCAGGCTAAATGACGGTGGGCGAGACGTAAACCAAATTAATTACGACTGCAAACAAAACGCCATTCAAATACGATGACCGAACGCACTCCATTACACACCGAGGATACGGGTGCAGCACTGATTCTTTTAAAGTGTCGATATGAATTTGCAATCATTTCAATCTAACATATTAGTGCATATAAAAAGCCTTCACATGATGTCTTTCATAATGTCCTTAATATTCTCTAATTGTTAGGAACTTATACTATTTTAATACGTGATCCACTTAATCAAGCCTAAAGCAAGCGTGAGGAAGTAAGAATCCGGCGTGTATATGAGCAGAGCTGCAAAGATGTTTTTTTTTTTTTTTTTTTTTAAAAATGTCAATTTAATTAAGCATCTTTTTTGTTGTTGTTGTAAAAATTAAGAATCCGTTTATTGAATATTTGCCATGTAGACCATTTGATCATATTTAATTCTTTTTTTTTGTTTATTGTTAGTGCCAAAGATGTACTTTCATTCTAACGTATTAAAACATCTTCACATCCTTTGATGATAACGGTCCTTGATATTGACTAATGTTATTAATTTACACTAATTTAACACACACACACACACACACACACGATTCATTTAATCCAGCCTAAAGAAGTGTAAGAACGTCAGAAAGGTGGGTTTTAAATGCAAGCTGAACTAAGAATCACTTTCCCAATTTATACATTAGCGATTCAGTCGTGTCATTATCTATTTCAGGTGACATGTTGTTTAATTATTTAATTAACTTGAGTTCCAAAGATGTATTTTTATACTTAAGTTCATACTTATTTTTAATTATATATAAAAAATCATCCACATTCTCTGATGATAATTGTCCTTATCATTGATCAGTTGGTGTTTATTTTTAATAATTTAACACACAAGATTCAGGTAATTGAACCTAAAGAAGCATCAGAATAATAAGAACGTAGGTGTCAGAAAAGTGTTTCAGGTTTAAGGCAGCAGTAAAAGCGGCTTTTTTTTAAAATGTGAACTGAATTAAGAATCAGTTTTATTACTTTAGAAATTCTACCTTCAGTAAACATTTTTTTTACTAGTGCCAAATTTCATTCTAACAACCTATAGCAAGTAAAATGTAAACTTAATTAAGAATCACTTGGTTGACTATTTAAACAGTTACACCATTTAGTTGTTACTAAATTTAATTCAGATTATTAAAATTCTATTTATACTAGGTTATAGCCTAAAGGCGGGTCAGAATCTAACAATCAGCTGTGTTTATGACCAGAGTTGCAGTAAAGGTGATTTTTAAATGCAAAGATTGTTTACTAGACATTTAGCCAGTTCATTTGGTTTGTTATTAAATATATATATATATATATATTTTTTTTTTAACACTAGTGTTGTTTCCAGACTTGTGGTCTGTAGTCCATGTGTGTGCTTCTATGTGAGTGTGTGTGTGTGTGTGGACTGGAAGAAAAAAAAAATAACAAAAGAAAAACCCCAACTCTGAACACACAAAAGGCTCTACTGTCTATAAAGGAACAAAACATTCCCAAAGACACTCAGGTTCATGAACGAGTGAGTAAACGAGCGTCCCATCTGCCTTTCCATTGCAATGTTTCTCTTTTAAATAATGTCCGAGTGTCCTCATTCGGAATGACTGTAAGGCAAAACCCATTTACCTCATTATGGATCACAATATTACTGTCACTCATCACATGGTACATTAATAAGATGTTTGTAAAAAAAAAAAAAAAAAAAAAAAAAAAAAAAAAAAAAAA
>JANDJT010000060.1:24006187-24022774 GCA_024331685.1 Stegophilus panzeri | reverse complement strand
ACCCACCCACCCAAATCACCCCTCCCTTTCTCAAACACCACAACTGCTTCTGCCATATGCACAATCAAAATGGTACACACACACGTGCACACACACGTGCGCACACACATAACCTCTACTTCACACACCCCCTCCTGAGCGCTCTAAGCTCTCGCACATGCACACCCGCAGGTCAATCCCAATGTCAGCTGAGCAGCTTGTCATATGCGTACACATGTGTGTGCGCGCACACACACACACAAGCTAGATGATACATAGTTTTCAGGGTGTGAACCGACAGTGACGTGTGGGGAACGCCTCGCGCACGCAATCCCGCTTCCTCTAACGGCCTCATCAAAGCCCGGCTCCTGTGGGGAGACCAGGGAAGCACAACATACGAGAAATCAGGAAAATAGGGAGGAATTAATCACATCTCTAGCATTATTATTATTATTATTATTATTATTATTTTTAAATTCTAGTCTAGGTGATCAGTGACGCGAGTGAACCACCGAACCTCCACCACCTCTTTCTTTTCCTCTCTCTCTCTCTCTCTCTCTCTCTCTCTCTCTCTCTCTATTCAACACCATTATACTGCAGTCCAGAGAGACTGTTTGTGTCTGACAGGCAGGAGAAACGTCCCTCCTTCCTTTAAGACCGGATTGCAGATATGAAGCCGTCACTTGCAGGAAGGTAGGTGGGGGTGCGGTGCGATGTTTCGTTTATTTCGATCTCGGGAAACGCACTGCCGAAAGAGAAAGAATGCACAAGAGAAAGATAAGGGAAGTGGACTGGTGAAAAAGTGATGGTTCGGAGACACACACACACACACACACACACACACACACACACACACACACACTCGTCTCACAGACTGAAAACAATCATACAGGAGATAGTATAGACGATCATGGGTCATAGATGTTCGAGGACTTTTGTGTGTCTTCAAGCTTCCTCCATTGTCCCTATACGCATCACACTATTCACGTCAGGTGATGTGGCATGTCTCGCGAAATGAACGCTTTTAAACTCTTTTATTATCTGGATATTAATAAACATAAACACGTATGTTTGTGGTTTTAAATCTCTGTAAAACCACAAGTTTGCCTTCATTACAGACCGAGGACAGAGCATTTCTTTAAAACGCTGCTCCACAAACAAGGATGAACTCATGAATGAGTGTTATGTAAACAAGCATTCCCATTAATGATATATTTGTTTTTTAACCCGGCAGCAATAGCACAGTATCGTTAAATCGCGAATGTAATGCAGACGCTGTTCTGACTGACGCCTCTGCGGTGGTGTTTGGAGACCAGACCCGAAGCTGACACTCAAAAGTCCAGCATACTTCGATTACGGTCAGGCGTAAAAGCTTACATACTCGCAAGGCCGAAATGACAAAGACAAAGAAAATGTACTAAGTTACAATTTCACACATTTTCCTTGATTATTACTTATAATAAACAAGTTGAGATGTTAATAATGAAAAAAAACCTGGCGCTTCCATTTTTTTTAATGTGATATAAATGTATTTATTTTTCCTTTTGCACTCACTTAAATAACCTCTGAGCTCAGGAAGGCCATTCACGACAAACTATAAACTATTTGGCTCATTTTGCCCTCTGTTTAGGTCCGTTATCTTTCACAGGATACAGCAATACTTCGTATTTAACAATATGGGGTACACAAACTTTTGTACTTGATCGTACAGAACATCAAAGCACAAAAACGTGAACTCTCCTGAACGCTAAAGTCCATCGCTGTACTAAAAGAACGACGCCCCTTTGCCTGGTGGACGCAAGTACACGCTCTGGATCATAAGGGCTCTATTTTTGTGATAATAAAGCGCACAAAAACATGATATAAAGCCACCGCATTGTATATTTTTGGTATCAACGTGACCAGTCATGATGTGATAACGTGGCGCATTAAAAACGGGTTGATTTGGTACTATTAAGAGGTATCCGATCAAATCAGCTCGGATCCGAGCGTGTGATGAAAGATGGGCTTCGCGCGTCATTTTTTTGCTTAACTAACCAGGAGTGCCGTATAAAGCCCTACATATAACCTATATATAACCAGCTTCAACAACTTAAATGCAATTTCACATCACCTTAAAATCCTGATGAAACTGGTACTGCATTGCTTGCTCCATTTGTTGTTATTGTTTCTGGATTTGACTAGTTTGTGTGAGAAGTTGCCTATTTATGTTGAAGGAGTGGCAAACTGCGAACATCCACCAAAACTGCGTCGATGAAATGGAACTCTAAAGTCAGAAAAACACCGTCGGCGATGCGTGCACATTTTTGGACCGAAACAGGTCTGAAAATCCCTTTGCTTTGGTGGATTTTGAATATCACACCCCTACTGTGTTGCTCCGCCTCCCTCAGCGCATTCATTTCTGGCCCATAAAAACAGCGACAGGACACGCTGGCTTGCGACCAACCAAAATAGCAACACGCTGGCTTTAACCAGCAAATTAGGCTTGCGTCAGAACAAAAATAGAGACATGACGCAATTAAGTTATAATTCTTTTGATGGCCATTTTAGTCTTCATCGAGTATAGCACTGACCCCATGGGCCAACCGCAGGACTGCGTCTGCATGGCACACGAACACAGAATAGCGCCATGACATCAGCGCCCTATCATTTCGAAAGATGTATAGAAGGCCCACAAACGCCGCCACAGGCCCAGATGAGGCTGTCATGTGAAACTCTAGCTAACCGATATGCACTGCTTTTCATCGTAGCTGGGGCCAGGGGGCTCAAATAGACCCCGCCAGCCATTAAGAGCCGATCTGATTACCGCACAGTCTGGGGACTCAGACCAACAACCTCCCCTCCCACCACCGTGATCTTTAAACATCGGGGCACCGAGTTCATCCCGCTCACGTCAGACGGCAGACATTTCCAGCTTGAGATCTCTCGGTTCGGCTGTCGGCTCTTCCAGAGCGAGCATATGTGCGCTTCTCTGGCCAAGCGTAAGCGAAACCAATCACCGAGGTTGTAAACAGAGACACAAATCCCCCCCCCCCGAGGAAGGTCCGGGTCTCTGATTTAATTTCCTCTCGCAGACTAGACTTTTGCATCACTCTACTTCTAATTACGTGGACTTTTTTTTTTTTTTTTTAAGTGCTTTTGTTATTTTTCCAGCATATGATCTGCGACTCGGTTGATTCTCCATAAAGTTAACAGATTTAAACTTCACAAATACGTCGACGTGACAAATAGCTTTGTTCCTGAGACACGTTTCATTGCCGGCGTACCACGCCTTCTTAAGAAGCAATCTCCATTTTATTTTATCCACCGAGAGCAAAAACATTCATCTGATTAGCAGGTATGCTGAGAGGTACGAGGCCTCATCTTCTACCCCCATCTATTCATTGCCACCGTTTAATTTATTTTGGCTGCATAATCCTTTCACTCTCAATAGCAAATTTAATAGGCCCCATGACCGCAGCAACAGACCAGTCAATATAAAAACCAGACAACTCATTACTTCACACGCTGCTATCTCCTGCAGCTGGAGACTTCATGTACACAATAGCAGCAGCAGGCTGTATTAAGTTTCCACTTGCCAGATCCCCCTTTATTGCCTCTAAATCTGTCTCACAAGAGCCCTTTAGCTGTGTGCACACACACACACACACACACTCCCTCAGGAGGAGACTCCCCGGTGTCAGGTCTGGCAAGGTCATATGAGACTCGGCATTATCTGCTTGCGTATGCACGCGAAACTTCGGCCACATGTTCGGATGTTGTTTTCCTGCTAGCGAATCGGCTAGAGATGTCGACTTATTCTAATACGTCTTTTTAAGAACGGGTCATTTAAGAACTTTTTTTTTTTGTGTCCGTATATTAAGCAGAAGTATGTGCGAGTCGGATTTGAAGGAGATAAATGTGAGCGTTTAACAAAAATGAATTAATAATGATTCGAGTCGAAAGGGGAAAAAAAAATGAATCCCGTCTCCATATTAGAACGTAGCTGCATCGATTAATACAAACTGTTCGCACAAATCTGCGTGTTCGTTTAAAATACCTACCGATTTTTAAAAACGAAAAGCGCTCGGCTCGGCTCGGCTCGTCAGAACACAAACCACTGAAACGAAATCAATTTAAATGTGTTAAAATATGAAATGATCCTATAGGAGTATGAACAGCCTTTATGACAAATCAAGCATCGTGACAAATCAACGTTTTTAACGTTATTTGCATTTCCTCAGGAACAAATCTGGTCTCGGGACGAGCGGAGATCCGGCTGCACTGAATTCATCCAAATAAATAAAAAATAAACTAGCAAGTAAACAAAATAGTTTTGCCTGTCAAAAGACTGCAGTCTGCTTTCTGCACTGTGACATCATTCTCCCGAATTACCGCGGCCAAATCGAGAGCGACACGATGACCATGTGATGAGACAAATTTACAGCTCCTCAGAGTCAGTCCAACTTCCAAAGCCTGGATCATTAACAGCACCGACCGGTGACGTTCTCCTTGAGCCGCTCCTCCAATTACGGGCAGACAATAGGACAAGTTAACCCCATGGTGCCTTGCCATTGTCTCACACTAAATATTTGCCTTTGCCTTTTGTGTCTGGCGTACTCCCCTTTCCTCGTATACTCTTTACACCGCCAGTCACAGCCCCCTCCGCCCTCCCACCCTCCTAGAAGACGTCCTAATGAAAACGGCCTCCACGCCCGTCAGCCTGGCCATCAAAGGAGATGCCCGGTCATTTCGAGTGGACCGTGGCTCTGAGACAAGGAGACGTGTCACGCCCTTCCAATGAGCCCCTGCCGTGGGCTTAGTAATGAGGAGGAAGTAATACCACTGTGCTCAGACAGCCAGTCTTCTCCCATCTCTGGCACTGCCTTCACACCGTGACAGCACATGCGCACCTTTGAAAGATACGGCTGAAAACATTTATTTTTTTTTGGGATGGGCTAAAAATAAAATCTCATCTCCTTCGGGCAAGTTATTACTATTTTCTTGACTCGATTATGAACCTTTTATTTACGCTCACACACCTGTCCAGATTGCGAACTGCGTAGATACCGTCTTTGCTAAATTNNNNAATTCGTTTGGGTGGGTGGGGGGGGGGTTCTATCTTTCTCTCAATCCCTTTTCACTCAGCTTTGTGCCATTCAAGTGCACTGAATAAGAAATGGATCACTGCGAACGGCCACAGTCTCCGGCTCAGACATGACATCATCGCTTTTATGGCTCACCCGGTGAGGGACTGTGTGGGGGAGAAAGCTCCTTAGTGCCATTTCACTGATAACAAAACCTGTGTGTGTGTGTGTGTGTGAGAGAGAGAGAGAGAGAGAGAGAGAAAGAGAGAGAGAGTGTGTGTGTGTGTGTGTGTGTGTGTGTGAGAGAGAGAGAGAGGGGCAAAAATTCAGACAGAGCACTTCAATGGTACACAATGGACAAGTGTAGGAAATCTGTCATTGAAACAGTGTCGTATTGTGCCTGAGACACAGTAATGGGATGGATTTTTTTTATTTTTTTTTTAATGTAAAAAAGTACAAAGGAAAGGTGGATTTTATGACAGAAAATTAAACATTTCACAATTAAGTGTTCTTATCTTGCTAAATGAACAAAAAAAACCCAAAAACCCAATAATAATAATAATAATAATAACGAACAGTAAACGTGATCTAACGACATACTGCAGACGAAAAATGACAACATTTGAACAGACACAATTAAGGTGTCTAATCTCTCCTAACAACGACTGTCTTATCTTTAACACACTTATCATAACAATAACAGCCTCTCAGATGACGTGTATGTCTGTCACTGCAGCGTCTGTACAACCTCACACACGAACGGTATATTTGGCTAATGTTTAGAGTGCCAAAACTTTTAAAAAAGAAAAATAAATTAACATTACTACCGTTTACATTCCACCTAACAATTTCTTCGAATTTACAGTATAAAGTCAGTAGTTTTGAATAGACAGCTGTCAGATAAAATCATATAAAATGTATATAACCGTACATACGTATTTCACACACGCAAAATCTTCTGACCAGAGAAATAAATAAATGAAAGACCACCACGCTATGTCTACTTTCAGATCTCTAAAAGTTCTCACATAAAAATACTTAATTATTTTAAGCCGAGAAACGATCCTGCTTTTAAGACTGTCGATATCAGTTCCTCGTGAGGAAACGGAATACCTGGGGAAACACGTCGTATGGGGTGTTGGGTGGGGTGATGTGGGGTAATGTGGGGTGGGGAGGGGGTTTCTGTTCCTCGACATGCCACCAGACACCTGGAAGCTAACAGCTCATAAAACACTGTGGCTAATTGTGGTTTTCCTTCTTTTCCCTGCAAATGGCAGCACGACACATTTACGGCCTGAGAGGCAGTTAGAAACACTCTGCACCTTGCGTGACGCCTGTTGGGGTGGAGGGGCGAGCAAAAACCCCACTTCCACCTGACTATCCGTTAGATCACGAGCACACACGCACGTATGAAAAATAACACGGCCCCTTTCCTCCAAAGGTCTCGAAATATATCTTAACTAGAGCAGTCCTCATTATGGTCGGTGTGGAGAGCACGGCACATCTCAAAGGAAGGAAGCTGTGTGAGAATGTGTGTGTGTGTGTGTGCGTGTGTGTGTGGTGAGGGAGCGGGGTTAGAAGATAGCCGTGTTTCAGAAAAGTCTGGGAAACAACTTGTGCCTGGAGACACTTTATTAGGGAACAGCACAGACCTCTGCCAAAAATAAACCTTCGCCACAATGACTTCATGAGCCCTCGATAAGACGGTGTGCGATTCTGCTACTTCAGAAGATAGTGCCCTACATACCTAAAATAGGGAGCTGGATTCACTGGAGTGTACAGAGAAAGATCGCCGTATCCCACTTCGGCTGCAAAATGGTACATTCTGGAAAACATTTGCATGTCTATGCAAATAAGGCTTGACTATACTAATTTATTTGTGTTGTTGTTGTTGTTGTTGTTGTTGTTGTTGTTTTATAACCACTCCCCGCCCCTCCACCCCATTTTCTGAAACGGTGCACAAAATTATAAAGCAGTTTGAGAAGGGGGGGACATATATATATATATATAGTATGTCGAGACAGCTTCACTGCGCCCTTGATAAAGTTGTTTACAGTTTGGAAAACAAAGGGTCCAGATGAAAAAAACATTTCAGATGCAAGAATGGAGGAACTGCAAGAAACAGGACTATTTCCCATGAAATACTTTTAGAAAAAATGTCAAAAATCTGAGTTGAAATTAATTTACTGCCAATAGAAATGTAAAAACGAAAAAATACCAATGCCAAAGTAAATAGCTAAGACAGCTGATATTGTATATGTATATGAATAAAAATATTAACATGCTCCATGAACAGAATAGTGAACTTTAAAATACATCTAATATATATATATATATATAAAACATTTTTATTTACATATTTATTTATTTATTTATTTTTTACAAATTAAAAAAAATTTTTTTTTTTACTGATTTCGATTTCTCTTTACTAAGATACTAATAAATCCTCAGGGTTATTATTTCTTACACAGATTTCAATTCCTCCTTACGAACTGGTCAATAAATGAGTGGATAAACACATTTTTCTGGAATGAGATGAAGATATTACAGGCCAGCTCACTTCCTCTACTTACCTGCCCTGAACAGAACAAACTCCCGAAAGCAGGTTATCAGGCCTTAATATTTTCCCTGTCCAATTTCCGATTCTGAAAGACCGCACGTTATTATGGAAACCCATACCTTTATTTATTCCCCCCCATGGAACAACTTCAGAAATATCCAGAGCACAAAGTCAAGTGAACTGAATTCGGAGCGACCTTGGTATATAAGCAGCGCCAAGTCAAACCACATTTCCTATTACAAAGAAAACCTGTGTCCAATTCTCTGCAGGAGCAAGGAAACCACTTAGTTTCGCAACTGCTCAGGCAGTGCAATGTACGCTCGTTTCCGAAAAGTCCCCTTCGTCCGTTGCCAAGTTCGAATCGTGTGCGCGTTTCGAAGTGAAGTTGTGAAACGCAGGAAAAATGTACATGAAAGGTATTACAGCAGGATACGTACGTAATGCACGTCGTGCAGGCCTCGGGCAGATTTATGATCAGCCGTTATCTGATTGGATTCTCTATTTCACTATGTGTACACACACACACACACACACACACACACACACACACACACACACATCCTTTTAGGGCCATGAACCGGCAGCACAGAAGGCATTCAAACAGCACAAAGCCCTCGTTTTACCAAAACCCTGCCAAAAATGATAAGGTAGACTGAAAAAAAAAAAAAAAAAACCACTCATGTAGAACTCGCCACTCGTTCTCTGCAGGAAAGAGTAAACAAACGCACACTTCTGCAAAACACTCCCGGGTATCGTTGTGAGGATTTTTTCCAGCTTGAAATACAGAACAGCCTTTTGTGTGTGTGTGTGTGTGTGTGTGTGTGTGAGGGAGAGTGAGAGAGTGTGTGTGTGTGCGGTGCATCCAGGCAACTTTAGCCGAGCGAGGGACAGAGCAGGAGAGTTGTACTCACTGTAGTGGATAAGAGTAGCCAGCCACGGACAAGGGAAAAGAATCCGCTTTCTCGTCCTGATCCATTCTGTATTTCAGAGCGGTTTGAAAAAAAAAAAAAAGAAAGAAAGAAAGAAAGAAAGAAAGAACATCTCTCTCCTGGATGGAGCTGCTGAAGCGAGGCCCCTTGTTCACTCGCTCCCTTGCTGTCAGGGTTGGGAAACCGGCTTCTGTGTGCCGTGCAGCTGTGTGCTTCTCCAGCACCATCCTCCTCCTCCTCCTCTTCCTCCTCCTCCCTCGCTCCCTCCTTCCTTACTCGGGTCCCAATACAATGCACTTCTGTACCACGGTGCTGCGAACATGGCCGAAAACGTTGGTTGTTTCCTACTGAAAAACGTATCGTGGTGCGCAAGCAGAACTAGAGATATGTTTTTAAAAGATATAGATGTATAAAAAGCAAGTGCGAGGAAAAACCTCCGGGCACTGCCTGGTGGCGAGAAGAGCAGGTTTAAGTTTGTGGCGCACCGCTTTCCCCCTCCTGCTCGTTTTGTGGAATCGCTGCTTTTTTCGGCGGTGGGAGGGGACAAGGCCGAAGCTCCCGGGCTGAGGAAACTGCGCATAATCCCTACCGGCAGAAACTTCCTCCCCGGCGCTGGTAACAAGCGCCGCATGGACTGTCTGAGTGAGCAGGAATGCGAGGGCTGCTCTCAAAGAGGCCCAGTTAGACAAGGCTCAAAGTCACTTCACCGTGACCTCGAGGTCACACACAGCAAGTGTGTGTGTGTGTGTGTGTGTGTGTGTGTGTGTGTGAGAGAGAGGGGGAATGAGTTACAGATGGGGGAAGGGGCCGTGTTTAGCCAGGCAAAATCTCTTGACAAGACACGTTTCCCGACTCTACTATAAACGGAAAACAAGGGAGAAGAACGAATCTTTAAAGTGACCCCCTTTTCCCTTTCTAAATTCTGTTCGGTTGTAGTATACGCGCCGTGGCGATATTACGGTGTAACAATGAACCTGTGACATTCTTTATAAGAAAATTTGCTTTTAAAATCTAAAAAAAAAAAAAAAAAAAAATCAGACCAAAGTGTGTTTCTGTATTGTTCCGAGTCCCTGCTGCACTTCCACCACACTGCTACGTGCCATTTAAGGTCATCCTCTTCGTAAAAAATTAACGTGATACACTGAAAAATGTGGTATCGGATTGTACATTTATCACGGCACGACTTTTTTTTCTTCAAATACCATCACAGCCCTAAATCTATCAACATGATGAATATACTCAGGATGCTTAAAATACAGCTGAACAAAGTTATTTACAAAACAAAAAAACCCCACTGATGCTGGAGTTTTTTATTTTATTTATTTATTTATTTTTATTCGTACTAACATTTAGCACAATGTATTTAAATCCTTAATTAAGGTTGTTCTGAGAAGTTTATGAAGATTGTACTGACATGGCACCGGACATTTCAGTAACGGAAATGTTAATTATATAAACTGATTAAAAAAAACAACAACAACAACAACAACAACAACAACAACTCAGAATTGACTTTAAATCCCCTAAAAATTAACCCCACTCTTTACTGCCTCATTATATTTAAGGATCTAATATGAATCGAACGTGATAGGATTGTTCCAACACGCCAGCTCTCGCACTGGTTCCATGCTATATACTGTAACGTCCTGGGTAACATCGATATTTATCAAATCCGTCACAAACTATTAAGACTGTTAAGTCTCGTGGGGTGATTTTAAATGAACCATTAAAAATAAAAGTCCAAAACATGATTCACAAATACAGACCTTAGAAGTATTTAGGTTCCATTTGACATTTTGAGGGAACAAAATGGTAGTGGTATTAAAAAGTTAGTTTAAAAAGAATCAGCTTTGACCTTACTGGGGGCCAAAACTTTATGGCTCAATAATTTAAAAAAAAAACAAACGAACAAACAATCGAACAAACAAACAAAAAAACGAATTGCCAGAAACTTATAGAAATTGACAATTCCAAAGTTCGTAATTACATTTCATGATTTATGAATATAAAGATATGTGCTTACCGATATTTCTCTTAATTTAAATCCACAAATGTACCTTTGTGAAAATACACTAGCACGTGAACACAGAGTTCACTTCTTTACCAGATCGTACGCACACTGAGCAAAGCAACATAACTTTGGTCAGGTAGTTACCCCTTGGGCAATAAAGTTTCAGAGTAGAGTCCATCGAGATATTCCTAAATACAAATTCAGTAGGCGGGTAATGAATTTAACAACATTAACACCCGTTACAAGTGTACGTATATTTTAAAACCATTCGTTTCAACACCTTGGAATTGTAAAGTATATTGTATTTTGGGGGCAACAATGAATTGCCACTGAACCTATGATGAAGTTACATGAAAATACTGAAAAATAAGTTCAAAAGTTGACCTTACTGAGGGATAAAACTTTTTGGCGTAATATCTTAAAATCACAAAATAATCTAATAGAAACTTGTATTTATTTAATCAAGAAGTCAGAATTGATGAATTTTCTTTCTGTTTGTTTGAGATGAGAAATATGTATCTGTGCAGAAAGATATCTGCGAACAATTGTTTGGTTTAAAAAAAATAAAAAATAAAAAAAATAAAATATGAAGAAATACGCTTGTGAACACACTTGCGTTCAATAAAACTATACAGACTCCATGTATCTCAGTCCCTTACAGGGCTTAAGACACAAAATGGCTCATCACATGGACATGTGTACCATATTGGTGAATGATTATTTTGCCTTTAATTGACAAGGCATATTATAAAAAGCCAGAGCCAAGATACCAAACTCTGGTATAACTCCAGAAATAACAGTGTGTGAAAAAGCTGATAATTAACACATTCCCTGTGGTGGTTTGGCAAGAAAAAGCGGCTCATTATTTACGAGGACAACTTCTTGAAAACTGTCTCCAAGTTGAAGCTTTGTGTCATATATTTTACTCAGTGTGTTGATCTAATAGAAAGGGTTGCCTAAGGACAAATAACTCGCGGGTTATATAAAGCAAAAGTGCCTGACGTAAACTGGCAGCGTAAACAATGGGTTTTAAAGATTTACATGCCAGTCGATCAGAGAGATGAGAGAACTATGTGAGAGAGCACTTACAGGAACAGGTTTTATAAGGATTTGATATTAATTTTTCTTCCCAGTTCTTTCAAACTGGGGCCATTTTACTAAATAACACTTTGGTTCTGGTTAATCAGGTAATGACATGTTTGAGGTTTAAAGCTAGGATTGGCCAAATGCTATAACATAGCTTTGGTTTCTTGATCTCTTGAACATTGTCAAGCGTACAACCTTTTTAGCAGTCTGTAAATGGTTCTCTAATTCGCTAGCTAGAGGGTATAGACACACAATGCTCCTGTTTGACCCAAATAACCCAAAGTTGCTCTAAAACAAGGTAAACATTGATTTTTATATTTCAGTTTTGCTTTCATGGGCTCACAATTGTAAATTTGGATTATATTTAAAAATAAATACATAAATAAATAATTTTTTTTATTAATGCTCAAGGTTAGAACAAGGATTATCGAAATGCAGCTTTTCTTACTTCATGTGTATGACATCCGCTGAAATTGCTCTCACTCAACAAACTTTCTTCACTTTTCCTGTTATTTAGTGTGGAATCACCTTGAAATTCTTCATGATTGGTTGAATTTAATTTCTTCCTTGTTTTAATTTTAGACAAAATGCCGGCTACTGAATCAAATCCTAAGCCTGCTATTTCGGATTATCGTTTAAATAACTGTGCCTGCAATTAAACCGAGCTTCTTAGGAAAGAGGCAGCCCAAAGATGTGTATGTAAATAAACAAACAAACAAACAAATAAATAAATAAATCCATCCTGTCGCCACCTGACAGCACCTCATGAGGTAGGAGAGAAGATTCAAGACGAATAAGGATGGGATGAATATAATCACCAATGTTGGGACTAAACTGATTGAACACTGATTTTTACAACCGGTTTGAACAAAGAATGGAAAAAGAGGGGCAAGAAAACACCACAGCGAAGAGATAACAGTACACTGTTACGCCTTTAACTTCACAAATGATGCTGTATATACGAGTAATTGGATTAAACTGGAACAAGGCTAAGGTTTGGCTCAATTGTTTAAGTAGATGGCAAGTCTACCTCAAATACTATTCTCTCTCTTTTTTTTTTTTTTTTTTTTTTGGTAAGCGATCAGCATTAAAATCCCATGACATTAGTTTTGAGCCAACAATTGCCAGAGTATTTGTAAAAATGTTTATTTATTAATTATTATTATTATTATTATTATTTTAGAGTTAACGTTTCATTACGTTACGTTCGTTACTTTGCTTGCATTTCCTCATTTGTAAGTCGCTTTGAATAAAAGCGTCTGCTACAGTAATAAATGTAAATGTCATTACACGGATGATTTCTCTAGGCTACGTTACATACGCAGGTTACATGGCACAGGAGTATTTGTCAAAAGCCCCAAAGCAGAAGGACTCATTTGTGGGCCACTTTATCAGTAGCTTTCATACTTAAAACTTTCAGCAAAACTTACAGAAATGATTGAACATGGATATATATATATATATATAACTCAGGGGTTGATAAACCAAGGTAGATCGTGTTAAATACAACATAACTTTAAAAGAAAGATGTCTTAGATATGAATAACTTTTATTCCACATGAGATTTGAGAAATTTACCAAACTGTGAAAGAAGTTCGATTTCATTTAAAAAAAAAAAAACAAAGACAAAAAAAAAACCCCACTATGAACACGTTTGTACTCATAGTTATATAATATGCAGTTTTAGTTTATTAGTGTTGTTTTTACTCCTTTTCTTTTATTTTAATTTTTTTTTTTTTTTTTTACTGTTACTACGGTCACATTGTTTTACATTCTGAAATCTATCTGTACAGTATCCTTGAAAGGCCCTGAAAGGCACTTATAAATAAAATGCAATTTTCATATTTTTTTAATGGAGACGAAAGTTGAATCTTTGATTAATACATGCGTGCCATCTTTCATTCGTCAGCACCCTTTTCTTCACTAAAGTTATTTTTGTGCGCACTTACAATAAGCAGAATTTAAAAAGGTACGCTTGAATGCATTAACTGACATTGGAACGAAAATAAAAATCAACCTTAAGTAATTCCATTCAACCAGGAAAGCAGTCCAGAATAAACGGCTTGCGGGGTGTGTGACCTTAAAAGTGGTGTATCCTACAGCAGCTGCCTCAAATTATGATCTACAGCCAGGAAACTATCAAACTGAAAAGATGCAAGTCCAGGTCTATACCTCAGCTATACATAAGGGAGGTTTTCTACTCATTAATCAGGAGAGAAAGTAGATGCTGGCAAGCTTTTAAGGTTGTACACACAAAATGATTGTGCACTAGTACTTGGTCACTCAGCTTTGTCAAGAAGTCTTAAAAACATGAGGCGAAGTGAATGTAAAAGTAAAGTGGTATCAGGGTAAGCAAATAAAGTGGTCACAATTTTAAAAAATCTTATAAATCTTAGAAAATAAATCTAGACTGGACTGACCAAATTCATTACTGATATACATAAGAATGACACGCTGTTCATGAACCAAAAAAGGAAAGATAGAAAATCAACACGTCCCAGTTTTGAAAAGCTGGTTGAAGGGATCACTAGCGATGGCATGTTTACTCTCCTGGTGGAATTACATTACATTCTCTGAGTCTAATTGCAAAATTATTTAGCGTATAATTGTAAAAAACCGGCTGCTCATCAACAGAGTTGAAGATTAACCAAGATGGAGATGGCTGTAAAGGGGCTGGAGACCGACACAAGCTTGCCTCTTGTTTGTCCACTGATGAGAATCTTGTTCAGGCCAGCTGTGTCTCCATGGAAGTGGCACCTCGAGAGCCTCTCCTCGACCAGCGACGCCCACCCCATTCTCCCCCCCCCCCGCAACGGGTTACAACCCGAACCCTCAGTTCTCCCCCTTCCTGTTCAGGTTGGAACAATCCACCTCAGCTTCCCTGCCCGTCCTCGTGTTCCTGTGAAAACACCAGATTCTGGCACAGTTCCCGGACGGCGTTTCTTCTTCCTCGTACCAACTTTTATCCGACCATAAAACACGGCCCGAGCAGAGCAGCCCTCAGAAAGCGCTGTTAAGCTCTAAATGAGCTGACAGAAATTTGAGCTTTCCTTTTTTTCCTATAAGAGGCAGCCTGGTAGGGAGGTTCCATTCTCGAGGTTTGCCTGTTGACTGATATTCGGTTGAGATGGGGGAAAGAAAAAAAAAAATCCACTTATGGACCCAAAATTTTTGAACAAAATGCCCATGGAGACCGTATTTTTCTCGTGGTCTGCCCAAGGCGCACACACAAGGGACTGGGACAAATGATAAATTATCATCTAGGGCTGAGTAATGACCTCATTGCAGATGGTAAAATAAACTATTTTAGTGACACAATTTGTTGGAAATCACACTGAAGTGCCCTAAAAAAAAAAAAAAAAAAAAAAAAAAAACCACGCTAACTCTTACAGCACCTATTACGCAGTCACATGGTGTTTCACTGCAGAACAGCAATCACAGCAACTGTGCTTATTCTGCAAACCCAGGATTTTTTAATGGTTGATCTAAAAATTGGTTCCGGTGGTAACTAAACAAGCACAAGTAATTCTTTAGAAAGGTGAAAAATAATGAACGGCTATTTTTTTCTGCCACCACCAACAAAAAACATGGTCAAAAATACACACAATGCTTCAGGATCAGCAAATATGTAGGAGCAAGCAAGCACTCAGGTAAACTCTCAAGGTGTTTTTGCCTCTCAGATTATATTTAGGAGTGATGTAAGAAAGATGAAAGCCTGATCAATTCTTCATATAATATTATTATATATTTCACAAAAAAAAAAAATCAAGTACAAAGTCTTTCAAAGTGCGTGTAAGAAACCAGATGCCCTCAGCCGATAACGGGCCGACGAATCCAGACCAGAGATCCTGATAGGCATTGATTTTTGACGTCCTCATCCTACCTCGGGCTCAGCGGGATGTGGTGTCAGGTGTCACGGGCCGTCTAGACGCTGTGACGATGACGTGTCGGCATGGCAACGGCGAGCCGTTATCAAGGACCGGGAGAAGTCGTGTTTAACAGACGATTCGCTGAAGTGGAGAATGATGGATTGCTGTCCAGTGACTGAGATGTCGGAGGCAATTAAGACATGAAGTGCAGGATCTGTTTAACAAATGGTTCCAGAGGTGCAACTTTGCACACGGTAGCTACTTACGGAAATACTTACCAGCTAAATGCTTTGGGAGTTTCATGAAGGCGGCAGATTCTTCGGTACAGTTGACATAAAATTGATGATGTACTTGTAGCTTACATTGGATAATGTCGCCTACCTTAGTTTTTATTACTGAGCTTCTTCGATCCAAACGTGGTTTAACAACTCGGAAGTTTTTCGCGGTTCAATCCCGTCATCGTCCTCCCGACGCTGGGCGCCGTAATCGCTCGTTCACAGTGGAAAATACCTGGCCTAAACGAAAAGCAGAAAAAAAAAAAAGGGAAGAAGTGCACGGTTTAAGTATATCCATTTGGACAGTTGGTCACAATATAGACAAATAAGTTATTAAACTATAGCGGCCAGTTGCACCAGCTGGATTTAAGAAAGTTGGATGTAAACCCTACGCCATCGCTACGTCCAGCCCGTTACACCGTCTAAAACTACAACTAGGCACAGCTACGCAGTGATAGTTGCCAGGCCATTCAGGTTGCTATGGTTACAAGCTTACATTTACTGGCGCCAACGATTATATTAAAAATGTCTGCTGAGCCGAAGAAACGAAAATGAAATGACCGTGATTGTGAAACAAGACAAATTATCGAACTCTGCAGCATGTATGTACACATTTTAGTACGCAAACAAAACAATGCCATAACTAATAAGAAAAAACAAGACGTCTGGCAGATGATAACAGCGGCAGTCAACGAAGCAGAGGGTGGATTAGGAAGTCGCGAAGGGAAGAAAAATAGAGAGACCTTTGAAAAGAAACAAGGTGAATTCTTTCAATAAGTTCTCCAATTCTCTCCATATTTTATATATATTAT
>JANDJT010000060.1:23972457-24000347 GCA_024331685.1 Stegophilus panzeri | reverse complement strand
ATATTTTCTTTATGCATCTAAATTTTCGGTGTCTATAGCCTATATTATTTTCCCTCCCACGGAGACTCCCCCTGCTGTTTGTAAAAACAGGCTTAACGTATTTCCATTAGGGCTGTCAGAACTAATTTCCCTGTTTGAATACTAATAAAACTTTTGTAATATTTACATACATATGTTTAATATCTAATGCACTACTTTATGTCACCTAACAGAAGTCTACTGTAATGCGTGCTTCCTAAAAATGTTATATAAAATTGGTATTATTGGTAGTAAACTAAAAAAGTTTGAGATTTAATTTTATGAGAGGTAATTTGAAACGTAATAAAGCTCTAGTGTGACTTGTATATCTAACTGTAATAAGGACTGACTCTGCTGTTTATGTAGAAATCATGTTTTAAGTGGAATATGTGAGAATTTAAATGTAGTTTCTTTACTTATTATCTACATTAGCTTTTTATTTTCAATGCAAAACTAATGAGGCAAATTTGACTGGTTAAAATCAGTTTCATTTGGTGTAGAAGGCTAATGGGGAACCAATCTAATTTTTTTTACATAGTTTTATATAATATATAATAAATATTATTGGTTTTATCAAAGTTTATATAATTAAGGAGTAGGTATGCGGAGGATCGGAGTCATGTCTAATCAGACACGCAAGTCCACGTGTTTAGCTCCAGTTGTGACTGATCACGCTGAGAAGTTGTTTTTATTTATTTTTAGATGTGTTAGATATTAACTTCTTTAGGTCTCTTCTGTATGTGCACTCAAGAAATTATTTGTAAACACTTACGCTCCATCTCCTGGCCCAGATATGAGCACCAGCGGTTCCTCATGTCCTCCACAGCTACCATGTCCTTCTCCTCCATCTCTTCGAGCAGCAGCAGAGGGATGCACGGCACCACCAGCTCGTTCATGATGCTCAGGCCGTCGTTCACCTCCGGCTCCTCGCCGCTCTCGAACATGGCTGCCGCTTGCTCGTTCAGCTTCTGCGGAAATCATACGCGCACACGAATGCACGTTACGTACCCTGTACCGCTCAGAGTAAAGCTCTTATCTTGTGCACGTCTCTCTAAAGTATTCTCATCTGGCCAGAAATGTTCTAGAGAGGTCGTCTCGTTATTGACGCAAAAGCTGACGTGCCTGCTGATGCGCTCGCGGCCGCTCTCGAGAGCCCTGCGACACTAGCAACCCTGTTGACCTTGCAGGCCTCTGCGATCCAACTGCAGTATTAGGGAATAGGCGTGTGTCGCATTAAAGGGGGGGGGAGGAAAAAAAAAAAAAGCAGCACAGTACATTAGCTATGTCAATGTTAGCAGTATTTCCAATTAAAGCAGAGCAGCGGGGGAAATGGCCAGGGCTTGAGCGTGAGCCAGAGCCCCTGCACGGCTCCAAAATGGTGGAGGTGAAACGAGGACAACGGCACGGTAATGTGTTTACACTCGCAGCAGCGTCTGCTTCCTAGTTGCAGCCTGATGATTACATTAGAGCACAATAGCCGTTTAGGGTTACTGGGTGCGCGCGCACACACACACACACACACACACACACACACACACAGGTCTCAAAGTTCTTAGAAGGAGCACACACTGTGAGAAAGCCACACACACACACACACACACACACACACAGCGTGGCTGATGATTATTCGATAAAGCTAACAAAACTGACAGGGAATCCAAACACAACAACCCCCACAACCCTGTCTGCTTTCAAGTGTGACAGCAAACGCAAGCAAACCTATGACTTATAAGATCACTTCAGATACACACTCTTTCCAAACATAAAAGCACTATAGTCATTAGAGTCAAACAGTTTTAATGAGCTCAGAGAGAGAGAGAGGAGAAGGCCAGAAGGATTGTCTACATGGTTTCCCATGGGTCAGCGGTATGATGAGGAAAAAACATATCGAAAGTGTATGATGTGTTTCGGTCGAGTTTCTATCAGTCGTCTAATCTGATAGTACGGCCCCGTGGCTTAAAAAAACACCATAAACGGACCATCTGAGACTTTCTGTTTCCATTTCACAGAGACTCCATATACACTACCGGTCAAAAGTTTAAACACACTCATTCTTTAGTTTTTTTCCCCACATTGTAGAATAATAATAAAGTCATTAAAACTCTGGGAGGAACACAAATGGTACTATGGGAATTATGTTGTGAAAAAAAAAAATCCAAAATAAATCACAATAATTTAGTATTTTTAGCATCTTCAAAGTAGACACGCTTTCCGCCTAGAATTTCCAGAAATGTATTCTTGGCGTTTTCTCGACCGATTTCTTGAGGAATTTCCCTGAGATGATTTTTAAACAGTATTAAAGGAGTTCACACCTACGCCGGACTCTTATCGGCTGCTTTTCGGAATATTTCTCTCCGAGTCGTCCGTTTAAACAAATATTTTTTTTGTAAATAAAATGTTCGTTTTCTAATGAAAGAAATGAATACGTCGGCACGATTATATTTTTGTCTACGACACCGACTTCACACGTTTAATCACACACGTTCAGATCAAAAGGTTTTTAACATCACGAGAAACTTTTCAGTCGAGCGTCCACAAACTTTTGACCGGTAGTGTAGGCTTTATTAAAGCTTAGTACAAGTTTAAATTCGGTTGTTCATTTAAAAAAAAAAAAAACAAAAAAAAATTCTCTCTCTCATATCAAAATAAAAACACTTGACTTTTACGGATCTTTTCAAGGAAACCTCATATACCAGCCAGACTAGATTACACTTTTTGGTTTTGAATTAAGCTGAATTGCATCATCCTTCAATTAGTTGAGGTAATACATAAACTAGGCCAGTGAGTGTGTGTGTGTGTGTGTGTGTGTTAGTGTTAGTACTGATTAACGGTGATGGCAGGATTTCAATGTCATCTTTGCACCAATAAAAATCAGATGATTAATGGATTCATAAATTCAATTTTTTTTTTTTTTTTAAATAATGGTGGCATATGAAAGTTTTTTTTTTTTTTTTTTTTTTTTAAACCACTTCAAAGTTTCACAAAAAGCTAAATTGAAGTATTTTACACTCCGCGCAAACCGTTGTTAAAGCATGTACTACATATATATGGCAGTTTAGCATTTTATTTGCTTAACTGCTTCCAGATTTTTAAAAGATCCTATGAGCATATGCTTGTATTAGTTCAATCTTTGAATGCTCGCAATTCATTTTTTATGTCTTTCTGATGGAAAATGCTGCTCCACACAGCTGTGAGACACATATGGGAGGGACGATATGGTTATGACCCCGGGGGCAAAAGATCGTGATGGAGCTGACGCACCTACGCACACGCACACACACTCACCAGCAGGCACTCTCTGCGATAATGGCCTATGAGCTCATCGTCATGTCCTCGGTACGGCCCTTTGGACAGCAGCTCTTTGTTGTACTGATACGAGTACACCAGGTACATCAACGCCTCCACATAACTGGAACAGAAGAAAAGAACAGCCCAGCGCTGCTATAATCAACATTTACACAGTTATTTGAGATTGAAACGGACCCTGGCGTATTACTGAACACCATGTCCTGAACATGATGTGCTATTATTATTAAAGCGTTCCTGATCCGGATGCATTTAATTGTCATTGCGACTGTTACAAATAAACTATAATGAAATGTACCAATTAACAGATTTACATTTCTCACTAGGCCTCAACCTGGCCCTTGACAAGGGAAGTGTGAGGACATAACAGAGGTTACACTGCCCCCTGGTGGAGACAGAAAAGCAGAAAAACAGCATCTGTGGGAAGGTCGGTTTTTCTCAGCCGTGTTTACCTTTTCTTCTGAAACAGCTCAAGGCCAATCATTAAGAAGATTGTGGTCTCGCGGAAGTTCCTGTAGTCCTGGTGCCACATCTGTTCACACAAACACAACGAGTAACAATATACGACAATAAAGGAATACTCCAGTGATTTTCAGACGACCTGTTAACTCAAAACTCATTAAGAGTTGGACTTTATTTGTGAATGAAGCTCTAAATCGATATAATTTCTTCTTTCAGAGATAAGATGAGTCTTATTTCAAAGATGCTGACAAAACTCAATAAGACCAGCTTTCTCGACTCGTTCTCACTCTAGTCTCTGTCTCAGATGCTCCTCCCACGCCTCACAGAGCATCTGAAACGTATTGTACACTTATCTGGCCACGAGCTTCAGAATCTAGTGGGCTGCAATCTGAGTGGCTGGTAGCTCTTCTGTGTGCGCTTACTGTGGTTTAAAGATCTTCTAAAAACTGGAACCCAACGAGCTATTCCGAGCAAAATATGATATACGCTCCGGCAGCCAGTTCGATTCGATTTCATTTTTTTAATTAATTTATATAGTGCTTTTAACAATAGACTTTTAAGCTTTGAAAAAATCTGGATGTAGAGTTAGAGGAGACGGAGGTGAAGAAGAAGAAAAAAAAAAATCCCTGAGACGACACGCGAAGGAAATCACGAGGAGCGGAACCGGTCTCGACACTGGACAGCATGATTATAATTCATTACTCTTCCACATCTGTATACGAGAACGTCAAACAGAACCAAGTGTGTTCAGAATGTTCAGTACGGGTACGTCGCATCAAACAGATAGAAACACGGAGAGTTAAACTAAGCTAAGAAAGTTTAAAATGACTGTTTAATAAGAATGCAGTACATGGATGATGATAACACTGTGACTGCTGGAGGGGAAAAACTGCTGACCTCGTACTCCTCCATGTTGACTTCGTCGGGCTTGATGAGCTCGAGCTTGGCACGCGCCACCTTCATGATGCTCTTACATCTAAGGGAGAAAACATATTGCCGTTAGAGCTCGGTGTGTGCGGTGGGGGTGACTCACGAGTTAATCTCAGAAATGAGACGGCTAGATGGCGAGCCGTGTCCCGAGGCCTCGCGCCTGAGGCTATGAATCATTCTTTATTACCGTGAGCAAAATGGAAAACTGCGCTCCGGAGCTGTGCGTTTGTGCCGCGCTCGCATAAATCTAATTACGCTCCTCAAAATGGAGGAGGAGGAAATCAATTCGCTTATAAATATGGCTTGTGTGGCACGCTTGGCACGGTACAATCCCACAGGGGGAAGGGACCGGGCATTCAGGAACAGAAGCGGCAGAGCCATATTTTGGTTCGTGAGCAGATAAAAACAAACGGGGCTCGGATTTTTCTGCCACATGCCACAGAAAAGCATTTCAAGTGGTCTAGCAAGAAAATAGACATGCCGTCTCACTACTAGACCATCTCGAGTCATCTCGAGCGCCAGCGACCGGCATTCCCTGGATGAAGTCATTTAGCTAGTACATTTAGTAATTTAGCTTCCTTAGTCATTTTAATCATGCGTTCGCTCTTCTTAGGAATACGGAAAATAGAGTGAAAACTTCATGATGACTGAGATGGTGAGTCTATAGAAAGTTCTGGCTGAGATTTTATTCCGATATCACACTAAAACATACAAATACAATGACAAACTCCTAAATAATACAAATGATCTTTTATTCGTCTTAAACATTTGATTCTACTGCTGAAATGCGTATTCTTTTTAGCTTCCGATTGGTTGTATGGAGATTTGCTTCTAAAACAAGCGATGAGAACAGCGGTCGACCGATCGATAGGTTTTGCTGATTAATCGGCATCGCTGAAATTGCCGGAACTATCGGTTATCTGCAAATATCCACACCGACAGGTTTAGTCCGTTGCGGGAGCGGCTGAGAAGGGTACAAGAGCGGCCTCTAGAGGTGAAATAAAAACTGAAATTTTGTTGTGTTATTTGAAGTGTTTTTTTTTTAATTGTTTTCTTTCTATTTAATTAATTTCAGTTTCGACTTTTATTTGTTATTTAGACTGTTACGTTTTGGTTCAGTTTAGATGTATATCTTTTATTTAGTTTAAAATTGATTAATATTTAGTATATATATATATATTCATATCTATATTAATATATATTATTTCATTTAAAAAGGTACAGTACATTTTCAAGGTACAGTCATTACTGTTTATTCTTGGAATAACGTTCAGCAATATTTTACTTTGAGTGTTATGTTTTCATTCAGTATCAAATTTAAAAACTATCTGCTGATTAATGGGTTAATCAGCAGGTACTGCCCGACTTCGATATCGATAAAATCCACTATCGTTCGACCTCTACTCGAGAAGACACTGTGTGTGTGTGGCATTTTAAGATGTGTCTGCTCTAGTTTTCACTAATAAAGGAACATTTTGCCCTTTCGAACTCTCCATAAAACTCAAGCCCAAAAAAAAACCTCAGACCGTCAACTCAAAAACAACCCCCGTACGATCGGCGTGTTGAAAACCCGTTTCTGTTTCTTTGCTTATTATTACAAAATAAATCTGACGTTAACATTAGACTAATGGTAAAATTGGTTTTGCTTGGATATACAAATTGATATAGTCTGGAAAATACACTATTTATATTAAAGGCAGCTTCTTACCTCTCGTCAAAGCCGAGGTTTCTGTTTGCAAACTGCATGAGCAGGGTTCTCTCCAGGATCTTCTTAGGCGCCTGGTTCTGGATGAAGTAAACGATGATGTGCTGCAGCCGATGGTCGTTCTGAGGCGGCGTGTCTTCCTGCGCTAACCGCACCAGACGAGTGTACTCAACTTTAATCGCCTGAATGACGAACGGGACGAAAAAGGAAATCAATGGAACAGGAAAAGAAATATAAATAAACAACCAGGTTCATCTGACAGAAAACAACTCTCTATTAAAGCTGTCAATCATCATTAACCAAGAGTTGATTCAAATATATAATACAATTATAATTAAATGGTAGAGAAACTGCAGCTTTCGGCCTGATCGTAAGTGTGTGGGTGTGTCATCCCACAATCTCCGACACTGGCATTTGCCTAACAATGTAAACAACAGTAGCAGAACAGACAGCAGGAAAGAAGAAATCCACTCTTTTGTTTTTACACCACTCAGAAGTCAAAAATGTCACAGAGGAGCATTTAGGTGTGTGTGCGCGCTCACAGCAACAGTGAAACTAATTTACAGCGGTGTAGTATATGTGCTCGCTTGCTGCTTCCAAAAGCTACGCTGCTTTATCCTAAGTGCTAAAGTGGTGCGAAGTTACAATGGGCTTTAATGTGCTTTTGTACAACGTTCTACTATCTAACTAATGGCACAGGCTGATACACAAAAGGATGACTTTTTACAAACAAAAACATCAAACATTACCGCAGAAGATTGTGAAGTTTAATCGCTCTGCTAATACCTGTTCCTTTCAACACTTTTTTTTAAAAAAAGGACATGAAGTAGAAGTACTCAGGTCCAAACAAAACAGTACTAATGCACTAAAACGGTGCATATAAAATGCTAAAAATGTTAGCTAGATGTTAATAGCATCTGTCAGGGGATGAAAAGAGGCAAAGCAAGCAGGAAAGAAGTCAAGTGGTTAGCCGAAATCAAGTACTCCCAACTAGATTGTTGACCGATTTTGCCGTTTATTCGGCAGCGATAAACGTTATTGGCAAAAACCCACACCGATAGTTTTAGAGACGGATCCACTGTCATTATACAGTACGAGAGCGGCCTCTAGAGGCGAAATAAAAACTTATCATTGACAAATTTTGTTGTGTTATTTAAAGTGTTCTCCCCCCCCAGTTCATTCAGTCTTTTTATTTATTTATTTATTTATTTGGAGTGTTACTTTTTGGTTCAGTTTGGATATATACATATTATTTACTTTAACAGTACTTTAATAATTTAGTTCATATTAATTTGTTTCAGTTTAAAACAAGTTCAGTACATTTTCAATGTCTAGGCAGTACTGTTTATTTTTGTAATAAAGTTCAGCATTATTTGACTTTAAGTATTAAGTTTTCATTCAGTATCATTTTTAAAACTATCGGTTGGATTAATTGGTCATCGGCAGGTACCGCCCATCTCGGTCGACCTCTACTCCAAACATAATCCCACTGGACCAGCTGCAAAAGAAAATTCAGAAAAATCACTCAACTGTAAAGATCAACACAGTTCTTTCTTTTGCAGAAAAGTGCAAGAAGCTGAAAAAATCCTGAAAATAAAATGACACCAATCAATTATGGTATTTATTCCAGGTCACTGCGATATACTCTACCTACAACACAACATGTATAAAGTATCATTTGGTCTTAGATTCTGTAAGTGCACATTAATAAAACCGTTATACATTTCTAATACTTATGGGTATGAATGGATATCAGTCATTAGACATCTTTCTTGACAGACTGAAAAACAGATGGCAGAGAGTTTGACCGCTGCTGATGATTTATCAGTCAACCGCTATTCCAGCACAGGCACCGTCACAGCCCACTGAAACAGACGATTAGCGTCTAAAGGCTGTCAGTTATCTGACTCACAGTCAAGGTGGCACTGCCAATCAACAAGACATGTCAAGGCGAGGCAGATGTCGCACAATCGAGAACAATTAAAAATGAGGAAAATGCAGGCAGCCAAAAGGCAATTAAAACCATGGCTTTAAAACAAATGTCAAAAAATTAACCAAATATAACATATAGTGACTGTGGATGTACTGACAGTATACAACTGCGAATGAACTGCTGTGCAACAAGCTTGACTTGGGAATATTTCTTTAAAAAAATAAATAATTACGCTTCTTTATTTTTGTACAAACAAGCAACAATTCACCATTAGACTAGAAATATAGCTGCAGGCAGCAATCATCGGGGTCCAAGCACTCCTTCGCAAGTAGTTGGCCCATAGTTGCAAAGTTGTGCACAGTTACATAGAATACTACAGTGTAGGAAAATGTAAATTATACTCACGTTTCTTGATATTCGACCGATGCTAATGCTGTCAAATGCTTGCGAAAACCTAGCTGATCAAGTGAGCCAGATTAGCAGGATGTTGGCTACAACATTTAAATTCAACTCGACACTGTTATGGCTTCCCCTATTTAGACGCATGTGCCAGAATTGGTACGTTTGCTGTACTGTTTGTTGTCAAGAGGAGGAAGCATTGAGGAGATACAGCCTCCGTTTCTTTTTGGCGTATTTGGGGTCAACACGAAGGGCGTTTACACGGTAGACTTGAGACGAATGACTATAGTATGGGGAACCGCAGAGACTATCGTAATGGTAATCAAGTTGAAAAAGCTAAATATCTGTGGGGGAAATCTTGTGTCTGCAGCTATAAGATCAACAAAAATAAATTGTGTTGTATCTCGTAATACACGTTTCCTTTTAGTTTATTTTGCGATCCTATACAAATCCTGCACATGCAGTTTATAATTTTATTTAAATTTTATAACGAGCTCAGTCACACTCGCGTAATAACTTGCATTTATTTTCAGTTCTGCAGAATTCCTGAACTTGTTAATGGGTAGTTAAATAAGACTAAAAGTTAACGAAAGCAATTGCAGCTACAGCCAACTAGCAGTAAGCAGCGTAACGTGTACACGTCGAGAGTCAAGCATACCGAGCCACGCCCCTTTCTTCTCACCGCTCAAAACCATAGGCGATACTATCAACAATCAGTGATAGTTAGAGGGCATGATAGGAATATGGCATATTACATGATCGCAAGCCTTTTGCATGGCTCTGAATCATATTTGCGTATTATGTAAATTAGCTTGAAATCTATGTAAATGGCTCTTAATGAGCTTTTGTCTTGCTGCCTCACAGTACCGGAGAAATACCCAGGAATGCAAAACGCTGCATTGTCAGACAAATCAGACCCATCAAGTGGGAAGGAGTATTACCTACCTGCCAAGTTTCATGTCATGAATCCTTTTATGTCAAAGGAAAAGAAGAAGAAAAAAAAAAAAAAAAAGTAGGACGATGAAGAATCCCAACAAAAACAATAAAGATTGCAGCATTGAGTGCTTGGACCCCTAATTATATAACATAACATTTACTGTACAATTCCACATTCACACACACACACACAGAAGGTTAGCACGGTCACCGGGGCAAAAAGTACCTTGAAGAAGGCTGCTTCGGGACCAGACTTGTCATACACACTCCTGGCTTTGCCAATGGCCATTATAATACCTTGCATGTTTGGAGTCATCATTGTCTGCCCAAGGAAGGAAACCACGTTAATACCGTACAGACCCGTAATAGCTTCAGCGGTCACACGGGGATGCTAATCACAGTCAGTTAGTGAACTCATCACCACACAAACAGGCACAGACACGCACACCACAGCAAACTTCTTCCCTGCACTAAGACTACAGGGAAGATCATGCAGAAACCTAATGAACAAGTGTCTTCAGTGCCTAAATCTCTACCGGTCTAAGAAGGTAAACACGGCCAAAATCTCTTCATCTCTACAAGACTTCATGATCATTGCTTATATGATCTCTAAGGAATAAAACACTGAGCTGTTATGGGCAAATTATCGCTTACGTTATGTAGTGGCTATAAGTCGTTGTTCCCTCACCAACCTCTACTTTTTCCCACTTTCTAAGTAAGAAAGTAAGTAAGAGGAAAAAACAAAAAACAAAAACAATGCATGTCATGTTACCGAGAAACCGCAAAGTACAATGACCACCATCGTAAGACTTTCCAGTGGTGCAAAAGTTCCAGCTTTACCTCTGGCTGATACAGAACACTGACACTGGAGACTCCTTCCATAAACATCTTCTCAGAAAACTTCACCATATCAACGATTTTTGTCGTTGTTGAGTGTTTAATATTATACTTAGAATATACGGAACATCCGTCATACAAGTTTCTTAGGAAGTTACTATAGAAACTATAATATTAACCTGTGAATTGCCTTACAGCCAGAATTACTATCAGAGCTGCTCTTATAAAAAATTAACCAACAGTTTCTGACCAATCAGAATCGAGAATTCAACAGAGCTGGGTTTAACATTTCCGAACTACATTTCAGTTCTGCGTTCACATACAAACGTTCCTGAGTAATAATTACATGCTAAAAAAAAAATAAAGAAACTTTCAAGCTTTCAGAAACCTGGTCAGATTAGCTAAAAGAAAGCAAAGTTTGTCCGAGCACACACGTCTGCTATGCTTAGCACGTTGAGAAGCGCAAGAGCTCCGCAGATGCAAACAGGCTGTTAATGATGCAGCTGCTAAACGGCTCCGGAAAACCCCACGTCACACATAAACAAAACACCGGCAGGAACGGGCGCAAACCTCGTCATCGTACCCCCCCTCTCGGGACTGAATGACGAAGGTTCCTACGTGAGGGATGGCCACCTCCACCACCCGATGGGGAGTGACCGCGGTGGAGGTGGAGCCATCCTGTGCAGGATCAGGGGGAGGGGTTTGGACAGGGGATGCGTGGGACTTTGCCTGCAGGGACAGAAGTGAGGAAACGGTTCGAGAAGAACAGAGAGACAGAAACAGGCAGTGAAAGAGTGAAAGAAGAACAGCTGGGAGAAATGGAAAATGAGGACTGACATGAATAAATAAATATATACATAAATAAAGAAACCCATTAGGATCCAAGTCACAATGTTCATTCGCAGAGATTAACTGGAGGCATCAAGCTGCAGCCTCAAGGATAAGGGAGCCCACTTGCAAAAAGAAAGAATATAACCGCAGAAAAATAATTGCTCTTCCCTGATTTAGCTGACATGTTACAGAAACAATTAGAAATGAAGAAAACACTAATAACACCCAAGTAATTGACTATAAATCCAGCTCATATTTATTCTACTCCTCAAGGACCAACTCAAAGACTCGCTATCAGTGGCACACAACAAAGGGACTTTTTATGACGGATCGAAATGAAAATCCAGGACGGTTGTTCGAGTGCTGTTATTTGTTTTTAAGAATTACTCAAGTGATTGCTCCTAGAACTTGAGCAGTCGGCGTCAGGGGTGAGCATTAGGTACTGTTTGTGTTATTTAATGAAGAAACGTATCTCAAATGCCTTTTGAATTCATTCTGTTTAAAGCACAAATCCACAAAAAGGAAGATTATCCAGGCTTTACTGTAAGGGGGGGGGGGCAGTGTTTATCTAAAAGTGCTTCAAGTGCTTGGTGAGGAACCATGTTGAAATGTTTTCTCAGAGTAGACATAATAATCTCACGAGGTCACCAAAGCAGGTCAGTTAACGCTAGCTAAACACACCGTGATTTGAATTTTTAAAAAATGTTGTTTTGCCTAATTTTTGTTTTAAACGTCTCGTACAATAGATTTACAAGCATCTAAGGTTAAAAAAAACAAAACAAAACAAAAAACACGCTAATGTGCTCATCATTTAAACTGCAGCATTACCTTTTATCCCCCCAGTGTCACAAACGACTCGTTAAATGATCCGTTCTAAAGGATTCAGTCTAAACTCCTCCTTACCGTCAGCATAGCATACCGTCTGCTCTGACTGGTCAGATGTCCCAGTCTGTTGCGATTGGTCTACCGTTGTCACCGTGTGACGAAAAGGAAACGCCCACTACCGTAACGAGTTTCAGCTCCGTATCTTCGCGATCAGCCGATGAAGAGCAGAGGCGGGGCTTTTTGTTACCAAATTACGTAGGTTACTACAGGAAGTAAGTCTGGAATCACTAACGACTCGTTTCAGCTGTTCAGAATTGTTTTTGTTTTTTTTCCCAGTCACGTGAAGCAGTCATGTGACCCATGCGACTCAAAACAAACAAGATGGTGGACGATGTTGTACTGCAGTTGTCGTGCCTGCTATCGTCACTTCGTTCAACCTTCAGGTTGCATTTTTTTTCCAAAAGGGACGGAATGTTCACTCGCAATTAAAGAGAGAGAAAATAAATAAATGATCATGAGTTTGTTTTATGATGGATTTACTTTCTCACACTGTATGGTCAATGTTAGAGACTGAACTAATTAATGTGTCTACGTTGATCAACTGCGGTGAATTCATTTAATGCCGTGAAGTGGGTTTTTGATTCAGCATAATGTCATATCCAGAACTTGGGAGTTAAGGGGAGAATAAATAAGGAGGATAAGGAAGTGAAGCAAGTAAACAAACAAAAACCTCAAGTGAATGTGGTGTTTGATCAAATTTAAGCAATGCTATAAATTAGACCTTTAAAAGACCTAGGTGCCACATCGATCCCAAGATAACGTCTGCAAAACACATCACCTGCAGTGATTAGAGAAATAAGACAGTCTTTAAAACCCAAACGCACAGGCTTACTTCCCCGTCAAACTAATCCGACGGTGTGTCCCAGTAGGTCCTCGGAGTTCATTAGAAAAAAGAGAGAAAACACGCTAAATGGCCCCAGAGGAACTGACCCAGACACCACTCGTCTGGCTCCTCAGCATGTGTGCGTGTGTTTTCTTACAGCGTAAAGCAGATCCTCGGGATTCTTCTCATCCTGTTCAGCTGCAGCTTTGTTGATGGCTCTCTCCGTGTCCTCCTGCAGGTGTTTGGAGTCGTCCGTGGGCGACGGCTGCTCCATGTAATCGGGGTCCTGCTGGCAAGCTGAGAGTCCACACACACACACACACACACACACACACACACACACGGAGCGAGTCAGCCACTCATTAGGACTCTCACAGCAATATGTGAAGTCTCTCTGGAAGGGTTTCCGTCCACCTGTTTTCATATCGCTATTGAAACGCGTTACAGTTTGAACCTGAAAAACTAGCACGCCGAATTTATTTCACTCTTGGCTCGTCGGAACCCTCTTCTACACGTAACTCGTATAACACGCACGACGAGCTGTCTTTCTGGGACAGAAAGCTGACAGCTGTCTTTCATCGCGATTGCGATTCTCCTCGCAGGTATGATTCGTTTGACGTTAAATATTCGATTCTTAATGATTAGAAGGTGCTGAACTTTTTTCTAGAACAGCGGTTTCTTCTAGGAGTGAGTGAAGCTCAAAATAGAAACGTGTTTTATTCTAACACGTTATAATTTCCACATAGGAATTGGTATAGAATGGTTCGTATAAATCTTTGACAACGTTACTATAAACTACGAAAGGAGCAAATGTACGACGTGTCATTCTTTGTACGACGAGTATTTGCCTAGCTTTCGTAATACTAACATCTCCCTGTAAGAGAGAAAAATATCTCGTATGTTGACAAAAAAGTTACACGTTCCTACATGACGGCCGTACTTCCCCCTACTCCGCTCTCTGACTCCACACTTGCGTGTTTATACGTATGGCGAAGGCTGACCCGTGTTCTCGGTAGGGCTCGTCTCGGTGCTCGTGGGACGAGGAGACGCGGCGGCGGCCGCGGCCATGGCCAGCTTCTCCTGCTGGGCTTTCCTGGCCTGCATGGCGTCCCACTCTTCCAGCTCTCGCTCGAAATGCTGGTTGTCTTCCTTCACGTACAACTTCAGGTCCAGAGGCAGCTTATCTAGACCACTCAGCACCTGGCCCGTCTCCTTATCAAACTCCTCTGAGGCGCACACACACACACACACACACACACACACACACACACAGAGGCTTTTGTTCACACACTTAGCCGATGTCAACATCTTATACCTCCTCCTTCCCAGATGCAGAAGCACAAAAGCAAACATTCTCAAGGATACAGACTATTACTCATTTTAGAAAGCATCGCGTTATTAATGAACTTTTGTTTGAAATAATTATTTATTTCTGTCTTTCATGTTTATACGTCTTTAATTTGTTACACATGCTTTTTTGTATTTTGTACTGTATTCCTCTCAATTAAAAGCTTTTTTTTTTTTTTTTTAATTTTTTTTTTATTTAGCCAATGAAAGGACCCATACTGTATCTATTGTCCAAAACTGACCCTCGTTCGTTTTTCACTGGAAACACGAGTCTAATATAGCTAACAAAAATTAAAAAAAAAAAAAAAAGAAGATTACATATTATAGATTCAAGTCCAAATTGGAACTTTTTTCTTTTAATTGTAATTTTAAATCTTATGCATGACCTCTGTGGGTCTCACGTTCCCCCCCCCCAGTCAAACTGTGTCCTAAAACACATCATTACATCAGTGTGAGGGGAAATCCGCTAAAGTCGGATATTTATAGAAAGGTTTCCGAGTGAGACAGGAGCGTGTGAGCTGCAGCACGAAATAAATGAAGGTAAGTGCAACGAGACACTCTGTGTGTAATGAAGTGCTATATGAATAATGACGTCGTTATAAAAAGCACTTCTCGTACAAGTGCGCACTTATAATAAGAAAAGGGGATTATTAGATTATTATGTGAAGCGGCATACGTTACTGTGTAATTACCCTGGACTAGGAAGGGCTTCTTGTCGTTGATGTACATGAGGCAGTACGCGCTGGCGTTGCGGTAGCCGCCGAACGAGTCCCTGACCAGCTCCTCCCACGATGACTTGGTCACCGAGATGTCGTTGTATTTCATCCAGCAGCCGTGCTGCGGGTCGTAGATGTACGCCCAGTAGTGGCCTGCGTTGGCCTGGCCCTCGTGCACCAGGACTGCGTGCAGGCGGTACGGCACCTGAAGCACGGTACACATGTTCAAAATTTCATCATAGAAAATCAGGACTGGCTTGAAGATCTTATGACCAATCAGATACGACCACGTGGTACAAGAAGACAAAAAAGGGCAAAGCAATTTAATTATTGTAATCTAATACTTTATTTATTTTTCTTTTAAATCTCACCTGCATCATCGTCTTGTCCGAGTACATGAGCTCGATGGTTCTGTGGATTCTTGATATACTCCCTTGGAGATCTAGCATCACAAGTACATGGCAAGCGTGTGAAAACGGACATGGCATGTATATGTGTAGGGGTGGGTGTGTGTGTGCTGGAGGTAGTTGCTGCACCTCGTGTGTCGTTCTCCACCTCGCTCCTCCAGCGGTGCAGGCAGCCCTCGAGCACATGCAGCTCCTCCTCTGTGATGTGGCGGGGTGCGGGGTGCATGGGCAGGTCTGAGGGCACACGTGACTGGGTGAAGGGCTTGTGGATGGGCACGCGCAGCTGCTGAGGCTGAGGCTGCGGCTGAGGAGAAGCCCCGGAGCCGTCTGAAGGGGCTGAAGGGCCCTGCTCTGCCACGCTGTATTACGAATTAAAGTGTATTACTGATTACAACTCACAGCATTACACTGATTAAAGCGTCTCACAACACACGGCACATACACAATAAAATAATAATATACATCCTTTCGTTGTATTGTTCGCATTAACGAACCAGTCGTTTGAATATAATATATCTTGTTAATGTTTTTCAAAGGTTATGAGAATACTAAAATTATAAACACAAGTAGCGCAAGTAATCAGGTATATAACCAGTTTCAGTTTAGGCTGTCATGATAATGGCTAAAAATTATAATCATGATTCAGTTGCTCAATACATGAAGCTGCAATGACTTTATTCCCATTATATTCATCAAATCTGTACATTGCTACCTTTTTAATATATAAATATATTAATAATAATAAGAAGAAGAAGAATTTATTCCCCTAGGCATTTGAGTCTTTTTCTGTAATATCAGTTCTTCTGTTTATATTCATTTATTTTAATTGATTGATTGCTGTTTGAAATTGTTTGCTTTACTTTGCCTGTCGCCATTACATGTGCTATATAAATAAAGGTGAGGTGGCTTGACCCTTTAGCGAAGTTTAACATGGCGATGATAGTTTCATTAATCAAGCAAAACAAAAATCGGAGTAAGGCAGACTGAGGTTCGAGCTTTACCTTGGCACAGGAGGCACCAGTGCTGTTGTGCCACCAGGTGGCGCTGACGTGTCAAAGTCCTCGATGGGAGAAGAGCACACAGGCTTGCTGGAGGCGAACTCCATGGCGTACTGAAGAACATCTGCAAGAGGAAACCTCTTGGGACCCGAGCCATAACTGAGATACCTGAAACAGTGAGACAGAACGTTCTGGTGAATACTGATATACTAATGGGGGGGGGGGAGAGATAGAGTGAGAGCAAAGCAGAGAGAGAGGGGGAGGAGAGATGGGGTGCAAGAGTGAGAGATAGTCAACTCTATAAATATAACCTAAACAAACTATGCTGCTCAAGAGAGACAGAGATTGGGGGAGAAGGAGGAGGGAGAGAGAGAGAAATAAAGATAAAAAGAGAGATCGAGAGAAAACAGAGATGGACAGAAGGGAAGAGTGAGAGAGAGTCAGAGAGATAGAAAGACTGATATAAGGAGAGACAGAGATAGAGAGAGACGGAGAGAGAGAAAGAGAAAGAAAGCGTAACGGAGAGCAAGAGAGAGATAGATAGACAGAAAGTAAGAGAGTGATAGAAATAGAAAAAGTGTGAAACAGTGAGAGATTGACAGAGGAAGACAGAGCGAGAGAGAGAGAGTGTGTGTAATCCAAATTTCGAGATCTATAAATATAAGCTAAACAAACTACGCTGTTATGAGGTCTGCCGCAGCGACAACTCGTCTCCACCACACACTCCTGCAATATTGCTTTACAAATATTTACAATGCCACAGCTTTCAATTACGCTACCGAGAACACGAGACGTCTAAGATACACACACACACACACACACACACACACACAGCGCAGTCCTCTGTGCTGAATTAACCCTCACTGAGAACTAGACATACTACAGAGTTAAACTCAGTGGGTTTCCTCAACCCTGCAGAGTCCTGTCCTACATTTCACTCTCTAAAGAGGCTCACCTCTCGAGCCGCTGCTGAAGGACGGTCAGGTGCTCCTTTAGTCTTCTGATCTCCTCCCGCTTGATCCGTGTGATTTCACGATTACGGTCCATGTACCTGAGCAGAGGAGGGACGCCGCAGTTAAACAAATTTAAATGCACCACGTCCTAATGCCTGATGCACATGAGAAGAAAGAAGAAGAAAAAGAAAAAAAACACCAGGGGATGAGAAGATCATTCACCTGTCCATGTAGAGCATTCGGGGGAACTCTAGCTTGTTGTGGATCTTCTCAGGTCGGCCCAAAGCCTGGTTAAACTCGAACCGTGACAGCTCGAAGGTCAAAACTGGGGGAAGTTCAGTAAACCAGTGCTGAGAGGGAAGATGAAAAACACACACACACACACACACACAAAACAATCAACACTTTTATGGTGAGGATTTAATTTGACGAGTACACGCTACCCTATACAAAGACTTTTAGAGCCTACTGTGGTCAAAATGGCTTCCGGGGAAATCCCTACTGCGCACGTGCAGTGTACAGACCAGCACATTTAAACAGGACGCTCACCTCCTGTCCAGATTTGGCAGAGTTTTCAGCAGAATGCAGAGACTCGATCTCGCCCTCCACCATGGCGGCCTCCAAGCACTCGTGCAGGTCTTTGAAGCCGTTTACCTGTAGCGGGTACTGTCCGAACATCTCCGTGTTCTCAAACTTCTTTCCTGAAGGAAAGACAACGTACATGCAGGTCTTAAAAAGACACCTCATACCATGGATTAACCCACATTTCATATTTCCCTGACAATAAGTCATGCCGAAGACTCCCAAAACTAACGTTTTATAAAAGACCCTTACACGTGTAGTAGTTCCCCCCCCCCCCCGAATAAATCTACTTGAATTGGTGAAATCGCACGGCCTTTCGCAGTGACGTTTGTCGGGGAAATGAGACCTTTTAGCCGTGCTTATGTTTGACCCAAACATGTCTTAGCCCAGACCTGTGGAAAATCTGCGGCCATTTTGAAAAAATCCGCGATCGCAAAGTCGTCAAATCCTGGAGGGACTGTTTTGGGGTTTTTTTGTATCTGAACTGAAGCCTTTGCTACAATCTTGATTCGAATCCATCCGTCAGATCGGACAAATATCCATCTAACGCTCGATCCGACATCAAGGATGAAAGGATCTCATGAACACGCACAGAACACAGACTCGTGACATAGATCCCTCACCTTCGAGGACACCTACAGCCAGGAAGCGCCCATAAAACAGCTCTACCATCGGGTTCTTCGGCTTCTCGTCCTCTCTGTAAAGAGAACAAAGGAACCGCGGTGAGGCACTTGGTCGAGTGTTAACCACGTCGTCATTTCATGAGTCGGGTTCAGTGCTTATCCAATGGAACTGATCGGAGTCACGTAGTTAAATGCGGCTCATTCGTCATCGTAGCGCTCGGTTAATGGCTAGCATGCATAATAGGTAAAAGGTCATAGGTCATTTTGATTGACGAGGGCAGGAGGTATGTAAGAAAAAGAGCAGGAAAGTCGGCCGTTCGTCATAAAAAGTGAAGGTGTTAGCAGGTGCGAGAGCTCACCTGTCTTCCTCTGCCTTCATCTGGAACGCGTCCTCCAGCCAGTCCAGCAGTTTGTGAGTGAACTCACTTACATCCTGCTGTTAATATAGACACACACACACACACAACGTCATAAAAGCGCTGCAGGGTTTTTTACACACAGCTCACGTAAACACCAGCACAACAGCAGCAATCAATGCCCACTGATCACCACTAATCACTTATGTGTGTTAATATACACATTAACTAACAAGAGCTAGATCCAATACACAGTGGTTCAGGCCACAGAATATCTATCAGAAGGTCAGCATCAGACACAATCAAGGCAAGTCAAAAACTTATCAGAAGCCATGAAGCAAACCTGCTGCGACTCGCTGGACTTAAAGGCATCCTTGAGGATCTCGACGGCCTTGGACGGGTCGACGTATTTCCTCCTGGATCCCACCATCAAGGAGAAGAGATTCCTCAGCTCCTGCATGAAGGGCAGGTTCCTGTGCTCCTGAACACACAGAGGAGTTCAAAATACGTTGTGGATTTTCTTCCATCACATACGATATACGTACAGCGTATAAACAAGTGTGTGTGTATATTATATATATGTGTGTGTGTGCCACAATCAGGGCGTGTCTGCTCATCCCAGAGAAACTGAACATGCATTTCTGCTACACCCAAAACTGAAAAACAGAGTATTTCATGGTGTAATTAATCTTTAGTACTGTTATTCAGCAACGCGGTTCTCACCATCATCATACCTGTTCTGACATGAAACGAGTACGACTGAACAGAGTCCAAAAGTTTGAGAAAGTCTGCAATTTGGAGAGAAGTGATCGCTTAGGTCGTATTAAGTGTTTATTACCGTCATTCGGCCAAACGCGCAACGTACTAACTTTTGTTCCAATAAAAATATACGAAATAGTGATTAAATATCAACAATTAATATCCTGAACGCTGAAGTAGAGGTGTGTGAGAGAGAAGTTTACATTCTGAGATGTTCTCCAAGAGGAAAGGAGCTTCAGAACAAATCGGTCAATTCTTACATCCAGTGACCCCTCTACTCCCTCTCCCTCCCCCTCCGAGTGCTATTTGTCATGCTAACAGATTACAGCCTAAACCCTGCCTGTGCTTTTCCACCAGCCCCGAAGAGCAAGCGAGAAATCGAGTGCGAGACTGAATCCTGCTAGGCTCGCTGGTCCTGTCTCTGTGGAAGCTGCTTAGCACAGATTAGACGTAGTGTTAAAGCCAGAGAACAAATAAAGCTTGAAAATATTCTTCCTTCAGTTCACTCCCCGTACACGATGGCTAACCAGGGCACTGGGATGAAACTGGGGCACTGTGAGACTTTACCAAAGGTCACTGGGATGAAACATAAGCTGGTGTGTGTATGTATGTGTGGCAGTAATACAGGGTTTTTGTGCGAATGTGCTGGAGTAGGAGATCACCACCTTCTGGTTTCGGGGTAAATCCTGGACTCGAGTAGGTGGAGAGTAGTTCAACACCAGTCTCTGGAACTCCAGCAGGTTAAACAATGACTGAAAAAATTAAATACACAGAAAAAGTCCAGATTAATAAAAATCTACACCGAAATTTTTTCTACAAGGTTTTTTTTTTCCCCTTCTATAAATGATCAAGCATAAAGAATTCATTCGCAAAGAAATGTCGTATTCACGAAAGTCCAGTTAGTTCGTGTCCCACGTTTCGCTCCGTGGTTCGTGCAAATTTACTCTGAAACGCAGCGGTTTCATATCAACGACTTGAAAGTAGACGTGAATAAATATTTATTTAACGCTGAAACGATCTGTAAAATTCTTTTCGACATTTTAACATCACATCAGCTGCTTACAGTCAGTTTGCCATGTCAATTTATTTAAAAAAAATATATATACACATCACGATATCTACAGTATTTTCAAAAAGCATTCTGTGACATAAAATGATCACAACATCGTTACTATAGCGTCATATTGCCCAACCCTGCACCATCTGAGCTATAAGGCTAGATATCAGGAAGTCCTCTTTCTTTTCTGTTTTTCAGCTCTCGGTGAGCTTTGCGTACTGTTAAAGAGTTCGCGGAGGTCACTAAATGTGGTGTGCTGTAATTTAAGGGGCGCTTCTGTAAATCCATCCATACCGCTTATCCTATGCAGGATTTGCACCCCCAACCCTTGAGGCGAGGGGGCAAGCTTCATTTAAAAGAAGCCCAATGCATGACTGAAACAAACGCCCTGTTTTCATGTTAATGATGCGATCCGGTGGAGATGGGATATGTTAGCTTGTTGTGGCAGGTTTAGTGAGTAAAGTGATTAAAAGCGTGTCTTGTTTCGACTCTTGCGCAAGAGGCCTGACTGCATTATTAATATACAAGCCTGCACAGCTCTCAGAATGTCAACAGCGCTCCCCGTAGCCTTCAAACGCGCTTCGGCTTCTTCGGGAGTCCGATTACACGCGGCAAGCAAACAGCATGTGACTGTGTATCCAGTGATCCAAACACATCACTCCGTGGCTCATGTTTTACCGCGGGCCAGCGAAGATCAACACAGCACAGCACTGTGAGCGGAGATTTATTTGGCACAATCAGGACAAATTAACGTTCCATGATATAACGTTCCCGTTCCCTTTGAGAGACACATTTGATATCTGTTTACTATGAGAAATGAGTTTAGAAAGATATACAGAACTGTTAAGCAAAAAAAACCCCCTCATTTTACAGATCCTAATACCCCATGTCTAACACCTTATTAACAATTTTTATGAATTATTTGTGTAGAAAATAACTGTTTAACATGTATAAATTCCACATTTAGCATCCATGAAGGCGACAGTATACTCTAGAGCGCAGGGTCAGCAGAAGATCAACTGAAGGTTTGTAGTGCCTACATACCCAAATGTGTGCGTGTGTGAGACTGGGACAGTTCTGGGATTTGAAGTCACAACCTATTATATTTTACTCATGCTGTGTCAATAATGTCACCCTAAAACAAGCCTAATTTCAATATAAAACTGAATAAAATCAGAAAGCCGTGCTGTGAGAACTGAGACCTGGGCACAACGGAGCTCACTTGTATGACGGCGCTGAACCAGCAGGTGTTGCCCACATTCTTCAGGCCCACAGGGCAGTTACCCAGCCGCTTCCTGTCGTGAGGGTTGGGCGAGTCGCTCCACACCTCCGTATGTGTGCGCTTCAGGCTGGCTTTGTTCTCCGCTATACTCGCCTCCAACACCCTGAGAGACAAAACACCACCCAGTTACACTAGAGTCATTAACATCAATTCTAAACAATGAGACAGTAGAATAATAATAATAATAATAATAATGCTCGGAGGACAGCCTGAGATGTCATCGAGGCGTGCGAAGCACCTGCTGATTGCCTGCTCCTCATCCGTAATACCCGTCTCTCTGAAGGCCCGGCTGGACTCCTCCAGGCTGAGCGCGATGGCTCTCTGAAGGTCATCTTTATCATCTCCGGTCAGATCGATCACATCTGAAACGCGAGCCAAACGTCATGCCGTTTCGTTTATACGCCCTCAACTCCCACGGCGATGTAAATGAAACGTACGGATCTCTACTACAGTGGTGAATTTACCACCGTCGTCGAGCTTTAAGAGGCACTTACAGCATGTGGGAATAATTACCAGGTCCAGCTCTTCATACACGCCAAGAGCTAGGATATTCTTATTCATGTATTCGTGAGTCATATTTAAGGGACGCGACACCGTTAAATACTTTCGGTTAATATATACAGCGTAGAACAGCGAGAAAGCGTACAAGTCATCAACGTCCACGCGAACAGTCCGTAATATAACGGTCCGTAAATACATACTGGTGTCGGCCTGGCTGCCCACGCTGATGTATCTGTCGTTGCCGATCTGCGCGGTTTGATAGTAGGTGGCTTCATCCTGTTGAGGGACTTTGGCATTCTTCTCTGTAAGAAAGGCTACCGCCTCGGCTAGGTCACCATTGCTGACCTGGGAACAAAACGAGACTTTGACCTTTCACTTGACGTAAAAAGGGTTCAACTTTCAGCATCACACTCGCATCAAAACGCTTCAATTTAGGCTGGAAATGATGATTCAATTAAGGGCGGCTATCGTTCGTGTGGTAGTCTGGGAAAGCCTGTTGTACGTCACTGCAGCTGAATTTTGGGTAAATTGGGTTTTCTCCTACAGGACATTGTGTTTTAAGGTTTCTCTCTAACAAGCTGCAGCTTTTATCTTATCCACTTCAAGAGAACATGAAGGAAATACTGTTTACAGCTGCTAAAACGGGAACCAACTTGTTCTGAGGACGTTACGAAAGATTAAACGTAACTACAGACAGATTGTTTTTTAAATGGCGTATCGTTCTATAATGAACAAAACTGTATAGTTGGCAAACTGCTGTGGTACAAGTGGAATAAAACACTTCGAGATGTGCTGTTACTGGAAAGGAATCAACTTGGTAACAGTAACTCCACGTCATGTCAGGCCTCGGAACACTGGGTCGTTGATTATTTTCCCATATTGGCATGTAATGCAAGTATTGATCGCGCTAAGAGAACCTCTTTACCTGCAGGGCCTGCTGTAATAGCTGAACATCTGTAGTTCCAGTAACTTCCTTCAGCTGATTCAGTAACGTCTGCTGGTGCTGTAGAAAGAAACACACAAATCTCTACCTTTATTCACAGCTAGGGATGTACCAGATATATCTCATCGCGCTCCCTGTGTGTCATTTGGGAGAAGGCTGCCTTAATAGGTGGCCTAACTGCGCAACGAGTCAAATTTGAACCGGCGTAAGGACGGCTGTCTTCTAAGGTTCTTGTAATTTTCGAAGAAATTTAACCGCGGAATTTAGTTTGTTCTTTCCGGAGACAGCACTTCTTAAAATGTTTTAAAAAAAGCACATCCCATATCTATAACTACAATTATTGCAACGGTAACACTGTGTACAGCAACGTCGTGACATAAAAAGGTAAAAAAAAAATTTAAGAAATTTAACGTTACTGCAATGACAACATAAGAAATAATCACTGACCCCACCTTTAATTCTGACACAAGCCTTCCACAAGGCATAAAGAAGGAAGTGCGCGAGGTGATGAGCGGTAAAAATGACGAGCCAAAACCACGTCTTCGTCAACAGCGTTATGCGACTTTGACGGAAATAAAAACTGATATGGAGATGTCTCACAGATCATGTGCTCAAGCTCCGCAAGTTCTCACCAGAGTCTTTTAGAAAAACAGCAGTAAATAATGCAGACAACATTTAATCTTGATAAAGGTTTGAATAATAATAATAATAATAATAATAATAATAATAATAATAAGATAAAATATGTAGGATTAAAAAAAAAAAAAATACATAAAAAAAAAAACTCCTAACACCAGATTAATTTCAGAATTTAAAGTCATCCATCTATCTAGGAGGAATTTTTGGACGGATCTTTGGTGTCTTGCATTGACGGAGAACTTCTTTTGAGAAATCGTTATCGTACAAATGATTACAGCGCCTCTTATTTCCTTCAATTTGTATACGAAACTCAATATTCATCAAATACTAATATCCTCTAAGCAACTGATTCAACCCTCTGCAATCATGAATTTTCAGGAGGCTATGCAACAAATCATTTTAACATGCAGTTCTTCTTCTTCTTTTTTTCTTTTTTTTTTTAAAAATACAAAGTCACATGATTGACCTGTTTGTACTGAAACATCAGCATTGATGTTTTAACTTGTTTTGTTATTTTACGCCGCATCGGGCAGAACAAACTTTCCCTTCTTCTCTACAGGACACAGCGTCTCCGCTAAACCTCCAACTGGCGTGTATACCGATCGAGCTGCTCTCCTCTCACACTGTACGACTCGCCGACGTTCCCAACACGCAGAACAGCATTTCATAACTGTTATTTAACAGGCTGAAGTGCCAAAAAAAACCCTGACTGCAATAACAAAACACTTCCTGCGTGTTTTCAATGTTTGAAAGGGACATCAGAGCAGGACTTCAGTCTGGGATGTGTGTTATGAAGTGAATGACGTTACCGTGGCACTTGTCAAGGGGTGGGATATATTAGGTAGCGTGTGAACAGTCGGTTCTCGAAGTTGATGTGTTGAAAGCAGGAAAAATGGGCAAGCGTAAGGATCTGAGCGACTTTGATCAGGGCCAAACTGTGATGGTTAGACGACTGAGTCAGATCATCTCCAAAAATGGCAGGTCTTGTGGGGTGTTCCCAATATGCAGTGGTTAGTATCTTCCAAAAGTGGTACAAGGAAGGACCATCATTAATATTAGCCCGTCTGGTCCGATCCCACAGAAGAGCTACTGTAGCAGAAATTGCTGAAAATGTTCATGCTGGCTCTGATAGAAAGGAGTCAGAACACACAGTGGGGCTGCGTAGCTTCAGACCGGTCAGAGTGCCCATGCTGACCCCTGTCCACCACCGAAAACACCTACGATGGGCACGTGAGCATCAGAACTGGACCATGGAGCAATAGAAGAAGGTGGCCTGGTCTGATGAATCACGGTTTCTTTTACATCGTGTGGACGGCCGGTCACTGCGTCGCTTACCTGGGGAAGAGATGGCACCAAGATGCACTATGGGAAGAAGAAAAGCCGGCGGAGGCAGTGTGATGCTCTGGGGAACGTTCTGCTGGGAAACCCTGGGTCCTGGCATTCATGTGGATGTTACTTTGACACGTACTACCTATCTAAACATTGCTGCAAACCAAGTACACCCCTTCATGGCAACGGTATTCCCTGATAACAGTTCCCTCTTTCAGCAGGATAATGGGTCCTGAGACACTATATAAATTGTTCAGGATGGGTTTGAGGAACATGACAAAGAGCTCAAGGTCGTCTCTAAATTCCTGTTTAGAGCTGTTTTGGGCGGCACAAGGGAAGACCTCCACGATATTAGGCAGATGGGGCGGGGTATATATAAACCTTCTATGGTGTATTTAATTGAATTAGTACATGATGAGTGAGTCGTGAAAACATTTTTTTAAACACACTTTCCCATAAAAGTGACTAAATTTAAATAAGAAAAACTTTTCTGTACATATACTATCATAAATGGTGTCTATGACACCAACAACACTGTACACACCCATCACCAACACACACACAACTGAATTATACTCAACAATAACATCAATGGCCCAAAGTGTCATAAGTCTGTTGTAAACGCGTTATAAATGTCGATGTTGCACAGTGTGTTTTAAATCTCTAGCTGAGTAAATATTACAGCAGTATGCTATGCTAAACGGAATGAAGCACTGGCGTTACGTGGCTAGCAACTCGTTTCTAGGCGTGTCACGCAGCCCAGGTCAACATTAGCCCCTTAGCTAGCTGGAATTTTACGCTAGTACAGACGTAACGCAACACAATCCACACACTAAGTTCATAGCATAAACAAACAAACAAACAAACAAACAAACAAATAAATAAATACAATAGCAAGCCGTACACAAATAAACGGCAAATTCAGATTAAGAGAAGCTAGCTAGTTTGTTAGCTAGCTAGCTAAGCTAATGCTAACTTTGCCTGACTGGCGCATAGCAAAACATTCGGCGCACGAGCGCGTTACCTTCTGAGAGTGCTGCTGGAGGACATTCTGCTCCACGGTCATGGCCGCTTCGGGGTGCAAATGAAATGAATTCACGAATAAAAAAATAATAATAAACGCGTACAACGGAAAACTCTAAGTTTAATAATAGTTAAAACGTCCCCCGCTTAGCAGCGCAGCAGCGGGCGCCATGGGAAGCGCAGGCATGGGATAGAAGAAGGAAAAAAAAAGTGTCGCGTCGTGGGGGTTTTTTTTTTTCCTACTCGCATTCGAGACATCCCGCCTTCACCACTCGGATTGGCTAACAGCTCAGACTTCTACGAATAAATCGATAGGAATGCAACGTGCCAAACATTTCTGCCCAATCACAGTGCACTATGTGAGATGTGTAGGAATACGGATGGGAAAAACATAAACAGAAGAAGAAGAGACGCTTAGATTTATTTATACAGGAGTTGTGTTTCTGTTAGTTGGGTCTGGTTCGTTTTCACTTAGACCTCAATAATAGAACATTATCACATTATTCAGCGATCAGATGATGGATGACCTGTTATATAAAGAAAATAGTTAATTTGAACACAAGTTTAACATTAAATGCGGTCAATGAAACGAAACTTTTCATTTCAAAGAAAAATAAAGATGAACTGAAACTGAAACTTTGGAGGCTGCAAGCTGTTCTGAGAGGGTTAAGTCATAAAAAAGGACAAAAAAGGAGAAATGAAACTGCTAAAGATTCGTCCTGGCCCTGCACTTCCTGTCAAATATTCCCACCCTAACCCTAAACACCCCACCCCCAAATAAATAAATACATACATACATACATACATAAATAAACCAACCAGAAATAAATAATTCAGGAAAAAATAAAGTGGTTTGTTTATGTAGCATTTGTTGTTAATATATTTAGACAGATAAACTAGCTAATTACCTGGAACAGTTAGCTAAGCAGGAGTGGAAAGAACGTTGTTATGGTTACAGTGTGCAGGTTCACAATGAAAGCAGTCTAAGATTTGCAATGTTTTGAAGGCAAAATGGGATGTTAGAAAAGATTCAGTGGGTAATATGTTCTACGTCCAAATTCGCCTACTATCCGCCCTAAATAGTGTCTGAGATTATAATGAGCGCGTCTCAAGTCGTAGTGTGTAGGAAGGAGTATCTCAAAGGTTACCCGGATGGTCTACTATTTCCGGTAGATTTTCGAAGTGTGCATCCGTGGACGCTTTATCAGCTGATATCGACCCAACAAAATCTTGATCGAGGGTCCAGTGGGCCACTTTTGGTAAGCAGAACTGGCGCTGCGGGATGAACCGAAAGCCGGGTTAAGGCGCCC
>JANDJT010000060.1:23951303-23972447 GCA_024331685.1 Stegophilus panzeri | reverse complement strand
TTTTGGGGGGGGGGGGGGGGGGGGGGAAAGGAGGGAGGAGGAGTTTTGTGATGGTTTGCGTCGCCGAATTCAAGGATTCGTTTTAGAGAGGCGTAAATGAAATGTGGGGAAAATAAATCAAGACAATGAGGAGTTAAATGATATAGTATGAATGATATAAGAATAATGAAAGAAGAAAAGCTTAAATACATAGAGGAGGTTGTTTACGGTGACGGTGTTTGTTACTAGGCAACAACGTTGTCTTCGGTTACATGGCGTGTTAGTATGTCTCAGTACTTGCATACTCTTTTGCTACACGCTCAAAAGTACGTACTTTTTCTTCACAAAACGAGTACATATTTCTAGTGCACAGTATAAGTAGGCGAATTGAGATGCAGCAATAACTTTTGGAAGGAGTCACCAGGTTAAGAGTTTTGTAACAGTCCGTGGTAAAACTTTAATGACATCTTCAGAACAGAGAAGCTGTTTTTTCCCCCCACTGTGTGTGTGCGTGTGTGTGCGTGTGTGTGAAGAGAAAGAAACAATAAGAGGTCATGAGGGAACGACTGTTTATAGGCGCTACACGTAAGTGAGAACAGGAACTAACATGTTTCAGGGACGTTCCAAAGCATGAAACGTAACCACAAATAGATAAGAATTATGACACGTACTTTAATAAGTAAAACGATTCGGCTTGTTAAATAAGAGGAACAAACACTTCAGGATGAGCTGTTATAAGAAAATGATTAACTTCAAGGTCGTAACATTAGCACCACTACATCGTTGATTATTTTCCAATAACAGCACACCCCCAAGTGTTTTATTCCTTACTTATCTCTTAGCAACTTGTCTTTGTAGGCGGAAATTTGTACAATTCCTTTTTGTGCGTGCGTGCGTGCGTGCGTGTGTGTGTGTGTGAGCTATTTCTTGACGATGACAGAATGTGTTCATGCACTAAAAACGAACACATGTTTCTGAAAAGCGCTGTGGAGATGGAGTGGACTACGGGGAGAAGTGGTAGGACGCCTCCACGAGGTTGTGCTGTGACCTTTCAAGTAGGCTGAAGGTCCCATCCTGCAGTACAGACCGAGCAAGAGGTAGAATAAACACACATTGGAATGTGTGTGTGTGTGTGTGTGTGTGCGCTACATCCTGTCGTGCTACTTGAATTCTTACATCCTAAATTATGCTACACCACATGGCTGCGAATTATTTTCCTGTTATTTCTTTACACCTGTGTTCATTCAGGATCATTATACAGGACGTACTCGCTAAAACATACGCGCCTAGTAAAACGCTGGATTTTAGATTTAATAGCTTGCATTTTTTCATAATCCATCTCTGCTCCTCTGAGCACCGTGGCATAAGTGCTACCTGCTGAGTAATTAAGATCACTATAAAATAATTCATCTTCTAATAATCGTTTCTTTTCCTCAGTGCCATCAGGTCTGTAATTGCTGGTGGCTAAATCATTATTATGATAACATAACAAACGGTATGTATCTATTATCTTTTATTTGAATCATTTCTGACTCATTAATCATTTTACAGGCCAGTGTACTGTACATAAAAATGAAATGGGAAAACATTTTTGTCTTAAACCCTGTTTTATAAAAACAACTGATATGTAAGGAACAAAACACTTTGGGGCGTGCCGTTATAGCAAAATAATCAACGACATGCTGGAGTGATGAAGCGGAATTACCGTTATCACCTCGAAGTAGATGATTTTCCCATAACAGCAGGTCTTGGCGTGTTTTATTCCTCTTACACCACGGCAATTTGTCAGCAATTATTTTTTTTATCAATAAAAAAAAAAAAAAAAAAAAATGCCATTACGTTCCCTCATCAGCTTAATTTTTATCTTCTCACGCTTGACGATAACAAGACAAACAAAACAAACAAAAAAAAAACAACAACACAGAAACGGCAAACTCCTCTGTTGCGTCTTAAAATTTAACGTTACAACTTTACCTCTGATCTTACAAAGCGCTGACGCTGGAGACTCCTTCCATAAGTGGTGTTAAATAAACCTCTCCTCACAGAAAACTTCACCATAGCGGGAATTACTATTACACGCATTTGTATTAGGTTTATTTGGAGCATCCGTCCGCTGTGCGAGTCCTTGTGTAAATTGTTGCTATAGAAACGATAACATATTATAACATGCGCATTCATATGAACTGATTTTTGAGAGAAATTCAATCAGTTATAGATGATGAATCGATCAATCAGTAACATTCTGACCAATCGGAATAGAGCATTCGACACAGATGTGGTATACGTAAATCTGTTCGTTCTATGAATTCGCCGCACAGAGCATGTAAGTCCAGCAGATGGCACAGTCACACTATAATTTCCCAGGCTAAACAGTTGCATAACTGGGCTCGGTGTAAGCCACCATATAGGGCAAATCTAAGGGAGTATTGTTTCTACATAAAGTCCTGTCCTTCAAGACAACGCAGCAGCTCTCATTCATACACTGACCTGATTCCCCCTCATATCTGAAGCATAAACATGTTCATTATTTCTATTTAAAGCTGCGAATCAGATTGGCAGGATATTGTCGATGGCTACGTTTGATCCATCCCGGCGTGCCTCTGCTCAGATAAGACGACTGCTTCAAAAATAAATAAATAAATAAATAAATAAATAAGAAAAACAACAAGGTCACCTTTGAGCTGTCATTTGACGCAAGGATAATCTGAGACGTCGGTGAATGTTTACTTTTGATTACAGCAGGACACGGAGCGAGCAGCATCTCTACACGGCCTTGTTCAAAGGCTGTTCGTGTACGGTGGCTGAAGACTTGTTTTGAAGGCCATCCATTTTATTTTGTCATACTGAATTAAAAAGAAATCTTGAAGTTTTACAAAAGAACGTCATTAATAAAGTCTCCTACATCAACAACGTGACCTCTATCAAGAAATCAAGAATATACAACTCGAAACACACCCAAACTTACAAGTGTCCTGCTCCACTCTATGGTAAAATAGCGTTGCTTACATGGCCTGTATTTGCATACTGGAAGCTGATTGGCTCGTACATTGTATGACACGATAACACGAGCCAGTCACGTGTTCACTGTTCCGATAAAAAACAACAACCAGAAAAACACATAATCTAAAGTTTAGATTGATATAAACATTCAACACCATGAATAGGTGTATAATTACTGACTGTAACCCATCTGTTTCTACGCACAAAGTATTGGCACCCCCTAATACTGAATTCATTTCAGAGGGATGAGCGCTGTGTACTCGCACCATGTAATCGTGTACAAAATAAATGTGATCAGCGTGACGTGTTGTAAGGATGTAAGGAAGTAGTAGAATTAATAGTGGTACTCAGTATTTGTCATTTAATTCATTAGATCCTGCCCTATTAAGCCATAGAAATTAATACACAGTACCTTACTAACATAATATACCATAATAACAATAATAACTAATTGTATTTTACGTCATGAAACAATATCTATGTTTCTTTCTGTCCTGCTACACTTAATTAGCTGTCACCTAAATACACATATAGCTATGTGTAGCTAGCTGCGAAGAAATGGGGGAAAATAAATGCACAATTCTGACTGGCTCTGCACTGGCTCATTCTCAGAGATCTATGGGATTTATTCTGTAACTATTCCTTACAAAGTGATCAGTGAGGTAGAAGTGTGTAATTAACGTGTAAAGTTTATAATTATTATTATTTTTATATTTAAGCTGTTCTCAGTGCCGATGGCTCCAAACCAGAATTTTAAGAAATGACAGATTCACATCTTGGATCGTCCTTCTAGATCTCCACGTACTCATGTATCTACATGGGAGGGGGGACAAAAAAAACACATGTATAAGACACACAGATTATGGAAAGTCTAGAGTGAGAGATATAGATGTGTAGTTTATGTATTTCTCAAAGCTTTCTCAAAGTCCAGCGATGTAGCGCCCCGTCCCACTGCAGTTTCAGTTCTGCTTGAATTTACAACCTGCATGTTAAAGCGTGTGGCTGTGCGAGTGTGTGTTTAGTTCTGGCTTCCTAAATGAAACCCGCTGACATTCAGGTAGAGGTGAGATTTTGATTCGAACCTCTGACTGAATTTCTGATGAGATTGTGATGAGGTGTCACAGAGCAGGACGTTTTCAACTCGGAAACTAGCAGATGGACTGTTATCAGGAGCAGAAGGTTGTGAGTTCAAATCCCAGGATTGCCAGAAAGCCATTGTTCGGGACTTGAAGTTTACTTTAAATCAAATAAAAGTGCCAAATAAATAGGAATGCAGTAGTAAAATAAATAAATGAACGCTATTGTGAAATCTGTAACAACAAAAAAAACAAAACCCAGATGTATCTGTATTATGCTTCTTCTTTTTTGTTGTTGTTTACATTGTGATCATAGACTGTGGGTTTCACAAGAGGGACAAACTCACAAGAACCCTTTTTTTTTTTTTTTTTAGCCAGCCAGGTTATTGTATAAGTGCTTACTTGGAGAGAAAACTCTAAGTGTGTTTCCAAAAATGTCATTCTTATAAGAAAAAAGGATTGAATATATCCAGTTTTTGTATTTATCCAGAATTCATCTAAGAAAGAGTTGAGATTCTCCACGATCAATAAATCACAGATGATCTGATTTACGCATTTAATAGAAGCATCCAATATAACCGAATCATCTGATTCATTCATTTAGTGAATGCTCTGATGCAAAAGGAAAACCTGCTAACTACACCGCGAGTGCTTCTGCAGAATAAATGAGATGGATTTTTAGATAAAGGACACGTTTATTTATTTATCTTTCGGATCCCGCAGACAAGTCTGTAAACCAGTTCGACTCCTGCATGCGGGTTTTTCTTACAGAGATGACCTGGGCACGTCCATGACCAAAGTCAGTGGCTTTGGTAAAACGATCCGGTGCTGTCAAAACAACTGAATCATTACAGCCATTTCACGGCAAAGAGAGAAACCGTCCACCTGAAAAGTATCTGAGCCTCTAAACTACCCGAGTCACCCCATCATGTCTCCTCCAGTCCTCGTGGCATCTATCTTAACTGCTCTGCGAAGGTTAGTTAAGGGTCACTCTGATGTATTGGGTCATGTGGAGAGGTTTTTACCTTTGGGAGAAGGAATGAATCTTCAAGAGCACACAGCACAAATGTGCTCGCTTCGCCCTCGCGGTGACCTTTCTCAAACTTCTAATCTCAATCTGGTCTCTCTGTGAGATTGGTCGGCGCTGAGCCACCCTTTTGACGATCGCACGGTTTGGGGAAATGTTTGCTCTGGAAGTGCATGACCTATGGAGTTGGCTCAGGGTGGGCGTGCAGGGGAAGGAGGCATTCACAGAGTACAAAAGATCAGAGTGTCAATACGATCGGAAACGACTCTCAATCTTTAGTCTGATACACAGCACGGTGTTGCTAGAGCAAATCAGCAAACGGTCACATTTTATACCTTGCATATATATTTTTTTTTTCTGCAGAAAGATAACAGCCTCGGAGCGAAGCTTTGAAAGGTGTTTGTGCCGTGACCTTATGCGTAGGCTGAAGGTCACATTATGTGACTGTTGAGACAGAGAGAGAGAGAAAGAGATAAATAGACAGACAGAGAAAGACAGTTAGAAAGGGGAGAGGGAGACAGACAGAGAAACAGAGAGAAAAGAGAAAGAGAGAGAGACAGAGAAGGTGAAACAGAGGTAGACCGATAGATATACAAAGAGAGACAGAGATGTAGAGCGAGAGAAGGCAGGGAGGGAGAGAGAGCGAGAGAGAGGGAGCGATAGAGAGAGAGAGAGAGAGCAAAAGAGAAAGCAACAGATAGACAGTGAGAGAGTGAAATGCTAAACAGAGAAAGAGAGACAGAGTGAGAGAGAGGGAGAGAGAAATAAATAGAGATAGAGAGGGAGAGAGAAAGAGAGAGAGAGACTGATAAAGACCGACAGAGTGATAGAGAGAGAGATAGGGAGAGAGAGATGCAGAGAGAGAGCGAGACTGAGAAAGACAGACAGTGGGGAGAGAGAGAGAGAGAGAGAGAGATAACGTATAACGTGTTGTGCATTTTTATGTTCGTAATCTTTGTAACATAGAACAGGATACAAATTTAATTCCAAATTAAAATGAAATTAAAAAACTTTCCATTTAAAATGTCACCTACAAATGTTGAGAGGCAGGGCCTGGAGAACAAGGGGCGGGGTTATCCTAAACTGAGCTAAAGCAAACAGCCTTTTTAAACTCATCTTCCGAGATCTGAGATCAACACACAGTTGGGTGCACTCTTGTCAAAAACAGGCATCTCTAGAACCCTTTAAAAGTTCTTTGTCTTAGAGGTTCTTCGCAGAACCCTACAACTGAGTGTTCTCCTATCAGAAAATAAATAAAAATAAAAAAAACTCTTGACTATCCAAAGAGCCTCAACCGCAGCGTTTATTGAACTCAATGATGTAATGTACAAAGAAAAAGAAAAAAAAGAAGTAGATTACTGCTGTCATGCTGATGGTTGATGTTGAAGTAAGGCATGCTGGGAAATATGGGGCATTCAGTTCAACTACTGAGTAACTGGAGAGACAAAGGTCATGACCGGTGAGGCTCAGGCTTGAAGAAGGGCCACGCTGGAATTTGAGAAAGTCTACGGGGAAAAAGAGAGAGAAAATAACATAAACACGCTTGTGCTTTGAAATGTAAAAGACCTTGACATCCGTTTTCACTTCTATACTTTTACTTCTTTAAGTCACATCCATACGTTCCTGGATTATTATTTTGTGAGAATCATTTCCAATCTCAATCTTTGGTTTGTTTTTGTTCTAAATGGTTAATTCATGACACTTACTCGTGATAGCCGTCATGCAGAACCGGCCATAAAATGCAATTAGACACCTTACTGTGAATGTTTTCTGAAACAGCAGCTGGGGGATTTGGACGAGGAAAAGTTAAACATTGAACACACACACACACTCTGAGTGACCTGGAGTTTTCGCTCTTCAGTAGCTTTAACTTGAGCTCCGAGTATGTGAAGCTCTTGTTGTCCGTCCAAATCCGCTCCAGATTTCAAAGCGACAGAAGGACAAACAGCCGATTGTGGGATCTTACACGCTGACCCTGGCTCCTGACTCGTGCCCTGACTCACTCTTCTCTGTTTTGGAGCCAAAGGAAATAAGGGGTTACGTGAAGTTCATGCATGATAAGAATCTGAGGATGGAGAAGTTCACGGAGAGGAGTTATTTAAAGACGAAGGAACGGGAACTCGTTGAGAAAAGCAGGAAGTCAGGGCCTGGGGAGCAAACCTCACTTCAGAGCAGTGAGGAAAAGCACAGTGACGAAAAGTGACACTGAAAATATCTTGAATATGGGCGAACTGATCTAATATCTCTCTAATATTTCACATTCAGATTATTCAGCTTGTCATTTCAAGCTTTAGATCTTCGTATGAAGATTATTCCTGTGCATCTTTCGAGAAATAAATGCTAGAGAACTAACAAGACTATTTCGTGTTTGAAATGAGTAACAAAATATCTAGAAACAGGTTAAATCATCATATACATGGTTTAACGTAGTCACACTAGATTACTGCATTACTACATTAAAGATATTTTCACTTGCTAAGATGTCATTATTGCAGTGTATGAGGTTGAAATAAATAAAATCAAGATGTAAAACATTTTATGCTTAACGAGTAAAAAATTTAAAACGTCTTTTTTTTTTTTTAAATGATGATTTGCATTAAAGTGAATAAACAGCAGGGAGATTAGCATGAATTTTAAATTGAATGAGGAATAAAACATGCTGTTATTGGGCAATAATGGATTTTGTGGTAATAACATCAATTTATTATTATTATTATTATTATTATTATTATTATTATTATTATTATTATTGTTGTTGTTCTTTTTGAATTGCAAATTGCATGTCAGCAGTTTCTTCTCCAGAAATACTTCACGCCATCTGTTTTTTGCAAAGGTCTGGCAGTTAAAAAAGCATCTGCAGTATCCCTCAAGTTAAACTGAATCATTTGCAATGAACATTTATTAAAAAAAACAACAACAAAAAACAAACAAACAAATAAACAAAAAAAAAACATAAGGAAATTTGTCTGTGTGTTTTACAACTAATAATAATAATAATAATAATAATAATAATAAAAAATACAGAACATGTTCTGTGCAAGTCAAAGTGGGTCAGAGGTTTTAACCAAAGAAACAGCAAATAAAAATAAAACAAAACATTTCAATAACAATGAAATGATGGCAGATTAGGAATACTGGCAGGATATCCATAAGTAAATTTAAGACAGCTCAAGACATACTTAAAGCTTTCAAATCATAAAATAGACAAATTAAAACTTGAGGTTCGATGCCCAAAAGTTTGTGTATTCAAATCTTAGGGTTTCCAATGTGCCCTAAATCTCTTAATAAATTGCCCTGACCCTTAAACTGCTCAGATTCTACCTTGCCTGATGATTTCTTTGCATAAAAGTTTCCTAAAGTAACCTGAGGTTTATGTTGTTACAGACGTACTTGCGCAGCTCAAGGACAACCCAGTTCATTTGACATGACTGAAGAAGGAAGTGAAAGAAGTTCTAACTCTCACTGACTTCTATATCAAAACACAATCAAATTTCCAACGTCGAGAGGTCGAGTCGTACAGTGTGAGCGGGAGTCAGAAGATTTCTCTCGCCTTACAGAGTAAACCCGGTGGCGAGTTTCTCTACCCGCCGACACGCCCGTACGGTCCTGCCTGTAAGGCTTTAAAGGTCTTATGCAGCTTGCTCACCTTTGCGCAATTACATTCCTGCTGTTGTGTGTTCATCGTACTGCGCTGCACTTGAACTTCTTTTAACTAGGAAAAAGATTATTCTGTTGCAACACCGCTCTTGTTTTGTGTCTCACCACTGTCCCGATGTGCCGTTGTAGGAAAATAATCAAAGACAGGGTGGTGCGATGAAGTGGACTTACTTTTCAGGTACAACCCTGAAAAGGGATCATCTTCCTATAATCTCCTAATCGTCGAGTGTTTAAATCCGCTCATACCACGGCGCTGTTTAATACTCGATTCTGATTGGCTAGGGAATGATTCCCTAGTAATGAGACAGGAAAACCCCGTGAACAAGACGGCCTACCGATATCTATTTATTTATTCGTTCTATTTTATATTATCGACATGAAACGGAAAAAAATTAATAAACCTGTGAACTCTCTTGCTCTGCATATCAATGGCTCAAGCCTCCATGACTAGCTCTAAAATGACATGGAGGCTTAAAATGGGACATGTAATAAATTAGTTCCACACACAAGAGCGTTTTAAGGACAAAATTCCTGACAAAATAAAACATCTGAACAATGTCTTGAGGTGTGGTAACTGTGGTATAAGCGGAATAACTGACTAATAAATATTACTTGTACCTCAACGATTTGCCAACGATTACCAAGTCATACTTTTTATCTATTTCCGGTTACATTTAATAAAGGGTATCGTCCGTGAAACTTGGTGTCAATGAGCCCAAAAAAATTAAAATGCAGCTTGTCGTGTTGTCGAGAAACTTGTCTCTCCTGAACATTCCTCTGTCCTGTGAGGGAACATTTATAGACAGTTACAAAGTCCTGACACTGGAGACTCCTTCCAAAAATGCTAAATAAAACGTCTCCTCACAGAATATCCGTTTGAAATCCATTCATGCGGAGTGTCCGCCGTACAGTACAGGTCCGTGTTTAAGACGTTACTATAGAAACGAATAAATATTAGAGCTGTCACTACTATCAGCGCTGCTGTTATACTGTAGAATATTAATCAATCTTCTGACCAATCAGAATCGAGATACTACGTCCCATATATATATATATATATATTATACTATACATGTCTTATAAAATATACAAGCTTTGTAGTCTTGTGCATTTCAATATTTATTTATATCAGTGCAAATAAACACCAGAAAGTAATTAAAAAAAAATGTAAAACATCATGGTTGTCACAAGAGTATCATAAATGAAATTGTGGAATGAATTCTTTTGTTGTTGTTTTTTTGTTGCTATAAATGCATTTCTCGATTGCACAGCATGACGTCAATCCACCTTAGAGAAATGTTTTAAAGAGTAACAGAACAGGAATCCACACGAAGAAACAACAACAAAAAAACAAAACCCCAAACAAACCAATGTATGTTTATCTCATCAGATTCGATGCTGTAAATAACCGTCTATTCGTGATTAAAAAAAAAAAAACCCAAAACCCCCCCCCCCAAAAAAAAAAAAAAAAAAAAAAAATAGTTTAAGACTTGACATTTCCCATTGCAGGTACTGATACGCAGGTGCTTCCCATGCATGTGCATGCAACAGGCAGCAGTGTAGAGATCAGACGTAACACGACGGCTTGCAGAACAAAGATTCAAAGATTATCATTAGCTCACAACATAGAGACATGCAAAAAAAAAAAAAAAAAAACTTTTCATTTTCTGTAATTTTATGTACATTATTAGACAGATATTATATTTACAATCCAAGACGATAAAAACTAGGGCTTTTTCAACAATACAAAATAGTCATATTTCATCATGAAAGCACTATTTACACAAATTTGTCAAATCCAAATGCCTCTACATACACAAGAAGGAATAAAATAGATTGTATGATGATTTTTTTTTTTAAGTTCATATTTAATTGGACGATGGAGCAAACTTTTTTCTTTTCTTTCACAGTAGGCTCTCAGCTTCACATGCCATCCTTCTATGATTGAATGTGTGTGTGTGTGTGTGTGTGTGTGTATATATAGGAAACAGAAAGCTCACAGTTCATAAACATGTACTCACATCTTTGGGGAAATTTTTTCATTCGACACCGCAAGTCTGTGAACTGCTACATATATGTGAATATAAAGTACAAAACAATGAACGATACAAAACTGTAAAAAGATCATTTGACGTCTAAAAAATATGAGTTTTCTTTATTCATGCCAAACACCCAACAACACCTACAGATTCATTCCTGATGTGAAAATTAAAGCATTGTAAATCAATTCGACGTGTATGTGTGTGTGTGTGTGTGTGTGTGTGTGTGTATTGTCACCGTCGTTCCTACTAGGATAGAAGTTGTGGCACAATCGCTCAGGTAGAACGACACGAGACGTACCTGATCGTTCATAAAAAGTTCCGTTAATTTTATTGTCCTTTATTGTGGAGATGTGTTGCTCGGATGGCACTCATGCATCTAATATAACTTTGTGCTTCGGAAAAGAGGGACGTGTACGGAAATAAATATGAAACTTAATGCAACGGTGACGTTTTTTGGAGTCGTTGATAATATATGAACTAGGATGCTCTTTTTATAAAACGTTTTATAATGTAAAAAAAGGAGAACAAACTGCACTGAAACAGGACCTGTACAAACGTCGGAAAGAAACGCGACGCGTCGATTGGCGTAAACGTAACACGCTCAGTCTGTAATGTATGACCGTAGTGTCGCTGTTATACGGCATTCGTTAAAGTGAAAGAAAAAGTGGTCAGGGATACATAGTTTGCTGTTTGTTACGAAACAAAAACAAAACAAAAAGGTGTCCGTTTCGTTCTTTGGCAGTTCGGATCTATGGTTTTTCTAACAGCCCAGTAAGGTGTTCACCTTCGATGCCTTGTCTTTGTATCTGAACTGGAGAAATCGTACTTAGTCTGGCGTCATAGTACCGATTATTGGCACATGGCTCTACTTTCACTGTAACTCCGCAGTGCGTCCTCTGCACGTGATCCTCCACCTCTTTTCTGAGCTGACTGTTCCTCCTCTGGAGCATGTAGTACAGTATAGGATTAGACCTCATTAGAGGTGGAGAATCAGAGCTGGATTCACTTTTATCCTCCCCAGAAAGTGTCCATCTTTGTGAACTTTGTGTTTCTTTCTTCACAGATTTGGGACTGGGTCTGGGGGAGGAGGCCTTATCCCAAGCGGATCCCTGGATGCCGTTTACCGGCGAGGAGGAGAGTGGATTAAAACGACCAGGCCCTGAGTTAAGAGTCTGGGGAAACCATGGAAAGTTCACAAGTTCATGATTGTAACTGGGCTGACTGAAGCTCCCGTTGGCTTTGCAGTTTGCCTGAGGGAGTAAGGGACTAGGGATCCCCCGGGGCGGAGATATCTCCTTCAGACAGTTGTCTGACAAAAGGAGCTGCTTCAAAACATTGAAGCTTTGGCTGTCTCTCGTGGGAACTTTACTCGCAGGACTCTTGATGAACAAGTCCTCTTCTTTCGGGCTTGGCAGCCTTCTGCTATTGTGGGCCTCAGGTGTTCCAGACACCAGACACTCACTCACAGTATCCAATGGTCTCTGGCAAAGTTCTTTACTCAGGTGTTCAGCCAACTCCAAGCAAAGTTTCCTCTTTTTAGGAAGAGGCACCTGATAATCTTGTTGCTCCTCTTTCACTGTGCTCACGATCTGCTCTGTGCGTGGACTCGAATGATAGGTAGTTGTCTTCTGTTTCAAGAGCTGGCTGAGAAGCCCATATTTAGCTTCTTCTTTAACATTGCTGTGTGCTTCAACGATGGGGCTGTGACTTTCACGCCCCGATCTACAATGCCGTCCAGCATCGTCAGAGCCGTCTGAAAGAAGACCCTCGTCTCTTGGCTCTGTTTTGACCGTGGCGTTCAACGACGGCCCGTTTGAGCTGTCGCATAGAAAATAAGCCCCTGGAGGCTTCTCATGGACTCCCATAGCCACCTCTGTGCTTCTCCTCTCAGTAGATTTCTCCTTGTGGGAAGCAGTGCCAAGCAGCAGCTGCAGTACGGTCCGTCTCTCCAGGAGGTTTTCAATTTGTGTCGGTGCCGGAGGTGAGCGCTCTGGTCCGGTAAAGGGTGAGAAAGTGGCAGGAGGTGGTTCAAATAAAGGGGTTTGGTTCCTTTTTATTGGAACAGCAACCCTATCCAGAAGAGTCTGAGATCTGTCTAGGTCAGGCTCCGGGCTTTGCCGTTTGCTCGGTGGCCTACACGCTTGCAGAGGGGGTGAAGGGGATACATTCTGCAAACCACACTGAGCCAGATTTTGTAATAGCTTACTGGCTGTGAAAGCAGGTTCCACTAACTTTTCACTGGCATGCTGTTTAGACTTGCACAGGTTCAGAGGACTGGACTGAACAAGGGGTGAAGAATAAGAGTAAGGAGAAGGAGTCTTGCTTGTATCTCCGCTGAGGGAAGATGTTGACAGACCTCTGCCCATCAGCTGGTCAAAAGGGTTCTGCGTTCTGCTCTCCTCCAGTGTTCCAAGCCGGTTAAGTGGACTTACGGTCACGTTTCGAAGGGTGGCGTCATCCGGCAAATCAGGAAGAGGTGCGATTTTGTTTACCATCTCATTATTTCTGCGATCCAACAGTAACTGCATGAGGGTAACCTTATGATGGGATGTCATGTCTGGGATCATTTCCAACTCCCTGGCTTCAGGGACCTTTGCCCCGAGAGTCTCTGACTTCCACTTGCTTATAAGCGTCTCTGTGAGCTTGTCTAAAGACGAGGCTGAGGAGGGGGGCTCTGACTTTTGGCTGGAAACTCGGCTCCTCGTGGAGAGGTCAATAGGGGAGCAACTGGAGTAGCAGCTCTCTGCGTCACTACTGTCTTTGGTCAAGCTGTTTTCCGGGTTGGAGTACTCGCTGTCAGACTGATGAGAGGAGGCTTGGCTAGGAGGAGCGGTGAAGTCATCTTCCAGGTGGCCGTTCTTAGTGAGATGCTTTTGGGAGTTGTGGTTGTTGAGGAGGAGCAGAAGCAAGCTGCTGCAGTTCTGTGGGGGCCGGCTGCTGTGCCTGTCAAATGGACGCTTCTCTTTAGGGGTGTGAGGAGAGGGCCGAGGGGAGCCACTGGGCGCACTTTGGCCCAGGCTCAAAGAAGGGCTTCTCTGGCTGGAATTTAATGTTGGCGAGGGGAGTGTTCCGTTTAGGGTGTTAAAAGGGCTCAACATGTCTGGAGCAAATACAGACTCTCCCATGCTGGGTGGTCTATTGTCTTTAGTTTGCTGCGTAGCCATGGCTGCCAGTCTCTCGCTGGCTGATCGGCCACACAGTTGTGCTTTTAAGGCCTGTTCTTGAGAATATTGCTGCAGATGGGCTTCGCTGGAGAGCAGCAATGCTAACTGACTGCAGGCCACACTGGGTTTAGGAGAAGGAGCGGGACTAGACCGGCTCTTTACAAGACTGGCCACAGCCTTCAATCTCTCTGCACAGGATACTCTGTCAGGCACTGAGCTCTGTGACGAACGAGGAGACTGAGAGCATCGGTCTTGGCTGCTGCGACGACTGTAAGGCACAGTGTTGTGGCTCTGTTGCTTGTTTTTCCTTATCAGGCCTTTGAGGTGGCTGGAGGCTGTATGGTAGCCCTGTAAGGTGTCCTTGTCAGTAGGTGATCTGTCGCTGCTCTCTCCATCTAGCTGTTTGTGACTCTGAGTAATGCTCTGTGACATGGCTACTGTCTGCAGTCGTGAGCTGAAGGACTGGAGCAGAGAGGCCAGCAGCGTGCTCTCTCCCTGTGCAGAATTATCCAGACTTATTCTATGGTGCTCTTTGCCCTGTCCGTTCACCTGCGCTGCAGCAAGGTCTTTTTTCTGGTTGTCTATCTCACTCCAGGTTCCCGAACGCAACAGTCTGGCCTTTTTAAGGTGCTGGGAAGCCACTCCTGGAGGGCTAGAGCCGTGATTGGGTAGCTGAATGCCCCTGGTCCCTTGGTTTCCCGCCTCGCCATTGTTGCCGCCAGCCTCCGGTCTCCTTGTTGCCGTGGCACCAGGCCCAGATGCAACCGGATGCATTAGTAAACCTTCCAGATACGTTAAAACAGCAGAATCCTGGTGTGTCTCAGGGCCAGGTTCCTCCCCATAAGTCATGTTCAATAGTAGGCACGCCTTGTGTGGTTGTTGACGACTACTGAAAATGTCTTCTTGATTGTTGTGCCATAGATGAAGAGCCCTAATTCCTAAAGAGGGACCTGATACGTCCTCTTTTAAGTTTGACAGACTGAAGCACTGGATGTTAGAAATTCCATCACACATCGACCCAGCTGGAATTCCTTTCCGTATGTCTGTGACAAGCCAACTTTTTCAGCATAGACGCACAGCCAGGGAGGAGTCAGCAAATCCTCTTCGCTACTATCCCGGTGAAGCGTTCCATGCCGCTGACTACTTCGGATGTCTGTCACAAGGTCCCAGGGGCTCTGTGTCGTCGTTCTGCTCTTGTGCTCTCAGACTGGGCCACACGAGAACCTGCAGCAGAGGGAGCAACAAAGAAGAGTATGAGGGGAAGTTCTACATGACAGCACACGACTGAGAGTCTGTTACATATCACGCATTCAAGCCGAGCTCAGGCAGCGTCCTACCCTAACCCTTCAGTTTACTTCTGGAATTAGAAAGAAGAAGAAGAAGAAGGAAAAAAAAGCTCTCCGACCGACACTTGATTTAATACATTCTATTTCATATATGCATGTTTGATGAAAAACATACATAATTAACTACAGTCAAAACATGCTTAGTGTAACAATTTGTCAAAAAAAGAAAAAAAGATCAGAGTATTCCCCATAGGCAGCATGCAGCATCAGCTCGGGGGAAAAACAGCAGGATGCTATAGATTACATGAATTATGTCAGTAAATCCAAGCAAAGCCCGCTCTATGCGTTGTCACGTCCTGCTATGACACTTCCAGCAAACCTCTCGAGAAATGTGTCTCTGCTTGCTCTCATGCGTGAAGGGCTTTCGAGCGCCGCGCTGCTCATCAGTTGGAGAATTTCCGCGGATTATCCCCACACACGCGCTCAAGGCACAGCTCACGCGATTCTCTCCTGCATGGTGATAGAGGCAGGCAATAAGCAAAGAGCTGACCTTACCACAGGATCTGAGCGAGAGGAGTGGATCTGGACCAGTGCAAAAAGGGTCACTTTGACCTGTAGCTATTTAAATGCTGACAGGGTGTCCTGGGAATGATCTAAAACTCACTGCGACTATGATGGCCACGGACTATGCTTTGCATTAGAGGCACAGTAGACTTTCCCTGTTGTTTGATATTCAGCATCGTGTGCGCTGTGGGGAAGACGAGAAAAAAGCCCTCTCTAAGTGATGCAACTCTGTGGCCATGTTAACTGCTCTTGCTCACTCGACCTGGCAGTACACGCAGCAGACAGAGATATGAATCCCAGCAATATGCAGCGTGATCTTGCCTGCAGCTATCTTCCTATCTCATACTGTGGCTGTGTGGCAGTCCCTGAGTGTCCAGCAGATTCACAGAGGTCAGTCCCCTCTGCCATACTTCCTTCTTAGCTGTCACTTCCCTCGGAAGCCAGTGTCACACCGAATTCATGTACACAGCACATACACGAGCTAGTAAATGCCATGACGTATAGCTAGCTTTTTCCTCTCTCTCACACACACACACCTTGTCAACTCAATTGGATAGCTCTCCCTAAAAGAGACTTGACATCTCTTTTAGGGAGTCTCACTAAGAGAGGATAAGTGTTAAAGAAAGAACACGTAGCAGGTGAAATTAAAACACAAAGTGCATCTCCTTTCTGACACACACCGAGTGCGTGTTTAGCGCTAATGCATTCCGTCTGGCATTACCGGAGTCCGTAGGTGTGAAAGCTCGTTCAGATTGAAGCCGCCCGTCATCAGTCTCTTAACACTTGGCGAAAGCTGGCAGGTGTAAAAGAGCAGGAGTGGGAGGAGATACAGAGAGACCTGGTGCACCTGCCAGGATGTGGCTCCGCGGAGCTACAGCATCAGACCTCACGCTCTGTCAAATAGCATGACACTGCCGGTGTGCTGTGTGCTCGGAGACCCTGGACTTGAACCCTGTCAGCTCTGGCTCCACAAACAGCCCTCACTTCCCTACTGTCAGGGCCACAGCCACAAAGGTTAATTAATACAGAACACTCCACCTTTCCCCATGAGCCGTTCAGTTGTCTTATCCTTCAAATCTTCCTGCCTCTGGCATCAGCGTAATGTTTCTCACGGAACAAGCTCACGAGAAAGAGTCTTGATTAGAACCCGTGGCAGCTTTCGTGAAAATAAAAGTGAGCTGAAAAGAAAGAAAGAAAAAAAACAAAAAAAACCCCACAGTGCTCTTATTTCCCTTTCTTTTTTTTTTTTTGTGCAAAACTGGGTTTAGCCTGGTCAGTTACGGCTAACCTTGGCTGAGTCTTCTTCTAGGACCACACATTTAAATCACATGCAAATTACATCGAATTTGAAAGGTTAGTCAACAAGTTCAAGGCTGAAAAACAACAAGCACAGTGGAGAGGAAACCTAGTTAATGAATTATTTCATACAAGGCCACCGATCTCAGTTACAGTGCTATCCTAAGCCAATGACCCAAATTTGACAGCAACAAAAGACACTGGACCATCTGACATCTCGGACTAATCTTAATGGGCAGGATTAAGACTATTTCCTTGCCACTGGCTTATCTCGGGTTATAAAAAACAGCACTGTAATGTTGAAGGCCAATAAACATGCTTGGTTTATTTTTGTACTCAGGTTAACAGGGTATTTATATATATTTTTTTAAAGTAGGAAAGAAAGAAAATTGGACTTTAACTAAGTGGAGAAAATACAGTCAGAAGCAAAACAGATTAAAGAAAGAAAATATATGAAGCCCAAGCCCTTTCCAGAGCAGGATTAAAACCAGATTAAACCAGATCAAATTGCACCAGACATGTGTTTTACCAGGAAAGATGGGGGTGCTTCTGAAAGCGCTGTGTGAAGACTGAATTTATGTCGCGTAGGCCAGCGTATGGATATACCTGCGAGGACAAAGCCCCATTATGGCAGTGTGAAACTCAATAGGATCTGGTGTGTGGCTAAGGACAGGGAAATGGGTGTAAAACCTGAAATACCTACTAAACTTGACCTCTCACACTGGGCCGTGGCTTTCCACGCCCCACCATGCTGGACATAAAGGGCAACAGTGTCTCTTTCTCTCTCCCTGTCTCGCCGTGTCTGTCTCCGTCTCCTTCCCAGCCTCCAAGTAATTATCCTTTATCTCTGACAATGTCAACCAATAACACCCAACAGCATTTTAAGTGATTTCAACTCGCCAGTGGCAAGAGAAAAGCAGCGGCAGGCGCGAATGCTTTATCATCGCGGGGTGCCTTTCCTCACTTTCTGAGACACCAAGAACAGGAAGGTCACAACATTATCAGTGGCGGGGAGGCAATTTCCAGCTCCGAGTTGGGGAGAAAATGGTCTGTGCTGCCAAGGCTGGACCTGATGCAAATGTCAGGGGTTGGATATCTAAAAGCCAGTCTCCATCGTTCAACATGAGGAGTACAAGATTAATTGCAACATGCTCTCTTCTGCCCAAAAAGGGATAATAAATTACTTCCGTTGTCGAAAAACTGTAATCCATTTACGCTATTTAAAATGTGTCAGTAATAGAAAAAGAGAGGAGGGGAAAAGGAAAAAAAAAAAAGCCATGTGATTCGTGGTGAAGTCAAGGTCGTTTCCAGACTCTCACGTTGATGCAACAGCTGGTGCCCATGCAAAGCGCTCAGTGTTAATAAAAAGTGACAACGCGGCCCTGGCTGTGTATATCACTAATATCGGACATGGGGCTGGCAGACGAGTGTGCCGCATTAAATGGTAAGTCAAGGTTAAAGGAATCTAAAGGAGGCACCCAAGGCTAAACACTTTTCGATGATGTTATCTGAGGCTGGGGTTGCGCCAGCTACTCTATGGGGCTCCTTTGCTTAGGCATTTGTAAATTTAATACCGCTCAGTGAGATTAAATAAAACAACAGGCCTGCGAGCTGACCAAACACAATTGTAGAAATTTGGGAAAGTTTAATACCAGACCGAACATTGCCTTGGGAAGCCCATGACTAATAAAGACATTTTATTAGGCTTTGTATTAAATCTCGAGGATAGAAGAATTTCAGAGACGATCCGAAAATCTACCAAAAATTGTCAATATACCAACATTAGACGGTGAGGACTCTCCTTCCTGATTGGGTTACTCTGATTAACGAAACACAGAGGAATACGTTCCTTGGCAGAGTCCAAGTACCCATTGTTGCAGAACAAAAAGTCCAACCCTGGGTATTTCAGGCTGTGTGCTCAACGTGTTGCTTCATGTTGTACAATGTCATGTACGTTAGGTTTCAGCAGCGAGGACTATCTCGCAGGTTCAGTTACGCAACACACGGCTAGAGCGTCGCTGAAAATCAACTTCACAATCACAACTATGGCTGCTACTACACCTATAATTCTTACTTTCGGAAAAAGTAACTACTTGGGAATAAAAATCTGTAGAATTGCTGAAGGAAAGTTAATCTGGTTACGAAAATCCATGATTTATGCACACAGGATTATTGTACACGGTTATTAATGGTTATAAATCTAGACCGAACTGACCTATTTTCAAAGAGGCATGTTCTACTAACTCGCCCGTACGCACACAAAAACACACACACTATTACCTAAACCCTTTGCCACACCGTGTTCACTATTATCCCACGTTACAGCTCTGAACCACACCCATCCCTGACCTACATAACTTCACTCAGACCAACGTTCTTCTTGATTCTCCTCATCATAAACTCAGCAATGTAAAAAGATCAGCAAAAAACGTATGCAATAAATAATGCCATGTTTTCGGTTTGAATTTCAGATATTGCCGTTCCGTTAAAAAAACTTGCAATCAATCAGGTGGATTCAATCTCCACTCAAGATACTCGACGGTGTTCGAACTGAGCGATTAAAAGGTGAATTCTGTCCAAAAAGGCTGTCGTATCGATGCAATAAATCCACGTCTGTCTCGATTAAATATTCATTGCACCAGGTGCTCTTAAGGGACAGATATGTACGAGATGATGAATCACCTACGGTTTTATCTAGAAAGGCTGAGAATAGTCAAGGCTGATCGCTGGAGTTGTGTATGCCTGTCTGCACTACTCTATGACATAAAATGAATGTTGCTGATCTGACTGGATGTTTGATTTATAGCGTAACGTATGTGTTGCGGGGACGAGCCGAGAACATCTCTGGAATACGCCGAGGTTGAGTCGCGGTTTGAACGACAGAACGAGTATCCATTAGCGGCAGAAAGATTGAACGGCAGGCATCTGTTCCTGACGTGCGCATGGCGTTATATATACGAGCGTGAGCTACGTCTCTAATCAGTTAAGTGCACTTAACCTATTAAAAAACAAAACGATTGTGTGTAACCTCCTCGAGCCAGCCTCAGGTAGCATCGAGCCAGCTGGCAAGTGTGGCATTGAGAGGCAGCCAATGAAATGCCAGACTTCCGAAATGTGATTAGCCGTTCCTCCCACACGCCTCCTCTGTTCTAATCACCAGAGTTTACACTCCTCCAGACTTCATTTGAAACTGCTCTCTCTTCCTCGCTCTCTCACACACACAGACACTCCAAGTCTAATCACTGAAGCTCTGACTCCTCCAGACTCCATTACTTTATCTGAGACTGAGCAATCACACACACACACACACACACACACACACACACACACACACCTACCTATTACTCAGTTCTGTTGAAATTCAGCCTGCCAAGTCCAGGTCCATCCATCACCTCCGTCCCTATAACACCCCAGTTATCCAAACTGATCTTGAACTCGGGCTCCGTCCCAAAAACCATGCCTAAACTCCCCAAGATGGCACGCCGCACAACTTTCTATACCACCTGACCTCAGAGACGTATCATAGACCACACTTAGTACGACCACATCAACAGTGAACCGTGTAGTACAGGAAAATTCCTTTTAAAAAAAAAAAAAAAAAAAAAAAAAAAACACAAACAAAAAAAGTTTATCGATCATTCTTTCATCTTCAGGAAGCGCTTTATCCTGGTCAGGGTCAGGGATCTGGAGCTCATCCCAGGAAGAGACACCAGTCCATCTCAGGACACCATACACAAACACAAACACACACACACACACACACACACACACACACTTGCACCTAGGGGTAATTTGGCTAAAAATGGCTAGTTACTGTGCATTCGCACTACACAGTGTTACAGAACCTACATAGTGTACAACATGCACGAAACACACCACTAACATATAGTAATAACAACAACTCCATAGTCTTTATAAGTGTTTATTTTATTCAAAAACTGATATTTAATTTAAAACATTATGAGAAACTTTTTATCTATGTATATTTACACCACTTTTTTTTTTGCTACACTTGCATTTGACGACTAAAAGTAGAACATCAGATCTTGAGAG
>JANDJT010000060.1:23905123-23946018 GCA_024331685.1 Stegophilus panzeri | reverse complement strand
GGGGGGGGGGGGGTTTGGTGGGGGGGGGGGGGGGGGGGATTGGGTGCAATCGGCGTGATTCCGGATGGCCACTGCGGGTGTGGATTCTGATTTGTCTCAAGATGCCAGTGAAACTAATTCGACAATGATATTCCGTTCTCTATCGAACGAAAATATATATACATACGATATGCAGACTGTGTTAACGGTAAGAATGCAAGGGCCATGAAGAAACACTCTTGTTTGCCTTGTCGGAGAATAATAACGAGCGTACTCTTGTAGCCATGACCCTACCTTGGAATACGGTAGGCCTGGAAATAAGCTTTAACACGATTTGCCGAAGAACGAGTAAGCCTGGAACAAGGAGGAGAGGAACGATAAAGGTATTTCATGAACTGAGCCTCAGATCAGTGGTGTGGCGATCTACTGGGATGACTCACGTTTCCAAGGAGCTGATCATTTTCCAAAAAAAAAAAAAAAACCACAACACTACTCTAGCTCAAGTAGGTTCTGAAGAAGAATGATGAGAATGTTATCACTAGGCAAATGCAGTGCCCTTGGAAGCACCAGCATGCCAAGCCAAGGTTCAGAGTATTAAACAAATATTTGGAACGTCCTCCATGTCTTCGCTGCTGAAGCATGAAAGGAGAAACGAGGCGTTTCATCAGAAGCGTGGACAGGATGCTCGTTCTTTGTGGGAGATCTCGCAGGGTCGGAGTCCATTCTGCCGGCTACGTCGACTGACCTTTCCTGACTGTAATGCTGTCGCCTGGGTTCTGCGGTCCTGCTGGAAACCATCTGCTCCATTCTTCCGATGACGGCTTCGGAGAAGGCCTGGGCTTGATCACATTTCTGAGCCTTAGTTAATGGAAATGATCTTTGTGCTGAAATGAGTCAGACTTCAGGTTCTTTTACAGCGTGTAACAACAGATCTCTCTCTCTCTCTCTCTCTTTTTTTTTTTTTGGCGATGGAGGCAAACAAGATGCTAATCCTCAGCATATAACCCCACTCCAGCCTGATGTGTGTTACGTGTCATTTCATTTGAGGGCCTTGCACACCTGTGTAAATATAACACGCTTTCAACACAAGCCGAGTCGGGTTCCATTAGCCAAAGTGCTTGTGGGTGCTTCTGCACTACGACCTGCAAGTCACACTATAGTATAATTCAAGCACTAAAACACACGCGCACACAAACATACGCTGGGTCAAAGTCCCTTCATTAATGCTATACTGCTCGGACAACCTGGTGAAATAAGAAGGAGCAGGAATTTCACCGATCAAATAGTGCACGGCGTCGTTAAGACTCACAGTGCCGAGGATAAGGCTCTGAAAATTCCAAAGTCCAGTCCTCGGTCTCGTATATTTCGGAAAGTCTTCTTCTGACATGTTAATAAGCTTAAGAGTTAACAGGCTATACTTAAAATGACCCACTCTTGTTTCTGCGAAACTTAAATAGGGCAATGATGTATTCTGTACAACGATTTAAAACAACTCTGTCGGACTTGAACTGGGAAACCATCCAACGTTGGGATCAGCTGAGTAGCACATATCGCACATAGAGTGCAAACTTAGGAGGTTATTTTTGGTCTGCTTTTGTTCGGTTAAACTTGCACAAGGAGTAGAATGAAAAAAAAAAAAAGAAGGAAGCTAAGAGAAGCATTATATATTTTATCAGTGAGTATTTCTGCAGGGCTTTGGTGTGCTCGCGTATAATGGACTGGGGAAGAAGAAAAAAAAAAGGAAGGACCTCCACGCACGACTCGGGGCATATAATTTACGGTTCATTTGAAGCTTCCTGCAGAATACGACAAGTCGTTTACAAGATGTAGCCTTTGCCGCTGACCCACTTCCATGTAGCTGCGTCTGGAGACGAGGCCCTGCTCCCCATCTGACTGACGACAGCTCTGCCACCCTCTGCCTCCGTGAACTGTGAGAAAAATAGGTCGCCATGACCCACTTTTCCCTCTGTGAGAGTGTGGTTTTTTTCTATGACAGCATGTGAAGAGCATTGCAGAGTCTTGATCAGGCACCTCGAGGAGAGCAGGAGAGCGGGGGGGAAAAAAGGAGAGTGGGGAGAATCAGAGAGAGAGAAAGAGAGAGAGAGAGAGAGAGAGAAAGAGAGAGAGAGAGAAATGAAAAATTGGAGAGACAGCGAGACAGAAAAGACTACCTTCATTAACCCCAGTGCGCCGAGAACATGCTCAGAGAAATATGAAGCCCTTATCAGGCTTCATAATTAATTAAACAGGATTCACAGCTCAACTCAGGCAGCCCAATCGTTTCATCCCTTTTTCCATATTCTGTTCATCCTTCCAGTTTGGGAATAGCTCCATAAGCAAAGTGAAGAATGCATCAGCGCCGGATTCTGGGATGTAGAAATGCCCATTGTAACGGACGGACAGGTTTACTCATTAACGTCTGGTGTACAGTACACATACACTACCTTCCAAATCCCCAGCACTTCTCAGTCTGAGCGTGTTGCTTTGGCAGAGAGAGAGAGAGAGAGAGTGAGAGAGAGAGAGATAGAGAGAGAGATAGAGAGAGACAGACGTTTGCGCATGTTGCTTTTGCAGAGAGAGAGAGAGAGAGAGAGAGAGCGAGCAAGAGCGAGATGTTTGCCGATAATGCGAGCTCTCTCGCCCCCGCGACGATCCTCTGTGTGATCCTTGTAATGATGGTCAGATATCGATCCTGGTTGCGGCATCGGCAGAACAACCCATGTTTCTTCCTCCGACATGCATAATGCATGCTGTACATATGAAACGGTGTGCAATGCTATGTGGTTAGAGAGGTCTGGAAGAGAAAGGAAGCGCATTAACCTTGATCTGAATTTCTATCCTGGGTTTCGTTAAAGCATAAAAAGCACCGTGGAGAAATACACGGTATGGCCGAAAGTTTGCGGACACCTGACCGTCGGACCCACGTGTGCTTGTTGAACATCGCATTCCAGATATACTCCCCCTTTGCGGTAATAACAAGTAACAAAGACATTCCAGACGATTGCGTGCCTCTAACTTTGTGGCAAACGTTTGGGGAAGAACCACATGGGTGTGATGGTTAGGTGTCCACAGACTTTTGACCATAGAGTTGCTCAGGTGAACTGCATTTGATTTGTAACCAGCATCTCTGTGGCTCGGTTATCAAACCCCATGCTTGTCTCCAACATCTATCACGCCGCTTATGAAAGGCATTCATAAGCTGTTGAATCACTGCTCATTGACCTTATTAAACGCATTTAAATGTATTTAGGTCAGGCTCTGCCTTGGTGAGAGCGTGAAAGTCAGCCCTGAATGGAAAGGGGGGGCTCGGGCTAAATCAGAGTCGTCTGCCTTTGGTAACTCGGCCATGTAAACATGGTTACACAAGCGGCGCATTAGCACATTTAAGCGCTCGGTTTCGTCTCCGCACATCACATCATGTCACATGTTCAGCTCCTCCAGAGTAATTAACTAATTCAGGCATTTTGTTTTACCGAATGTGCCCAGTATTTCAACCAGACCCAATCTTAGCCCAATGAAAATGTTCCTTAAGTAGCAAGAAATTACCTCAGTTGGGTACCAGTACATCCAAGATGCTTTTGTTATGGTTGCTACGGGAAACAAGTGCCCGTCAAAGAGGAAATGGTGTTACAAAATGTGCCTCTAGTCTAGTTACATCTGCCAAGATTAATTAATTGATTCCGGTTATGCTTCTGAAAGAGAAAGGGGGGAAAAAAAAAAAAAGAAAAAAAAACGTCTAAAGAATCCAAGAGAGAAATTTCCTTCTGTATTTTCTCTGCATTTGATGTTGGTGTAGAATTAAATGAAGCGATTCTCACAATCACAACCATGCTGCTCCTGCTCCCGATAATAACAACAACATTATAAAAGATCGACACGGGTTACAGTGCTCCTAACCTTATGACCAGGCTGATAACAAGACCGCCTTATCACTAGACAACAAATCTTGCAACAAGAGAGTTACACAAAGTCCAGCACGGGTTCTATGTGAGGAGCAAGGTCACGTGATTGAACCTTGTTTTAGACGGTTATTTAAAAGCCTCTTTGGTCAAGGTCGGGTTAGTCGTAATGCCTACTCTCTACCCGTGGCTTAGCCTTGAGAAGCATGAAGTGGCTCGCTGGGACGAGAAGGGCGCGTTTATCTTCCCACGGCGCCCAAGGACGTCTCCCGGCCCGCTCTAGGAGCTCTAACTCGTTCCACTCGGCCCGCTAATTGGGATGCAAGGAAAGTAGTCACGGAGCAAGGATGAGCGATACGCCGTGTGGAGCGGTGAGCCAAAATCACGGCTGGCTGAAACAGCTTGGGAGAAAAGCGATGCCAAAATAAGCAGCGTGGTGCGCTGCGCGTGCGCATTCATAACCACATGTCCCAGTGTGAGCGAATTCCTCTTCGGCATGCACAAAGAAGGAATATGTGGCGAGACTTCATCAGCGCCGACAGAGACCCGCGGAAAGATATCCACTCTCCGCCATCTATCGGTGCTGGAGAGGTGTCCCTTGTTGCCGGGCAACAGCGCAGTTCACTTTAACCCCTGAGCGGAGGCTTTTGTGCTCCGACAGCAGGAGCTTGGTGTCAGTCAGCTTTAGGAAGTCAGACAACTTCATCCCTCGCAGCTTTTTCATGTGCCTGGAAAGGCTTACAGAGGCCGCGTTTTCAAGAACGCCAAGTTTCTCAGCTCTGCGGAAAACGGCGGATGTGACGAGACTAGCAAGTTAACTGGGACAGTGACAAAAGCAGAGACCAAACTGTGGAACGAGCTGGTGTCCCTCAAGCGCGAATATGAGAAGACGAGGAAGAGAGAAGTCACTTTTGCTAATCTAATCTTTAGGGAAGTGGAAGTAGAGAGTCCGTAAACAGCTGATATCCATCCGTATGGATGGAGCGCAAACAAACGGTTATTATTACAGGAATATTTAACACACGTTGTTATTATTACTGAGGTCACTTCTAACCATAACTGTAGGATTCTTTAAATGGATTGATTGTAAATCCTGAATGACATGATGCTATGGATAACTGCAATTAAAAGCTATAAAATAAAAAAAAAGTCGCAGCTCTTTGCCTCTCCTCTCCATGACACAAAGACCATCTTTATTTCAGATCCCTTCTCCTTATTGAAAGAAATAAATCTCACCAACAAAAGTTCTACCTCACAAATGGCATCCGGGGCCACTATTTTTTTTTTCGTTCATTCATAAATCCTCAAAAATCCTCCTTGAGTTAATTGCAATTTTCAAGGAAAGCTTTTAAAGAACGGATCTTTCGTCATGTCTCAGGAGGACCAGGCCTGTACGTGTGTACAGTCTCACACACACACACACACACGAGCGTATAAGTCGGGTCATTACGTAAATCTCTTCCCGCCACAGCTTACTGCACCAGACGATGTGTCCTTGCCTCGGCTTTGAAGGTTCCCAAAAGGACGGCCGTGCTAAGAAGTTATGAAGGACAGTGCTGGTAATAGGCTGGCGCTGCAACGGCCATGGACTTTGAATTCTCCGGCAGACAGGTTCATGCATCAATCCTTCAGCTTTACACAGACAAGGCACTCACCTTCGCGACTTGACTCAACAGGAATGAGTGGCATTTCACTTAGCTAGACCTCTTACACCCCCCCCCCCCCTCCCCCCTCTCCTTTTTCTTACTCCATGTCTTGTTTATAAAATACGGCTAAAATTCACGACTCCTGAAACACACTTGGGTGTTTTAATCAAACTCAGTGACCCCTCCCCCATTTTTTATCCCCCTGACACCTCATTAGACACCTATATAAGGAAGTAAGTCATAGATCCACTCTGGCAGTGATTGTATTAAATTAAAAATTCCATGCAACAAAAGTAACAGGTTCATGTTTCTCATAATCAGCATCGTTCCCTTTTAGGAGGTTTAAACTATTATACGAGTGACCTTTTTAACGCATAAACGACGGCACCTTATAGGAGACCGTGCTGATATTTCTGACGCTGAAACAAAAGGATTGAAGTGAGCAGCGAGCTGCTTGGGCGGCGTTTCAAAAATGAGGAGCGTGGGTTTAAATGAAAGGTTTGGAGGCCGAGCTTCTTGTGGGAATGCTCGGTGGATGCCACTGCCTGGCACAGATATTTCGCAGCTGCTGTTTTTAAATGGGTGATGACGGTAAGGGTGGCGTGCTTAATTTATCTGGCCTGCATCTTTGCCTGGGACTGGAGCACAAATTCAGCAAGCGATAAATTATTAATAGTAAAGCAATCATGCACACATCAGTCCGTTACTCTATATTCCAAGAAGCTGTTAAGGTTTAATGTTGCTATATTTCCTTTGTTCAAGAAGATCTCCCGCCCCCCAAGCCGTCTGTAGTCGTTATCTGCTATATGACAAACCAGTTTTAACAGTGTATACATCTCAGTCAGTGTGGGCACAAACTAGCTTGTATTTATGCACGGTTTGTCTTCCTGTGTGTAAAGGAGACTCAACAGAAGTGGAATCATTGGCATGATTTTGAGGTGAGAATTGCCGGGCATTGTTTTCCTCTTTCACATCTCTCTCTCTCTCTCTCTCTCTCTCTCTATGGCACTATTCCCAAGCATAAAACAAGAGATGATGGGGTCATTTACATTTTCCGAGCGACCATCAACACCACGAGTGAGTCATTCTCACACTTCCACAAACCTCGCACTTCACGCAATCAGCCCGAGACCACGGCTTTTCGGTTAGCGCACCATTAAAAACCCGTTAAGTGCCACTTTCCCGTGCGCGTCTGCAAAAAACGAAAGATACCTGGAGATGGCGCTGAAAGTGTTGCGTGTTCACCTTCAAAAACAATTTCTCGATATTAGCATGTACGTTTGCATTGTTTTGTAGTAAACAAGGATGGACGAGGAGATCGAGGGTTTGTGACACAAATGCGCATTGACTCCGGGACAGAGAAGGGAAGTCGTTTTGCTCCCACGTTCTAAAAGAGGGGTGATTACTAACAGACTGCACATCCAGCTCTGAGTCTGATTCATCCCTGAAAGGTCAAAACAAAAACACTTTCACTTCCCAAACAGCTTCCCGTTAGCAGTTCGTCTGTTTCGGGTTTTTTTTTTTTATTTTTAGGAATGACATTTCACTGTTCACATTGTTTTGGAATATAGAAACCAGAACGAGGTCATGACCCCTAGTTTCTGGAACGTCGGCGACGTTAAATCCAACGGATGAACGTGATTTAGCCACTAACTCAATCCCACGCCCGAGATAAACATCAATCAAAACCAATTTCCATTTTAAGACAAACCCTCTTGCTCGTTGTTGTTTTTCTTTCCTCTCCTTCACCTGAACTAACAGCAGCAGCAGCACTGACGCCCAGCAGCCTCCCAGTAACCTTTTGACTCTGACCTTTACAGCCTATTCTTATTGACTGAAGCCACAGGAAACCTCATGACAACAATAATCGCTGTCCAGAATCCACAGACGCTGTTCAGCGTCACCAGACACGGTGATTTACGAAAGGAAACACAACAGCACTTGTGCTCGACCCTTACTTTTGTTTCTCTACTGAATCTCCCATTCATCTTCTACTCCTAATAAACGCATGTCTACGAGGCACTGATCTTATGAACTACAATCATCTTAATATACTCATTTTTCCCCCATAAATCGACCAAACACCTTGAATAACATCCAAGTAGTTTCTGGATAACATGCCTTAGAGGTTTAAAAATGTTTGTAGTGTGTTAGCATTTTAAACCTAAACCCCTCCCCCAAAAGAAACAAATAGTTTTCCAATACAACTTACTGTATATTATGAAAACTAACCAGAACCAAGTTTAAACTTATCCATAAGGTATGTCTTGATTGTAACAGTACCAAATATTAGACAATTTATTTTACTTTAATTATTAAATCCTGTTTTTTTTGTTGTTGTTGTTGTTGTTGTTGCAATTTGTCAACTTTGTTGATACTTTTTTTTTTAGACCCCTTTAGCAATTTTGCTTTATTTTGTCTGCTCTGGCTGAAATTTTTAGCATTTTACTAAACACATAAATAGCTCCTTGGACCAAAAAAAAACTCAGAAGAACTTCTGAATACTTCTGGCAAGTTCTGCTTCAGTTATACACTTTTAAAGAGCTGAAAGAAAGTTAGCAAGCAATAAAGTCGTTTATATGAGCGGTTTTTGTCAGAGCCGTTATTGTAAACGCTCTTTAAATGTACATTAACTAAGATTAGTGGTGGGTTTTTTCCCCCTCATCTCAAGATTAGGTCTTTAACAGTGAGGTTACATTTATTTAACACGAAGCTCCGCCCCCAGAATCTTAATTGGTTCATACAGAGTCTATAAAATGACGTAAAACACAAACAAGCTTTCCGGACCGTAAAACAGTTTTCCACACGGCTTTTTTCAGCAAGTTAATAAACTTTTGATAAGATCACGGCTTAAAACGTTGTTGTTGTTTTTTTTGACACGTACTACATTTATTCCATATTATTTATACAGGAAACACATGGGGAAAAATTCGACTATAGCACCTTTAAGAAATAAAATGTGAGAATTATAAATAAATAAATAGATAGATAAATAAATAAATAATTAAAGCAAGGCGCACACTTGATAATAATGCAAAGCAAGATGAAAATACACAGTGTCGTAGTAAATACTTTAACGAAATTGTACTCCACCTGAGACCTGAGGTAAATACAGAGTTAGAGAGCCCTGAATGAAGCTTTCTCGGTTACCATGACAATTTCGCACTGCCTGTGGCTACGTCCCAATCCGCATACTACTCAACTAAATAGTGCGTCTTATATGATATGCTGTTTTTGGACGTCGCCTAAAAAAATCAAGCAGCTATGGCGCTTCTGGGTCGTTTTACGCAGCGGTTGAGGAACAAAAAAAACAAACAAACCAGAAAAAAAAAAAAAAAAAAAAAAAACCCAGCCCAAATTCACTTGGCATATTAAGAACACCTGGCATCGGTTCTCATAACAGCTGCTCGGCTCGGTTCGGTGCCTTGTTACCTGCGTGTGAAAAACGCGCTCCGTCCTCTGATAACGAGGGGTCAGGTTTCGTGTCCGTAAGAAGTCGTCTGGTCCAGCGGTGTGTCAGCAGAGTCCAAAAAAACATAAATCAGTCCTTACTCTGTTTAAGTCTGCACTGAAGTGCTCATGCTCGGAATCCCCGCCTGGCTGTGTGTTCAACTCCGCAATGTGCCCTCTAGTGATGAGTGATTCACTAGCGAATCGATTCTTTGCGAGTGACTCGAAGGATTCGAACGCTTAGTGACGTCTCCTTATTGACCAAATGGACTTGACTGACATGGTTGTGTGGTGATGTAGGCTAGTATTACACGACATAAGGAATAAAACACGACAGGGTGGTGTGCTGATTATTTTCCTATATGAGCACACGCTGAAGTGTTTTATTCCCCTTACACCACAGCAATTTGGCAACTGTTACAGCGAACAACATGTAATGTCGTTGAAACGGCCACAAAACAATTTTCTGTTCCACTTACGTTATAAGCAGTTGTTTCCTCACCAGCTCTCTCTTGAAGTTAATAAGACAAAACAAACAAAGGTTTACAGAGAAACCGGAACGTGCCGAAGACTTTCCTGTAGTGGAAAACATACTGTTACGAAGCACTGATACCGGAGACATGTTAAATAAGTGCCTCCTAATATAAAGCATCACCAAATGAACATTTTTTAAAGTAATAACTCATTTTTGAAATTAATTTTTGATTTCTATAATCGTATTGCTACTAGTCACTCCGTCCAGGATTTTGCGATCGCAGAAATGAACGCGAAATGAAGCAAACGCCGCAAGGAGCTCGCGATTTTTCACAATTACCGCAGATTTTTCCCGGATACGGGCCGAGACGCGTCATGTGAGGTGATCACAACACGCATTCAGCCGAAGCCCTTTTCGATTCACGTGCGTCGAATGTGAGTACAGCTAAAAGGTGTCGTTTACCAACAAGCATCAATGCAAAAGACCGTGCGGAACAATTTCACGTGATTGCAATTTCGGCAATTCAACTAGATTTCTGCAACAAAAAAGAAAAGCACAAAAAACTCAAGGATTTTTGGCCGCAACAATTACAACAAAAAAACAACAAAAAAAAAAAACCAACCTCATGTACGGATCGACTACAGAAACGATAATGTATTACGACAAACACATTAATATAAACCTCTCATTTGAATTCCAACCAGAACCACCGCTGTTAGGAATAGAATCAACAGTTCTGTGGTATAATAGAAGCTAACTTGTGCTGTGAACTGTAAAAGTAGTCAGAGACACGAGACACAAGTGAAATCCTTTCTTTCAAAATAAAACCGGTTGCTATTAGTCCGTATGAAACAATACGAAAGAAAAATGTGCTTGTGCTTCTGCTTTACTATGGAGCAGAAACGCACCAGAATTGCATCATTTCCCATCTGCGTTCCTGGGGAACTCCCTCCCTGTTCTGCCTGGTTTGAGGATTTTCTTCATCCCAACACACCTGATTCATATTCACCAGCTAAATATTAAGCCCTCTATAGCAGAATAAAAAAATAAATAAATCTTAAAACTGTGTTTAGGTGGATCTGTGAACCTGTGATCTAAATGAGGTTTTAGGCATGCCACTGTGTGGTGAATCAAACCATTCAACCTGGTCATAGTTCAAATGAATCGATTCTGTAAAGGCATGTCACAAATGTTAGGCTCCGCCCACTTCTGGCACGCCCACACAGGAGCCTTAAAGGTGCAGGAGCGCTCTGCAGTGACTAGGGATGGGCCGTAGTACTGAGTTACTTGTACCTTTACAATAACAAGTATCACCAAGACGTGTATGCTTTGATGAAAAGACTTTTTGTGAATCTAAAAAGGGACAACCTTTTAAACTGTATATCATATATTATACTCTCTCTCGTTGATTGTTTTGTGTGTGTGTGTGTGTGTGTGTGTGTGTGTGTGTGTGTGTGTCTGGCAGGCAGGCAGGCAGTAATACAGGGTTTTTGTGAGTCATGATTTTCCTGTTTCCTCCCTCTGTCATGCAGGTAGGCAGATTGGCTATGTTAAATTGCCCCTAGGGTGTGAATGACAGTGTGAATGTGTGTGTGTGTGTGTGTGTGTGTGTGTGTGTGAATGCCGCCATGAGATGAACTGGACCTTTTACTGAACATGAATGAATCTTGGTGGGGGCTAAATGTCCCTACAAGGATCAGAATACTTGAAAGTTTTGACCTTGTTTTGAAATATTTAAATGAGAAAAAACGAAGTTACCGAGGTTAAGTTTGGGGTTTGATTTACATGTAACAAAATTATTAATTAGCTGCATGAAAAAGTATGCATCAATATGATTTTACCATTGTAAATAATAATAAAAAAAAAAACCACACACACACCAGGATTGAATGTATGGATCGTTCTGTATGGATTTGCCCATCCGTAACAATGACAAGACTAGTTTAGCAGCAGATTCTGTGGCTAAAGTTTCCAGGAATCATTTCTTCATCACAGAGGAAGACACAACTACAATGGTGCTTGAAAGTTTGTGAATTGTCTATATTTCTGCATAAATATGACTTAAAACATCATCAGATTTTCACACACGACCTAAAAGTAGATAAAAGAGAACCCAATTAAACAAATGAGACAAAAAATATTATACTTGGTCATTTATTTATTGAGGAAAATGATCCAATATTACACATCTGTGAGTGGCAAAAGTATGTGAACGTTTGATTTCAGTATCTGGTGTGACCCCCTTGTGCAGCAATAACTGCAGCTAAACTAACTGTTGATCAGTCCTGCAGATCGGCTTGGAGGAATTTCAGTCCGTTCCTCAGTACAGAACAGCTTCAACTCTGGTTGCTTCAGGTCCTTCCACAACATTTCTCTTAGATTAAGGTTAGGACTTTGACTTGGGCATTTCAAAACCTTAACTTTATTCTTCTTTAACCGTTCTTTAGTAGAATGACTTGTGTGTTGAGGGTCGTTGCCTTGCTGCATGACCCACTTTCTCTTGAGATTCAGATCCTGGACAGATGTCCTGACATTCTCATTTTCTTTAGAATTCGATGGTAATGATGGCAAGCCATCCTGGTCCAGATGCAGCAAAACAGACCCAAATCATGATACTACCACCAGCATGTTTCACAGATGGGATAAGGTTCTTATGCTGGAATGCAGTGTTTTCCTTTCTCCAAACATAACGCTTCTCATTTAAACCAAAAATTCTGTTTTGGTCTCATCCCTAAGCAAAACATTTTTCCAATAGCCTTCTGGCTTGTCCACATGATCTTTAGTAAACTGCAGAAGGGCAGCAATGTTCTTTTTGCAGAGCTGTGACTTTCCCCTTGCAACCTTGCCATGCACACCATTGTTGTTCAGTGTTCTCCTGATGGTGGACTCGTGAACATTACCATTAGCCAATGTGAGAGAGGACTTTAGTTGCTTAGATGTTACCCCGGGTTCCTTTACGACCTCGTGGACTATTACACGTCTTGCTCTTGGAGTGATCTTTGTTGGTCTCCACTCCTGTGGAGGGGAACAATGGTCTTAAATATCCTCCATTTGTACACAATCTGTCTGATTGTGGATTGGTGGCGTCCAAACTCTTTAGAGATGGTTTTCTAACCTTTTCTAGTCTGATCAGCATCAACAACTCGTTTTCTGAGGTCCTCCGAAATCTCACACTTCCACAAACATGTGTTGTGAAGGTGAACAGGCTCTGTTAGATCCCTGTTCTTTAAATAAAACAGGGTGCTCACTCACACCTGATCATCATCCCATTGATTGAAAACACCAGATTCTGATTTCACCTTCAAATGAACTGCTAATCCTAGAGGTTCACACACTTTTACCACTCACAGATATGTAATACTGGGTCATTTCGCTCAATAAATAAATGACCAAGTATAATATTTTTGTCTCGTTTGTTTAACTGGGTTCTCTTTGTCTACTTTTAGGACTTCTTTTAGAAAATGAAAATCTGATGATGTTTTAGGTCATATTTATGTAGATATATAAAAAAAATTCGAAAGGGTTCGCAAACTTTCAAGCACCGCTGTCCATTAATTTGTGACATGACTGAATGAGCTCACACGTATGTTAAGCACATTTTTGAGTTCTGGGGTTGAACTCAATCAACCCAATGATCACTGTACCACACCAGTAACCATTACTGTATCCAAAATATACACATTATTAAAAGAAAATCACCATGTTCACAAATTTATTGATTCACCCAAATGGAACAAACTCACGAAGGTACATAACTGATGATCGCATGATCATAACGAGGTCATGGGGAGGCACTAATCCGGCAATCTCGCCAAGTTGACACTGGAACCCCAGCGACCTTTCATCTTTAAACTTTGACCTCAGACACCACATGAATGGAGATACAATATCCTCCCTTTCGTTCCTCCCCCAACCCCATCAACCTCTGCCCCCAATGATTTTCACAGAAACGTGGTTCATGGAACTTCGACCTTTGACCCACGAACAGAAGAGCATGTGTGCTTTCTTTTGGTCCAAGCATGTTCATGTACGTTGAGCATGGCAGCTCAACGTTTTTTCCCTCCTAAGAACTATAACGAGGCAATTCTGCATTTAAACAAATGTCGTCTCGTGCTGTTTAAGCTGGGGGTCAGAGTTTCCACTCCATTAAAACTGCTTTACAAGTTTTCGCCATCATACCAGCCTTAACCCACTTGCCTGTCTGACACAAGCCAAGGGTTCTTTTATGTTTTTTAATCGAAGTGCTCAGAGATTATATCATGCAAACGCCATGCAAACGCAGTTTCAACTGATGCTTTTTTTCAAGGTCTCTAAGATTTAAGATAAGTTCACGAGTCATTTGAATATAAATAGGAGCACTGGTGTAAAGTGGGGGAATTTGATTCGGGGATTTGATTTGGTTAAAAACAACATGCTGGCTAGCACAAATATAAACGCTATCATTTGGGGGACCGTGTATAAATAGTGACGTTCACCTGATTGGCATGTAAATACCCTCAAATCAACTGAACTGAACTTTGAGGTCATACACACTATTTAATTTAAATTCCAATATACAGCAGTAGACAGCTAAAATAACAAAACATTTGTCAATGTTCAAATATTTATGGACCTGAGCGTTAATTAAAATAAAAACTCACTTGTTTCATGGACGTTCCACAACATTAACTGGAGCTAAAAAGTACGATTTGTCATTATTTAAACAGCCAGAAAATTGTTAACATCTGCAAACTGCTGCGGTCTAAGAGAAATAAAATACTTGTTATACATATAGAATGCTGTTTATATTAAAATAACTTCTGGGTAAAGGGGGGGCTTAGTGGTGAGCACGTTTGCCTCACACCTCCAGGGTTGGGGGTGGTCGAATCCCACCTGCGCCCAGTGTGCATGAAGCTTGCATGTTCTCCTCGTGCTTCCTCTGGGAACTCCGGTTTCCTCCCCAGTCCAAAGACATGCGCTGTAGGCTGGCTGGCATTTCCAAATTGTCCGTAGTGTGTGAATGTGTGCGCGATTGTGCCCTGCGATGGGTTGGCACCTCGTCCAGAGTGTTCCCTGCCTTGTGATAGGCTCCAGGTTTCCCGCGACCCTGTGTGGAATGTTCCTTAAAGGGAACTAGCTAGTCCGCATGGTAAAGGAACATCATCCTGCAAATTCCAACGTATAATTATTTATTATGTATTTTACATTTATTTGTTTAGTAATGTAAATATGTGTATAACTGAATTAAAAACATGAAATCACGATCGATAATAAATCGCAAATGAATGAATCATGCTTCCATATCTAAAATGATAGACGTGAACGATGTGCAATTCTGCAGTAACCGTGCCGGGAAAAGTGGTGCGTTGGAATTCCTTCACATCCTACGGGACCACACACCTGAGTACAAGATAAGTTATAATTTCCCCCTTAGACTGTGAGTAATTTAATAGCTATCTTTATTTCTGGGTTATGTAATTCCAAATATCAGCTCACACTGAGAACCGAGCCAAACCTCAGCCATGTAAATATGAGTAATTTACAGATAATGTGTGTAAGAAAATGAGCATACAGGCTCATATTTGGCTCAGATAATAACCTCTGTGCCAGAGGTTAGTAAGGCAGATTAAGAACCATCAGATTTGTCTTATATCCAGCAATGAGATGATCCATGCGCTGGTGCGAACAGAATAGACCTTTATGCCGTTTTAATCGTCCTTTAACCGGACCGCCTGGCCCGACAGGACACTCGGGGGCAGCGAGTCTGGATTCCGACGCCTCACTGTCTCGGGGCCTCGGGGCCAGAAGGCATTAACATTTGACCTTTCTGTCGCATACGCCACTGTGTTGCTGGTGGGCAGAGGAGAGAAAAGAAATTGCAGGCAGGTGCAAACAGGCAAGTCGATAATTTCAGCCTTGTGAACTTAGATCCAGGACCCTCACAGCATTGGATTACACATTAACTTCCTGAATAAATTATTTCTGGACCACAAATGATACGTGTCTCTAGAAAAGGAAAGACAGGTCGAAAGGAATTTGGCACTGAGAACCAGGTCATCACTTGCCACAGAACTTTGACCGTAAACTTTAGGTAGTGAAGTCCAGAGATTAAACTGTAATGCGCATGGACCTGAGACGAGGGTAAAGTGCAGTCGAACTGTGTGAGAGAAAAAAAGGACCTTTAAAATGACGTTAATCTTGTCAACAAGTAAGGGATATATAGAATTTGCTCATCCTTGGATGCGTAACACCATTTGTACGCATACAGTGTCATAATAAATAGCAATCAATAGGCATGAGGTATGAGGTGTGGTGTAAAGTCTGAATGAAGAATTATGCTAGAAGTCATTCAGATGATAATTACACTTCCAGTTTGTTTTGGTGTTCTGTTAAAGAAAAAATAAATCCACAATATGTAGCCTGACATCAAGTGGAGTAACCGGCACCATCCCAACATTGACTGTTTTTCAATAACAGTGTTAAATAAAAAGAAAACATCATCTTACCATGATTATGATGAGATGTTTTACTTAGTTAAATAACAACACTTCATAAATATCACTAGATTTCGAATATGCGGAACGTCCGCCATACAAGTCCCCGTGTAAGTCGTTCCTGTAGAAATTATAACATATCGATATATAATATAATCCTGTGATTTAAATGACAGCCTCGCTACTATCCGAGCTTCTGTTATATTCGATGAATTAACATCTTCTGACCAATCAGAGTTGAGAATTCAACTGATATTTTTTTTGATTGTTTATATACAAACGGTACAAAAGAGACAAACTATGGCCTGTGTGGCGAGTGTGTGATTTGGAAATTGCACAAATTTCCACACATTTCAGCCTACTCAAAACTCAAAGCGTATTGTACAACGAAAAGCTTAATGCTAGCATCGGTTGCGTTAGAGTGGGCCGATTGGTTTTGCACAGGGAGCAGAGCAAACACCACAGTGAATCCAAACACTTCGGTGTCATTTATGGTTTAAATGACACAGCATCAATGCCAAGTGCATCTGCTGCCAAAAACAACATGCCCTAAATAAAAAAAAAAAAAACCCTCACAGATTTGCTTGATGCCAGCTCATGTAAAATTCCACTTCTGCAAGAGACCCAGAAACGTCTCTGTGAAAAGAAAAAAAAAACGTGACATCTTGAAACCAAATCTCCCAACCAGGCAGGTATGAACATTACACCCTCCAGCTTCATGTCTCATCATGAACCTTGGCGTCGTTTCACCCGCATGGATGTTGTTTCATGTGGTGTATTTATGTTTTTCCTGCACATGTACCAGCATGGAGAAAGAAATCAGAAGCTTGACTGTGATGGACAACGTGCAGATATATGACACTGGAGCATTTTTATATAAGCTGGCATAGAAAGCTTTGTGACAATCTCTCTCTCTCTCTCTCTCTCTCTCTCTCTTACTCCGTCGTTCACAAGCAAGGCTTCAGACACGGCGTTCCCTGCGTTAATCAAAAGTGACGAGCGGTTTGAATGTCGTCTCATGAATAAATTAAGCAAGTTTAAAACCTCCCTGGTGAGCAGCGGCCTAGAGAATACACACACCGCCTGTCGCCTTCCTCGTGTCTTAAGGATTCTGAGACGCTTTGGCATCTGTGCTTAGACAGGAAATGTAGTCGGTGTTGGAGTTGATCCTGCTGATGTTCAGCATATGAAGGAGATTGCTGGAATACAGTGCTGCTCATTCAAACGTGTCTTTCCACGTGTACCGCACAAAATCTCTTGAATATAGGCAAATTCATCGATCACACATCTCATGTGTGATCATACGCTGTTTACACAGCTGATTACGTGAGTAGTATGTCACAAAGCTGAAAAAAACCCAAACATGAATTTCAGAACGTTATGCCCAGAAACTGTAAACACACGTGAATAAAATGTGATGGCAGTGTGAAAAGCAATTAATCATGGGACTAATTCACATCTGAAAAAATAAACGTGAAGATGGACTAATCACATGAAAGTAAAAATCATGTGCACTACGTGTGAAAAGTCCACTACGTGTTAGAAATGTGTGAGGAATGGATTTTATTTCACCTGTGACGATCACGTGACATTTCTGTAAGTCATTTCTTATTAGAAAATGACTATAAAACTAACACTATAAGAATGTGAAGCCTGTTTCAGGACATTTTTACTCAGTTCAAGACTTTTGTTTCAAGCATTTATTCCTGGAAAGGTGCAAAATTGTGAATCAAAATTATCTCCAGCCGTGCATTTTCTCCACCGCTTATCCTACACAGGGTCGTGGGGGAGCCTGGAGCCTATCCCAGGGAACACCATGGCACCAAGGCAGGGGACAATCACACACACACTCACACACCCGTTCACACACTATGGACAATTTGGAACAACGCATGTCTTTGGAACGGGGGAGGAAACCGGGGTACCCGGAGGAAACCTCCGAAGCACAGGGAGAACATGCAAGCGCCGCACGCGCAGGACAGACGTGGGATTCGAACCCCTAACCCCGGAGGTGCGAGGCAAATGTGCACACCATGATCTCATGACGAGAAACAGAATAAAAATGTTCCTAGCGTGTAAATTTCAGATATTTTCACGTCATACGCAAAAATTGAGGCTAGATTTCATTCCGAGTCGAGTTAATCTAGATGAACCTTAAAAGCATTCGCAAAGCGTAGAATAATGAGTTGAAAGGAGATGAGAAAGAAGAGACATTCTTGCCAGTTTTGGAAAGGTTTTCAAGTTTACATTCTGAAGTGAAGTGAAGGCGAATGAGCTCGTGGTATAATCTCGCCACTCGCACGTGGGTTGTTTCGGGTGATCCGGTGCATTTCACCACCGTGCCTCGTTGACCTACTTCATGTGCTCGAACTAATCCCCACGAGTTCAGTGGGTGGTCGGAGAGGAAGCCACACTCTCACTCTCTCCTTCATTTGAATATCAGCTAGCAAGGGCAGAGACACTTGAAAAAACATCTCTCCACCCTGCTGAGGGATTTGAATGCCCAGTCACAACATTCTAGGCTGCTGTTTTTCTTTCTCCTTCAGACGTTGCTCACAGACACGTGACTCTCAAATAAATAAATAAATAAAAACCATGATTCTGACACGCTCACTTCCTGAGTTCACGACTTTACACGTCACGCTTTCGTGATACTGTTGTTGTTGTTGACGTTTTTTTTGTTGTTGTTGTTTTTTTTTTTGTGTGTGTGTGTGTGTATGTGTAGGTCAGCTTTGTTAAGTACTTCCATTGTCGCACCTCCCAACCCTGAGATCCCAATCTAGATAAACCGGCAGTGAAATATACAGGCTCGGCTTACAAGAACAATAGGGTTTTCTAATTGACACAGTTGAGAAAGTGTCTTGGGTGAGATTTTATTACGAGCGTCGGCGCGATCCCATTACTCTCGCGCGTGCTCTCGCCGTGTGTTTTACAGCCTTTGAACCTAGTCATCCTTGTCAAATTGCTACTGTTATGGCCAACACATAAGTCATTCATCCCTAATGCACGCATAATACAGAGTGCTTTACACGCTTCTACTGCGGGGTGCTTGGAAAATGAACATATGCATGATGCACGGAGTAGCGGAGAGAATCAATGTGCAAATACGGGAAATTAAAGCAATGGGAGAGAAACGCGGCGCTTTAAAGCAACTCGATCTGCATGGTGTGATTGAGGGCTGTACCTGTCACCGAGTCCCCCTTTTCACCCAGCACGTGGTGAGAAGATTAGGGGACAAAAATGCAGTTTCACAAGGTTACACACTTTTCTATGTCACTCTTTCAGGGCTGGGATGTGTATATGTGTATATATATGTTTGTGTGTGTGTGTGTGTGTGTGTGTGTGTGTGTGTGTGTGGGGTGGGAGGCGTCCCCGTCCGTGTCCCCGAGGCACGTTCCTTCAGTTCCCACGGGGCCAATGACATTCAATCGCCCCGTTTACTCATTATCAGATCAGCATGGAACAGTCCGAGGCATTTTAACAGACCATCCGCTGATAAAACTCCTCGTTCGAAGAAGGGGGGGGGGGATCGGTGACTGAAACATCATAACAGCTTAACACAGATACCGCACTCCCGGATCTTTTGCAGGCACCAGAGACGATCCATAAAGCCCTAAAGATGATCCATAATCCTGGATGGATATTATACATAGTGGTGACATTATACTCCCATACCCCCCTCAACCTCCACCTCCACGTCGCACACAGAAGAAGGCCAAGGTAGTACGTATACCATAAATACAGCCGATCGATAAGTGCTGACTGGAGGAAGTAAAAATTTCCATGACACTGTTATACCAGCGGCAGCACTTTTGCATTTGAGGACATGTGCATTAAACGTACACGGATGAAATGCATCAGTCATAAAACTAACAAAGCCGTCAGGTAACGTGAGGAGCCGGTGGAGTGACATTACAGATACAAATGGAGTTTAAATTGGAGACATCGGCCTCGCACGCCAGTCGATAGCAGTCCTGACCTGCATTAAGCCAGACAGAGATGCCCTTGGATCTCTGGCTCGCTGCATTCTTATCACCATCCTGGAGGCAGATTTAGCATATTGAGCCCTAGCGCTCGTTCGAGCGTTTAATAATGTGTGGCGACGTTGAATGCAAACGCTTCCTCAGCTGCTATGTCTTGAGAAATCTTATCCTCGCATGTGGCCTAGTCTGGGAGAACGCTTTCAGCTGTGAACTGCATTACACGTCATGCCTCTGGTCTTTCTTAGTCAATCCTGGATATCTAAACATCCCCTTAACCGGCCTGTAGTTCCTGACAGAAAACACATTATGGAAGGCAGAGAGGTAAAATAAGTGGCCTGACCTTGGGATGGAGCTGAAATACAATCCTCCGTTACCGCTGCGGGTCGGTAACTTTGTCCTTCATGCAATTAAAGTCTATCTCCTCTAACCACCCACCCGTGCTCTGACATTTTCATTTGCACGCACATATCCACACACATTTTCCAGCAAGCCTCCCTGTTCTTATTCGGCAGAGCCAGGGCGGAATTTGTCTCCCATTCTTTTCTCGGCGTAAGACAATTTCGCTTGTTCCAAGCCTCGAGGTAGAAACGTTTAAGGCGGCCTTTCTGCTTTTGCCAGCGGTTTGTTCCAGCCGTGGAGAGCAACCTCTCCTCTAAGGAGCTGCAAAACATTTTATGCAAAACAACATACTGTGTCTTGTCAGATGAGCCAAAAACCTTGATGTACAGGACGCCTCAAGACTTGCTGCCTTGGCTGAAAAATAGAAGCTCGTCAGCAACTTAGAGGATGTCAGTTACGTGATGTTTAATTATGCGATCCAGCTATAAAAAAAAACAAACAAACAAAAAAAAACACAACAAAAAACAACAACTCTAGAGATCAGTGTTTATGAGGCACAGAAAGTTATCCCCTTAAACGGATGCTTGGGGTATGATGAGTAAGTTCATCTGGATGAGGGTGTACAAGAATACCTTCTAGTTCCAGGAATGCTTGTCTTTTAGCCAAGTCTTGACTTGCTGAATGTGTAATAAACACTTTAATCTGTTTCACTGTGCTCCAATTGGAAGGCAGCATTTCATACAGCATTGGTGTGTTCAAGACATGAAGGCCATTATGTTTCACGTAGCGCCTGCCCTATGAAGTAAATTATTCTGGTCAAACATTAAGCATCATCCTTGTTTTAATCCTATAATTCTGTTCACCAGACCTGAGTTCCATGAAAGCTTCGACAAACATGTTCCTATAGCTCCAACCATGGAGTAAATTTACACGTATATAGCGCTTTTTTAACCTTAGCGGTTCTACAAAGCGCTTTACACTGGTTCTCATTCACACACGCTCACACACACACACACACCAATGGTAGCAGAGCTGCCGTGCAAGGAGCTAGCTTGGGGTTCTGTCCTGCCCAAGGACACTTTGACATGCGGAGTCATGTGGGCTGGGAATCGAACCGCCGACCCTACGATTAGTGGACAACCCGCTCTACCACAGCCGCCCACAAGTATGTTTACAACTGCGCGTGAATTGCTCATCTACTCGCATTTGTGCTTATATATCAGTAGATTACACGAGCGTACGACTATATATTTGCAAAAGTATTTTTATGGCTAGCTAACTCTATACATCTTCACATCGTACGTAGCTAGCTAACTTCCTAAGCGCCAGCTTGCTGGGCTCCCGTTAGCCAGTGGTGTAATTTCGTTTTGAAAAGTCCTCGGCGTATTTAGCAAACCAATCCAGCTGACTACATCAGGGACTCATCGACAGATAAGCTGATAATTCAGCAGGCAATAGTGAATAAAAAAACATGTTACGTCAAACGATGTTACTGATGAGTGTCCAAGACATGATGCAACGGTGAGTTTGTTGTTGTTGTCGTCGTTGTTGTTATTATTAAAACACTGCAGCTAGTAAAGCTGTTGCTCCGAGAATAGTTATACAACTAGTTTATGTCCTTTGAGCTCAAGGCCAGGTCCATGTGCTGTGGGTCAGTCAGTGACATTAGTGTGTGTGTGTGTGTGTGTTTCACAGAAAAAAAAGTTTTTAAAGTGTTAATCTGTAAATTTGCTGCCAAACAAAACTGCCATTGAGTAGTTGGGGGATTACCAAGGTTAGAGATATAAATCAATAGTTACAGAATGACAGAATGGCACCACCCTCCACCCTTGACAGAAAGGACTACAGAGTGAAACTGTCTCTAATCGCTGGCCAGGAAGAACAGACATTACACAGATAAACAGTCCATAGTTGTGCCCTTGACTGTAGTTTTCACAGAATACGAACACTTGTACCAGGAACCATTAACCACACAGACACAACTATTTATCTTTTTCCCAGTTATTGCTCACTGAAATACACAGCAGTGTTTTCTCCAAGAACTCAATATCGACTTGTTTTTGCAATCCCGTCCGTGTTGATGTTCCTTCCCCTAAACATGACCTTTCGGCGCTGTCTGATGAGCCTACCTCATGCGGGTAGGATTAGTGCGTGGGCTGAAAATCCTGCCTGTTTAGGTATGCGCATCATTAATATTCAAATTTATTCCAGACTGGCAGATTTTCATTATGGCCCATACGTACAGTCGCCGGTGTCATTGAGTAATTGTCGTGCGCTTCAGTAATTATACGCTTAGCAGGTTGTGAGGGATATATAGAGTAGATACGATCGTGGACAGCTTCACTGTGGGGTTTTGTCTTATCTATACAGTACACGCCGATTAGGCTCACATCCAGAGTCAACAAGGATGGAGATTAAATTAAGTAAGAAATGAAATACAAGGTCGTGCTGTAATTTTGCCAACAATTAATGTTTTTATCCGTTACAGAATGGCACACTGTACTTTCTATTGTTTATTGTTGCGGCGCGTCCACAAAACAGGTTAGTTCTTGTTATGACTTACGTTATAGCAGCTATAAATGCTCGTTCCTTCACAAGCAGACGGTCATGGTACTGAGATAACCGGAATGCGTAAACCGCTCTGTCCTGCAGACTTTACTGTGACGGAAAACTTACTGACACTGGAGACTCCTTCCGTAACTGTTAAATAAACGTCTTCTTACGGAAAATATCACTATATCAATGATGACACCAGGAACTAGGTGCCAACTGAACAAATACACCTGTGTAAAAACAACAACAACAACAACAACAACAACAACCTGTAGAAACATTCAGTCTATGTAAAGAAGACATTTTAAATTTTTTTCCTAACTTGCTTTTCAAACTAAATGTGTAAAAGTCACGTTTTGGGATATGTGCCATAATGAAACAAATATTGTCACAAATGTCGATCATATGAAATCACCACCGGCCTTTTTTCTCGCGCTTCTTTAGCCGGACATTTTACTTTAGCCGCACAGTTTACCGATTTTAATTACACATACTGTGTAACCTCTTGTTAGGTAACATCCTATAGCAAACTTGGCTACTCATTTGAATGACATAATCTAATAGATAGCCTCACGTTAGCTTCACCTGAGGATCTATTACAAAACTAAAACAAAACTTTTCAATTCAAAGACAAAATACTTCATCTAAGAATAGTGAGCTACTACCTAGGGCTGGACGAAATATCGATATAAGCGGAAGACCCGAGCGGAAGACGCGAAGAATAGGCTAATGACGATCGAGTTCGCAATTCCGTCACTCGCAGAATCCACGATGTCCTGATAAGACCACGAGCCGATTGCTCAGGAGTCAAAGATTTGCCCTGTGTGTATCTCGTGTCTCCTTTTTTTTTTTTTAGCAGATTTCAGCACAAACCAAATGACCTTTGTGAATTATTTAGTTTATTGACCTCTGCGGGGATTTAATATGAAGGTCGTTTCCTGCTGGCGGAGTGTGTGCCAGCGGGTCCTCAGGTGACATGGGCAAGGTCGCATGTCTCGCTGCGGTTAATAATATATTTGTCAGACGCTGTGTATTAGGGTGGCGCGCACCTCTCTCTGCTACTTGATTAGCGGCGACCAATAAGCACTGCCAGAGATGATAAAGTACACATTGGCTTAAGAAGATGTGTCAAATGTCCCTTGCCATCTTTCTCTCTCTCTGACACAAACACACACACATACACACACACACACACACACACACCGGTCTTGTTGTTCTGTTCAGAGATGAAGGTTAAAGCGTCCGCTAAACAAACAGATCCGAGCAGGCCAGGATCGGGCATCAGGCCGGGCACGGCTCGGCGCGGAGGTGTCAGAAAGGTGGCACGGGCCGCTTGGCGTGTCACAGCGGGGTTAATTCCTGACCAAGCTGTCACAGATAATCATTGAGCCTTATTAAAACTGCTGTTTTAGCACAACAGAAAACAAAACCCGGATAAATGATGGACCTGGAGGACAAAAAAAAAAAAAGCAAACAAACGACAGTTGGCAAACTGGGTAGTGTAATAATTAGGTTGGTGCAAAGTGAGAGGATATGAGGTGGCGTAAATCTTTAAGCCCGTTCGAGAGCAAAGTGCTACATTATTGATTTCATTACATTAAACACGTCGATGATGGGAAATCCGTGCAGGGTGTGCCGAGAGACTCTCTGGCAGCAGGTCACTTTCAGTTCATTTTCAGACGCTTTGCATGCCGAGGTCACGGCAAAATGATATTTAACAGCCCATGAGACACTGTGGCACACTGTCACACACGCTCACTCTGGGTATGACAACATCACGCCGGAGGCAAACCTAAGCACGGAAATCAATTCCAATGAAGTTTTAGACCGGCTCTGTGCTCAGGTGAAGAGAAACAAACCAAACGGATAACGTGTAGCGTCTGCGGTTTATCTTCACGGTCAACGATTCTGATAAACATCTGATAAATCGGTCGGGTATTGTCCAACAACAAACGAGATCAAAGGCTTTTAAAAATAGATTCTCGCTCAAAATATTTAGGATATAAAGACGTCACGCTTGGCCTTGTAGACAGGGTGCAGCTGGAGAGAAGACGGTTTCCAGGGTCGGGGCTTGTTTTGTCTTTTTCCAGTTTCTCACACAAGATGTGAGGCTTTAACACACACACACACACACACACACACATGAACATGTCCCACAACACTGCACAAACACATTGGCACTGTTGAATCTTTTGACAGACCTCACAGCTCTGCAGTGTGTAAGGACCTCTGTGGAGGTGATTGATCCGGTCGCAATGAAGCCTGAATGGAAAAGGTCAGGAGCCCCATGGATGTGTGTGTGTGTGTGTGTGTGTGTGTGTGTGTGTGTGGCTGGTGCTGGGCTGGTTCTGAGTGTACATTTTATGGTAATTTCCTGACAAATAAAATGTTTTAAACAGCAAATCTGTACTGTAATTGCATAGTTTAATAATAATAATACTACAACAACAACGTACAAATACATAAATAAATAAATAAATCTGATACTTTAATGTTAATGTATTCAGTAATGTATAATATAATGTACAATTCCGTTATTATTGTAAATGCGCTGTAAGCATTTTTACAGTAATAATCTTTCGAACAACTTTTCACTGCATGTATATAAAAATAAAAAAATCCCAGAAAACAGAACATTCATTTCATTTGGATTGAAAAATTATAACCAAACCAAATCCCCCCCATCCCCCCCCCAAAAAAAACATCATTCAGCCATCATTAAATCAAACAAATGAAAACACGATTCTGTATTATTTAAAGTAAGCTGAAAATAAGATCATCCCCAGGGAAAAACGCAGACCTGGCAACCCTGCTTTCTACCTAAAATGAGCTCGTGTCGTAATTTACATGCGTGCAGTAAAGAACAACACCAATGCGTGAGATTTCGGTCAAACTATTTCACCAGATCGTGCAAAAGATTAGCTAAATGAACCTTCAAAACATGAGGTTTTTAACGATATTTTCTAGTTACTGTAGCATACAACTTCCTGTAGAAGGAGCTTTAGGTTAAACACACAGCTCTTCAGTTCTCTGAGGATTAATAAAGTATAAAGTATAGAGTAGTTCATAATTGTTAAAGTGGTGGAAATCACAACCAATCAAAAGTTTTATAGTTAATAAAACAAAGTTCTTATGGTTATAAGCTTGAATCGATTGGGTTAATCCAAACCTCAATAACTCAAAAACCCGTAAAGCTGTCTTTCTGGAGTTTCACGTGTTTTTTTCAAGTGTCAGAGTGGGTTTCTTAGTAGGGTTCTCTAGTTTCCTAAAAAAAAAAAAAAAGAAATAAAAAAGAAAAAAGAAGCACTTACTGCACTTGATGATAAAGCACTTACTGATGAAGATGAATGAATGGATTTAAAAAAAGAAAAAAATGTACTGAGAGGCTCTGTGTATTTGTGGGGGGTTTTTTTTGTTTGTTTGTTTGTTTTTACAAATAAAGTGTATAGCAGAAAGATTAAACTCCTCCGACTTAGCCAATCAGAACCACCCTTAAGGTGAAATTTGGTATTATTCCTTCTTGGATCTTCAAGTCTGAATCCGAATGATATACCGTAAAGCCGTAAAGGAAATCATGAGGATGAAGATATAATTCAGATTTGAACGTAAATGTGTAACTATAGAATATCTCACTGTGCTATTTCACTAAATATTTGTCTATTCTATAATGATACACATACAGTAGACCTCTAGGTTTAACAATGTTGGGTTCGAACAAGTACATGAGGATTCGAAAAAAGATTTTAAGTGACACGGGCTTCATTTCTTTGTTAGCGAACGCGGACGCTAAAACGTGTCTTACAAGTCAGGTGTACATTTGTTTTTTTTCCAAACAAACCAAACAAAACAAAACAAAACAAAAAACTGGGTGTGTATGTAAGCCGCATTTACTGTCCAAATCCGAGTGTCCTCTTGCCCTAAAGCCATCCAAAGTAGGCAGCAAAATCAGACTAGGTAAACAAAGGTGCAAGGAGCTTTAATCTCCTTGAGGTGTAGGCATAGTCAAAGCATTGCAAACATATGCATATAGGCAAAGTACACAAACAAGGTCAAAAAACAAGGAGACGCTATGGACAGTAATGAGATAAACACGGGGAAAAACAGCCCCATTTGGAAAGCTACAGCGTTTAAAATGTGACACAAAAATCAAATCGGTGCTCGTGTGGCTGAAAGATAAGAGCACGTACAGGTTGGCAGCTACAGACCCCGTGATTAAATCTGACTCCAGGCGGCCCACGGTGGTAAGACTTCCAAACCAACTCGGCTCCCGCACTCATTTGCAACGAGACACCCTGTTGTATTAGCAAATAAAACAATATTGATTTTGCCACTAACAGTTTGGTGGCCCGGCCATTGATCACGCTCGGGCATCGATCATTCCGAGGCTTCTGCTGCTAGGTCTTACTTATTAGAGACACTTTTATGGTACTCATGCCCCAATAACGCCGTCTGCTCTGACCTCTCGGAGGAGGGAGGTGAGAGAACAACAACGCCCAGGGTGTTAGCGCTTCATAAAAACAGCATGGAAATGAAGTGGCCTCGAAAGCATTGTTGTTCAGAGAGCATAATGAGAGCTGCAGATTTGCCAGGGATCATGGTGTGGATCTGGTTTGTGGCACGATGGGCGTGTGATCTTCCAACAAGTGTTTCTGGAATGTTTTGGTGTCAGGAGTTGGCTTTTTTTTTTTAGGTTTGACTAGGGGCTGGTGATATGACCAGAATATAAGCTCAAAACAGTGTCAGTCTGACAGACTGCATAAAACAGAATGATGATGATTATTATTATTATTATTATTATTATTATTACTATTTTTATCAAGGGCATCCATGCGATGTTATTTGCACTGCATTAATATGTGTTTGTGAACGGGGAAAAGCTGCGTAAAGGAAGCCGGCTTATTCAGAAAAATGACTCCTCACTATAAAACCTTAGTAACTTCACATTCGATTGTTTTCGCTAGACTAACTAGAAAATAGACAGGAAATAAAGTGCAATTCATTTTCCTTGTGATTCTCGTCACGTCGTGTCCGATCAGAACGACCATGGGGTGTTTAATAAGGACCTACACTTTTCCATTCTGAGTGTTGGTTTGTTTCAGTGTGTTAATGGTGTATAAATGTGTTTTGAACACATTGAGACGAGCCTTCATCGTTCCCTTGTATGTCCGTTTCCCAAATCTCCAGGTTTTGTGTAGTATTTCCTGACTTACACCTGCCTGAATGATTTAGTATTTGTAATTGTCTGTGCTTTGCTTCGCTGTGACAGTTGGATTACGACATTCTCTTACGGAAACGGTTAAATAAAGACTCTTCCCATTTACACGGAGCCGTGTAAGGCTCCCTGTACCAGCCGGCTCATATTGGAGTGAAGCAGAACATGGTTTTGGGGTTGTTCGGTCTCTCTCTTTTTTTTTTTTATCCGTAGTATATGCTGCCTGCAAAGGTTGAGCTGTGAGCCACTGAACTCCGGCAGCAGGTCAATCAACTGATCCTGTGTGTGTATATATTTATGTGTGTGTGTGTGTGTGTAGAGAAGTGAAGAGAAGAATGAAATCGATGTGGTGAAGTAATCACTGGGTGGAAGACGCGGGAGAGCCTCAGGCCAGCGCTCTTACCTGAGTTCTATTTCATGCATCAGCAGACGCAACACAAACAACGCGTGCCTATACACACACACACACACACACACATATGCAAACACATACTGAAAAGCTCACGAATTGTCTGTACATCTCAGCGATGCTCGCAATGTTTGCTGCTCTTGTGACCTGTACTTTTACCTGAGGACTCTCCCAGAACATTCTGCATCAGTGTGAAGCTACTGCTGCATTGATCTGCTACTAACACACACACACACACACACACACACACACACACACACATCTCTCACTCTCAATGACCAGGCCTGACCTCACTTCACCCCCACTCTAAATGCTGCAACACCGCAGCAACTCCCTCGATGATGATGACATCACGGACAATCCATACATCACATTTACAGTATGGCGTGCAGAGACGAGACAGGAAGTCAAGGAGACGGCCGCGATAAACCTGTCAAAATAATGAGAGCCACTGAGAGAACCAGGTTGAGATTAACCTCCACATATTCACCCCCACTTCCTCCCCGTGGACATACATAACCTCCATAAGGTCCTCCTCATGAAATCAAAACGCAACACTTTTATTGTTATCCGTCCCGTCGTTATGAAGCGTTTAGAGGCCTTTAGCTTGATTAGATAAATACAACAAAACACTACATTTCACAGTGACTCATCACGGCAGCAAATAAAACATTCCTGAATAGACAATCTATAGAGATTACTGCTTGATGCATGACCCTTCCATATTTTTAAATGTCTTGCTCTCACATGCTCAGGTTGAGGTATAGAATCTCAGGGCTTGGTGTCAGGCGGTGATCATGCCTCTCAAATGGGTTATTAACCCAAACAAAAAAAGAACTTTTTCTTGCAATAGGTTTGCTTATAAATGTTAAAAATCTGAGAAATCAGAGTTTTCTCCTTTCAAGTGAGTGAAGAGGAACGAGGAAATAAAAAAAGAAGAAAAAAAAAGCCATGGAAAGTTGTCAGTGCTCAGGGAGTACATGAAAACTCAATGTCGTGCCAATGCTAGTTTCGTTGTTAGACTTCAAATCAGAAAAAAGACAACACCGCTTGTGATAATTGGACGATTTTACTTGTCGTAGATCACTCTTCCATGAGACTCTGAGTGCCCTTCCAATAAATTTGTACTGACGCCAGCTCCGAGCTTTGCCTACTATTATCATTCAACCATAAACTGCATGTCGATGGTCGACTTTACATAAACAGCTCATTATTCAAATCATCTGATTCTCCATGTACGAGTGACCCTGGCTGACAGTAGCTAGAGTGTGTCTCCAGCAGATGAGAGTTAATCCCCCTCTGTGTGCCTCACGGGACGTGAAGGAGGAGCACCCCAGTGGGTGGGGATGGTTCTCCGTGGGTGGCTATTTGTTAAACAATTGTAAAATGCAAATGCGTGCGGCGCTGTGCTAACAAAAGTCCGCAGAGGTCAAGTACCCTCATGGAAGGGAGCGGAGGCGGCTGAGAAATTGCGGGAAAAAAAAAAAAAGTAGGCAAAAATCATCAACTGCTCTGCATCGTCATCTGACAAGGTCTCTGAGAGTTTTAAGTCTAATAACAAGCAGTGAGTACAGGAACTGTGGTTTGTGACCTTGTTAACAACATGCCGGACGAGTGTGTTGATGGACGGACGAGTGAAAACACTCCAAAACGGCCAGATCACTCTCGCCGAGGTCTTGCTTTGCTTCCTCCGTCGGAGTCTCCATTAGCGTGGCCTTGGGTATTGGTGGTTTAGGACTGGCGGCACTCAGAAAGTAGCAAAAGTGCTACAGCGAGTGTGTGCTGAATCAATCACATCAACGACACTGACGGGGGAAAAAAAAAAAAAAAAAAAAGAAAACTCTGCACTCTGAAAGCCTGGAATGTTCTCCGAAAGCCATTAGAGACTCTCTTACAGCCATTTCTGAGAAAGTGTATGTTTGTGGATTCACAAACATTGCGATTTTATTAAAATACTTTCGATTAGATGTCTTAGGGCCCGTCATAACAGCACCATTAGTGCTGGTGGTAACGTGGTGTGATTGTAACAATAACATTGCGTATTCCAACTTAACAGCTCTCTATTTATTAAAGAATGATGTTGTACTTGATTAAAAATCGATATATAGATTTACTTACTGTTATGGAACATCTGCAGAACAAGTAAGTTCCTGTTATTGCTCACATTCTCCCACCAGTCTCTCGCTTTTTTTAAAAGGCAAAAAACAAAAAAAAACACAGCTTGTCATGTTACCAAGAAACCAGAACGTGAACATTATAGCTACCTCTGATTATTACAAAAACGCTGAAACTGGAGACTCCTTTCATGAATGTTTTCCTCACAGAAAACTGTGTACGTTGTTACTATACAGTTGTTGTAGACCAATCAGGATCGAGCATTCAGTAGTACTGTGGAATAAATCCATATAGTGCTCTAAACACCGAGCCTCAGTGGCTTCTTATGACAGGAAATCCAGCTCAACTTCGAGAACACTGATCTTTTTAAAGGAAAAAAAAAAAAAGAAAAAAAGAAGAAAGGCTTGAGCACCACTTCTTTAATGATTAAATGGATTGGCGAGCTCAAGCAAAGCCATGGTTTAGGCTTTCCGTTAACTTTAGCAGGTGTTCTTAGCTTTAGCTCAGGGTCACCCCGACCTGTGGCAACTCGCTCTTCATCCTCCTGTTCGTCTTGTCCCTTCCTCTCTGAGTGTTTGCTGTGTTTGTGTTGTATTATCTTATCTCATCTCCCCACCGCTCCCTGAAGCACTGCTTGACTGAACCCTGCCATTGTTTTGTCCTTGCGACGGCACATGAAAAGCCAACGGGAAAGAAAAGACAAGACTGTTCACGAAAAGACCTGTAGCGGAAAGTAGGACTCCAGTATACTTGATTTGATAACCCTGCCAAACGTTTTGCCAATCATAGTCCTTATTTTATCATTTCTTTGTGACAGAAAGTGAGAAAACCTGGGTGAAATGATCCAAACGGGCTGTGCGATAATAACTTGAACGACCCTTATTCTCACTTATTGATGATCTGTGACTCTCACCCTCTCTCATGCAAGATCTATAAATACCTCTTTCTTAATACAAGGATAAAGGAAGAGTTTCTGGTGTGGTGGCTCGGGGCGGGCAGGGGTAGGGGGGGCGATTTTTCTTTATAAAAGTCCAAGAAATTGTTTTCCCGCAGCGGTCGTGTGGACACACAAACCAACGTTTTGAGAAACAACGAAAGTCAACTCTCGACAGGAGGCAAAGTGATCAGGGGGGGCCCGTGGGGATGCTGGGGGGGCGTGGCAGTCGTCGGGAGAGCTCTAAAAATTGATGCGCCCTTTTGGCTTTGCAGCCGATGACCTTCAGACACTGAAAAAGAGAGAGAGAAAGAAAGAGAGAGACCGAGTGTCTCTCAGCCCAGCAGAGACAAGGCCTTGACCTCCCTAAAAACCGTAGAGTTTAAACAGCTATTAGCTATTCCGCAGAGGATGGTACAAGTTGGCTGTTTACCAGGAACCCATGCTAGGACGTTAAATCTAAAAGATGTTTTATGATTTTTAGGCTGTGCAGGTAGACACACAGCAGAATAAAGCACAATTAGCACATAGAATGGAACAAACAAAGAGGTATTTGGGGAAATCTAATCCTTTTTACACTGTTCCTCTCCGGATGTTGGAAATGAGTCCCTTTATCTAATACATGAGCTGGAATAATTAGTTACCCCCCCCACTCTCCACCGTGGCTTAGCTAGACGATAATTACCGCGGTCCTGGGTGAATTCTCATTAGGGTACGTTGACCTTGAGGAAGAGCACGCACCATTGACATCTTAACTAAAGAGCGGAACTGGCTCTCTGATCCTGCAGACCGCCCAGAGCCAACTGGAGTGGAAAAGTTGGGGGAAGTTCAGGAAGCGTGGCGAGTTCTCTCCGACCCCCTTCGTCCTTCCACCATCCCTCCTTTCCTCCATCTCCCATCTTATCCATATCTTTCCTATCGCTCAACGCCAGCAAACATTAAAGAGGAAAATGCTTCTGAAACTGCTTCTGAAACTCCGTATCCAACCCGATGTCCCTTCTGCACGAATCTCAACAAACTCTCGTGCAGAATTCAGGACCAGCTTCAGTGGATTTAATGGACGCTGCGTTGTAAGAAAGACAAGCTATGAGCTCTAATCCTGCCTCTGATCCTGAAACTTTTAAACCAATTTGTTTGTCAAAATATTTACAAATTTACACTCCTCCAGTTCCAGCGGTTTAGCATTGCACCAGGGTTGCCAGGTCTGCATCAAAATGGGTAGAAAAACAAACCCAGAGCTAGCTGAAATTTAAAAATAAACCCTATATCAAGCGTAAAATGGCACGACTATTATTATAAAATGTATTGAAAACGTTTCCAAAACACTGTAACACCATATCCTTTTTTTTTTTTTTTTTAAAACAGTATTGCTAAATGTCATCTGACAGTTCTGGGTATTAAGAAGAAAATAATAGCAAATTTGGAATTTGTACCACACATTTACCTCAGTTAATACATACATACACTCCTTAACAAAAGGGTTCTTCTAGGGTTGATTGGATAATAGCTTCCAAAAATAGTTTTATTTGGAATGTGAAAGGGAAACACTTGTTGTCGGGCTCTACATAGAACCTTTAAAAGGTCCCCCAGAGAGGCAGCCAACGAACCCTGTAAATTCTTGTACTAGCCGGGTAAGTGTGGTGCGACCTGTTCAAAGTCCAGAGTAATTATTTTTTGGGATTATGAAATGAAGATGAAACGATGAAAGCAAGGCATTTTAAGTAAATTGAAATAAAATGGCCGACAGGCCTGAAGTATTAAGAAGAACGGGATCTGCAAAAAGTTGGTACGTTTTTACTTTTGTAAATAAATTAGATTAATTTTCACTGGTGATATGGAGTAGCAGAGTTTAACTCAAAAGTATGAGGAAACTAATTACCTCAAAATTTTTAAGTTGATAAATCAATTTCTTTAAGCCAAATACACTTAAATATAACAAAAATTTAACTCAGACTTAAAGAGTTAAACGGACTATCCGGTTTTACAGTGTACTTTAATACAGACAGTGTAACATGAACAGTTACCGTGTAATATAAAACATACTGTGTTACCTACTCCTTATTTATTTACAGAAAAATACCGATTGCAGTGATTACTATTACGGTGAAATTGAACTGAAAATATGTTTCAGTTTCCCACCATGTCACTTGTTCCCATGTTTACGGATTAATTAGTTCATGTCCGTTTATTTTTAAAACCTACAACCTCTCAGATGTTCCAGTGAATACCTTTATACTTACCAAACCAAAACTTTAAACAGTATCATGGAATTGGAGTTCACTTTACTTGAATTTCGACTTGCCAATACAAATCCCTATCCACATAATGTTTCCAGTTTTCATTTTCTGACTCTTTGGGGGTATTTTTTCCCCATATTTTGTCCATTTAGCAGGATCATGATGACTCATTTAACCTAGCTAACAGAGCTGATACTGAGACTGCGATCACGAGGCACGGCCGCTAGTACATGCTGATCATGGGGTGAGTTTAGTAGAAGATTTGATTATAAGTAAATCGTGTCTATTAATCTAATGTATGCAAAGCACCAAACTCCCAACCTGCAATAAAATTAGGAGGTCAAAAGTCTACACGGATTCCTGTGTATTTGCAGTGGTGAAGGGCTTCTTGGCAAACATGCAGGAGTACTACTTGTAGAGAGCAAAGGTCAAAGCTCTGCGCTGCCTCGTCCTTTAAGTAATGAACTGAAATGACAGCACGGATAAACAAAGCCTCTTGTTATTCCAGTTCCTTTAACTACACCCTTACAAAACACACATACAGTACTATCAGCTCTCTGAAAGATCCCATTCTCACATACAGCAGGTTTTGTGAAAAGAAAAAAAGAAGAAGAAAAAAAAAAACAAAAACACCACCTCCTCTTGGTTGGCCTGGTGTGTGTGAGCTTGGCGTCTCACGTCGGGCTGACGGAGCAGTGAGTCATACACAGCTGCGAACAAGCATCGCTCACGTTAGGGGAGTTGGAAGCTACAGAGCCAAGGCCACAAGCGTCAGAGGATTAAGAGTGAGCATAACTCTTTATTTGCCTGTTTGGGTTCTGTTTTCCTGCAGAAGAATGGCGTAATAGTTGACCAGAAAACAGGTTTACTGCTCTATCCTGTTAACGTATACATGGCGATATTTTACGCTGAGCAGTCAGGGAATGGCCCGTGGAGGAATAACGAGAAGCGGCATTACATTGTGTGCAAACAGGGTGGGAATTAAAGTGGAGGATTGCACTTGAGGAAGTGTGGGGGGAATGAGAGAAACAAATGCAGCTTAGTTTTGCTGAGGAATCGAATGTCCTATTGAACAGTCCCACAGGTAACTGCTGCTTAGAGGTGAATGGAGCTTTAAAGATATTTAAAGTCTCTGGGGAAATTTCCTCTCTGTTTTTTTTTTTTTTTTTTTTTAACGTTTCTACACAATGGAACTCCTGCTGAACCTGAACTAGGTCGTGAAAAGGATTTTCCTTAAAAATAATATATTCTATTTTAAGTATGTCAGCTATTTTAAGCACTTACTTTATAGGAATGGTGAAAAATGTAAATGATGCAATTTCATTCAAATCTAAAGCAAGTAATGGAAATCTACATATGTCCGGTTTTATATTTGCATTCGACTATGCATACACAAGATGGCGGACATGCATATGCTTCGATAATGTGGCTTGGTGATACTGAAGAAAAAATGTGCACAATTCATGTATGTGGCGCAGTATCAGTGTAAATAGTGGAAGGACTACAGTGCAATGTGACATGATGTCTGCAGACTAGGGCTGTGTCTCAAATTGCACACTTATGCACCATTGTACTATTTTGTGAGTATTCACACTAACTCTTTTCCTATTTCCTATTAGTGTTTGAATTAATAAATACTATAATACTATACTTAAGAGATTTAATTCCAGAGGATTATTTCTTTAATAAACATTTGTAAATTTGTAATGTTTAGTGAGACATCTACTGTATAAACATGATGTTGAATGAAGACCTTTGTCATGGTGGCGGCCATCTTGGACACTTACTGAACACAGTTCTTGTGGTCAGTATTTAACCAGAGGCGTTTACAGAACTGTTAAATCAGCACGTTCGGTACAACTTCAACGCGGCGGAAACTCCGCTAAACTTTGGTCAGAAAGGCAAGGCAAGGCTCAGAATAGCGAGAAGCGGATCGCAGTGAGAGCCCGGAGCCTGGCGGCACTCGCATTGCCGCCGTCTTGTAAAAAAAAAAAAGAGCAGCAACACACAAAAGCTGGCCCAATTAAAAGTTAACAAGCACCACGAGTGCTTTGTCATCATTAAGCATGAACAGTTTTACAGCACCTGCTCACGCCTGGCGTGTAATTATGCCCACTGTCTCCCGCCCAACGGCAATGAAAGGCCGGCTCGTGATGTAAGGTCACCGGGGGTCAGAGATCACCAAGGGGGGCAGTGGGAAAAAGCTGGTGGGTGTACGTGTGTGCATGCATGAAACACTCACTCACACATTCACACACACACACGCACACGTGAATAAGCCTGAGCAAACACAAACCAGCACTTAGGGTTAAATAAGCAGCAAATAGGTACGTTAGACAAGGCTTTACATTATCATGACAGTGGGTTAACTTCTTATTCTGGTTAGCATATAAGCCAATTTTATTGTTAAAACAATGTTATTTTCATTTTTCGATGCAACAATATAGTAAATCAGTAAATCTGCTTTTAGAAATGCATTCCTCTGTTGGACTGCCATGTTTTGTTTTGTGGGTTGGTTTTTTTTCCTCAGATCGTCTTATCCAAAAAAACAAAACAAAAAAACAAAAAGGAATCCACTCCACATTTGATGTCCTTACTTTTCATCTTAATTTGCACAATCTTCATCTCTGGTCCACAAATGCTGACCAAACGTGCTGCCTACTAGAAATGCCTTATCCGCGAGAGGGATTCGTTTTTTGAATGAATCGTGAATTGATTCATTCTTTTGGTTCAGTTGCTGATACACGCCAAGAGCTTCGTTTAACGTTCACATTAAACATCAGAATGGTGAAAAAAATGTGATCTCAGTGACTTTATGGTTGTTTCTGCCAGTCTGGCTGGTTTGATCTCACGGGATTTTCGCACACAACGTCCTGTGGGCGTCTTATCGACGAGAGGAGGTCAGAAAAGAATGGCCAGACTGCTTCGAGCTGACGGGAAGGCTACGGTAACTCAAATAAGCACTCTTTACAACAGTCGTGAGCAGAAAAGCATCTCGGAAACACATAACACGTCGAACCTTGAGGTGGATGGGCTACGACAGAAGAAGATCACATCAGCTTGCATTCCTGTCAAACAAGAACAAGAATCTGAAGCTACAGTGGGCACAGGATCACCGAAAGTGGACAGTCGAAGATTGGAAAAAAGACCTGGTGACGTAGCTTCCGGTTTTTATCTGTCCAGTTTTGGTGAACATGTGCCCAGTGTAGCTTCAGATTTCTGGTCTCGGACACATCCAGGTTTAAAAAAAATGACACACCTATGATAATAGCAATACTGTGCGGTGTTGTAATATATCATAAATCAATCAGAGGCCCACGATGAACTGTAAAACAGTGTAAACAACCGACCAGAGCACATAACCGACCAGTTGAACCAGCTAAAGGTGATAATTAAAACATTGGTGACACTCAGCTACCTGTTAGACAAGCTTCGTTATTCCATGAATATAAGAAACACAACAAGCGCTTAGAACAAATACCTCAAAACTAAAGCAAATCTTTGAAAAATGCATGAATGAGATGTAGCGTTTGGCCCCCAGTGTGCTCGGGTGTGTCTGACGTGTGTGTGTGTGTGTGTGTGTGTGTCTCTACGTATTGCACCGAAACACACAACACGCCCAGGCAATTATGGGAAAGCTTAGTAAATTTAAATAAAAGCATCTGCTAATTAAATGAAAATAAATCCTATGCAGGATATCACCACGTGCAGGATGGATGTGTTTCCAGAAATCACAGAGTCTCGAGTGTAAGATAAACGCAGAGGATAAGGGACAGGGAAGTCCGACAAAACAAAACAACAAAAAAGTTGGAAGCAAAGCAAGAGGGTGTGTGCTCAAACCCACATCTCTCCCGCGCTGCCTCGCTGTGATGTGCTGACGAGGCAGCTGGTTGCAGGAGGCACGGCGATAAAAGGAAGAGCTAATGAAAGGTCGCGCCGGGTCAGCACGCTCGCATACCTTTGCTGGAGCGGCCAAGAAGAGGTCGGCCAAACTGTTTCACTTTTTGACTGAAGGGCATCGAGGGTTCAGGAGGTCGTCTCAGAAGTCACGAGGTCGCGACCTTCCAGGTTCAGATTCCGAGCACATCCAGGGGTCAGAGGTCAACACAGGCATGTGAGCAGCCTGGAGAGGGGGAGAGAACGGGGATGGAGCCGGAGGAGAGAAGAAAAAAAAAAAATCACTCCGTACCTCCTTTCGCTCACTTCTCTGCTTCTTCTTTGTCTTAAGGTTATCAGGTTGCTGGCCTTCTTCACACCCTAAATTATCTCCTGGAAAAGAAATGGCACTTCCCGATTCCTCTCGAGTTATGATGTATGAGGTTGTTTCTCTGAGATATCGGTGACGGATTGATGTTTTCGCTTTCTCTCCGGGAGCCTGGCTCATAAACGACAGCTCAAATCATCTCTGGTTGTGCATCTTTTCACGACACGAGGGCAGATCAAAAGCCGGGCGCTATCTGTGTGTGAAACCTGAACCCGCTTAGTCATAACGCACATAAACACCGAACAGATCACATGTTCAGAGGCAGGGTTTAAATTTAAACTATGAACCTATTTCCATTTAAAGCCTTTATAATTTCACATTTCGTTCTTTCGTGATCATGTCGTTTTTCACAGTGACATTCAAGTATTATCGGGGGCGGCTAGCTGTGGTGCAGTTTCCTGCCAAAAAAGACCTTTCGCAGGCAATTTGTCTTCGTCTGGCTACAGTCTCGTGCGCAATATGCAGATTTTCCGGGCTGATTGGTATAAATGTGCTAGCAGGGATTAAACCCTCGGTCTTTCATTACGATGTTTTAGGTTTTTTAAAATCCACTTTTTTTTTTGGATTTTTGGGAAAACGAATGCAACAGCACCACCACCGGTTGTAAAAACAAAACAAAAAAACCCACAAAGAATGGAATGAAGAAGCAAAAAGCGAGGCTAGAGCTGATTTCTTTCTAGCCCAGACTGTAGATTCATCCCACCTATCAGTGACAGTCATGTCAGGTGATCACACAGCGTGACACGCCCCCCGAGATCAGATCTCAATTCGGCTGATATTTGTAATCCGTAAAGCTACGTTCACACATACAGTCGCTGTACTATGAAGTCGCCAGCAGGCGTTGCTACTAAAAGGAAATCCCGTACGGCTCGATAGATGCATCATATCCTACGGGATGAAGGAGAAGCGGTGTGCGTTCTTCGCCATTGCGGACATCTATCCGCGGCGAAAGCGCGAGCACTGGACTGTCTGGGTCCACGAAACCACGATCCCCCCTCCCCCCCACCATGCTATCGAATGAAAGTAAGAATTGTACGTTTTTTTGCTTGAATGAAATAGCATTATGGAATTAAAAGACTTAATATAAACAGAAATCACTAAATCACGGCTCTCTATCTGTCTATAATTGTGTTTAAAAGTTTGAGCCACATCATTCTTATTATGCCTCTTGATATATAATATAATATAATACATTTCTCAACATTTATAGTTTTGAGTTATTGATAGCTATCAGATTTTAGCCTCACATCTAGTGTAGTACTAAATAACGTAACATGAAAGTCAAACATGCAAATTTAAGACGTATAATCTGATATTAATATGATTTTTAAATCTTAAAAGCTTTGCTCTTGGTAAATTCCATCCTCAACGAACTCCCATGAATGGAAATCTGATCTAAGATTCATCAAAGAATCGGATTGAGGTTAAACCAAGTTAAACCAAGTTGTATTATGATGTGGCATCATTCATTAATATATATCCCACACAAAAAAATTATGATAAATCACTGTTTTCACCAATAAGTGCCGTTGCTCGTAGCGAACATCAATTCAACCGGCTGTGTTCCAACTCAAGGCTGTGGACTGATGTGAAAAACGAAGGCCAACAGCTCCAACAATTTACGAATAACTGAACAAGGGCACGGAAAATCAATGACGCCCGGCCTATCCACATCACCGGTGGATTTGGAGCTTTATTGCAGCTCGCATAGATCATCCTCAGGGTCTTTCTTCTTCTTCTTCTTCTTCTTCTTCTTTCCTCCTCTCGTTGACCTCTCCGGACACTTTGCACCTTTAGTCGTTTTTCTCCGTCTTCCACCATAATTTACAGTGTTAGAAATCAGCAGGAAGTCTACTTTAAATCTCATTCCATGCAAATACCTTCTGATTTGCATTTGAAAAGGGGGGAAGATAAGATTCAATGCCCCCCAAAAAACATTTATGAATGGAAAATCACTGAATGAGGGAGAACATCGCGATCTAGATAATCATCATCATCATCATCATCATTATAATCATCATCATCATCACTCAGTGGCTGAGTTGTGCTATAGTATTATGAGAGCAGTATTTTTATTTTAGGCCACACATGGGCACTATGAAACTTGGACAGTGACAGCAGCGCCATCATGTGGATAGAAGCGCAAAAGGCAGATTGTAAAAAAATGGATCCAATAGTATGGATAAACTATTTATTCACATTTATGGAAAGTGTGTCCAGTGTTAAGGTTTCAACAGTCAGAGGTAAAGCATTACTAATGTTTTCGGACACCTTCAGGACAGAGGAGGTTATGCTTTGCGGTTTCTCAGTAACATGACAAGCTGCATTTTTAACTTATTAACTTCAAGACAGAGGTAAATAAGACAGGCTGGTGAGGGAACTGGCTGTTTATAGCTGCTATAACGTAAGTGAGAAGAGGAACTTCTAACTTGGACGTTTAGTGGACGTTAAAGTAAATGTGAATATATATTTAAAAAAGTATGATGTGTTGTTCTTTAACGAATACAATTGCAGTGGTATAAGAGGAATATATATATATATATATATATATATATATATATATATATATGAAAATAATCTCATTTATTTTTTTCAGGCTGATTACAGCCATCACATCACCCTGTTGTGTTTTATACTTCACATACCGGTTAATAATATAAATATTACAAAACTTGCTTTGATTTGTAAAGGAATTCTCTCTCTCTCTCTCTCTCTCTCTCTCTCTCTGAGTGGATTTGCATGCATGCACTGCCACAGGCTTACACTAACGATATTATTATCCAAATCTAACTCAATCCTGAGAGCCACAGAAAGAGAGAGTCAGACAGACAGAGAAAAATATAGAGAGATTACTAGAGATCCTGATCCTCTCTGCTCTCCGGACCTGCCTGATCCGTTTCGGATGTCCTACCTCTGGATGGAGCTCT
>JANDJT010000060.1:23887047-23905023 GCA_024331685.1 Stegophilus panzeri | reverse complement strand
TATCTATATACCGTGTTGATATTTCTGTAAAGCTGCTTTGAGACAATGTCTATTGTAAAAAGCACTATACAAATAAAGTTGAATTGAATTGAATTGAATTGAATTATTTTCCCCATCCATCAGAACAACTGCAAGCTGCTGTCCGTTCTCTTTCTGAGTGACAGAACAGCAGAGTGAGGCTGAAACCGTGCAGAAGCTGATACGCAAATCGATACCACGGAGATACCAAATGAATGTTCTTATTTCCGTTTTGCTTAATTTAAAGGAAGTGTCCAAAAGCGTAAAGAGAGTCTCGTAGCCTGCTTACAGCATTTCAAACATAAAGCTAGCTGAACAAAGTAGACAATTAGAGCTAGACAGTAAAGAGAATAATTTTGGCAGGTTTTATTTGTCTTTGAAAAAGTGGCTTAGTGGTTGTGGGTTCGAATCACGCCTCTGTCCTATGTGCATGGAGCGTGCTATGGGGGTTTCCTCCGGCATTTCCAAATTGTCTGTAGTGTGTGAATCCGCATGTGATTGTGTCCTGCGATGGGTTGGCACCCCACCCAGGGTATCCCCCGCCTTGTGTCCCGAGTCCCCTGGGATAGTCTCCAGGCCCTCCGTGACCCTGAGTAGGATATTTGGTATGGAAAAATGGATGAATGGAAGTTGCTATAAGAGCACTCACTTCCTGTAGTGCTCCTCTTATACCACAACGATTTGCCACAAAAATTATTACAATTTTTATTTATTAAAGGATGACACGCCATACGTTTTATTAACTGCATTGTCGCAGCTATAAGCAGTCGTTTCCTCACCATCACTTGGAGTTAATAAGAGCAAAGTCATGTATCCTGTCATCTTACAGAGATGTCAGAAAACGTAAAGCTCAATCTTTACCCCTGACTCTTTCGCCGACGAGCACTGACACTGGAGACTCCTTCCAAAAATCTCCTTGCAGAAAACTTTCCCATCTCAACAATTAAAAACACTGTTATTTATTAACGTTTATTATTAGAGTGCCTGTTTTAGGAGCTGTTACCACAGAAACGATAATACACAGTACTAGAAAGAGTGCATTAACGCAAACAAGTGCTTCGATCTTAAAGTCAGCACAACTTTCAGCGCTCCTGTCAACACCTTCTGACTAATCATAACATCACTTATTCACTCGTTTCACACAGATCCTGTAAAAAAAAAAAAAAACCTCTATAGAAAAATCTTTTTTTAACCTGCGCTTAATCCGGGTTGAGCAAATGGCTTCGGCGTTAGCTGTGCCTCAGACGAGGGAATTAAGATTTCCTTGTGAGAGAAAGAGAAAGGGATGAACAGACGGAGAGTACTGTACTAAACAGACATTGGTCTGGCAATTAAAAGATAGAATGGTGCGTCGTTGTACATCCTCCACGTTATACTGAAGTCATTGGAAATATAGGTCAAGAGGCCTGAAGGCTCAGCGTCGTGATCACGGCTGGAGTCGTAACGCTGAAATAGGCATGTATCGTTAGTATATACACACTGAGGTGCTGGATTAGCAAGTGAATCTGCCATAGAGGGTAACCATGTACAGTAGGTTGAGGATTACTCGCTACAAACGACTGGCCCCCCTATACACTGTTTATGAACAAAAAGGGAACACGGACACTGATATGGTACAACAGTGTTCATTTTGGGTCTGTTTTTTTTTTTTTTTTTTTTTTTTTACACTTTATAAGACACACCTACCTAGATGATCACCTTGTAGGTGTACAGTTCGAGACTAAAGCTCATCTTGGTCATTGCCCAGTGTGCGTTAAGCATCTAATCCAGAGATCCAGCAAAGTATTTCAGCAGAATGAATCTAAGATTTTTTTTTTTTTAAATTTCATTTAAAGATGATTGGGCAGTTTATAGTCTCGTCAGATTAGAGTTTACCTGCATTGAACAGTCTTATTTATAGCCATGAACGACTCAACAATGGATAAGATTTAAAAAGTAACTCTGTTCTGCGATGAACTTTGTAAGCTAGGAATTTTATGTAAATAAATTGTAGTTGAATGTGTAGTCCTTCATCAGTGTCTGGTCAGAAAACTACAGCTAGCTGGAGATTGTACTGAATAATCAAAACTGTATACATCTGCTGCACTAGTGCAGGATGGCCATTGTCGTGAATCTTTCTCCCTCCAACACAAAACCTCGTCTATTGGATTATGGAAGGGATTTTCAGCTTCCTGTTAAACCGCAGAGTGTCGGACAGTCGCTCTGTGAGAGCTTGAACGCTGCTGTACTCCTGTGAGGGAGAAAAGAAGGGACAAGTGGCTTCAAAATGAATCTTTTCTGCTTCAGTCTGGTAAGACATGCAGCTAAATGGCTCTTCTTATACGGCATGTTTGTTCTGGATATGATCTCTTTTGATTGGTCTGGTTCTGGAGGAATGACTGTCTACATACAGTGTACAGGTGACCTGCTGGTCTAGCTTTTATACGACTTCCGTTTCTAATCTCCCTGCCTAATGGCACCAAAATCTGATAACGTGCACGAGCCGGTCTCACCTGCAGAGATGTGACACAATTTGCACAGAGGTGTGAAAAGCTAAAATAAGAACGCACGGCTCAGTAAGCAGTTCCTGAGAGATCACAGATAACAACCCTGGATTAGGAAGGCGTAAATCTGCCTCCTATCCAAGTCCTATCGTCTATCGGTGTTTGCTTGACGTTCGTGCTGCTAATAATTAAGTGGAGACTAAGTGGAGACTACAAGTTTAACACCGTGCAAACTTCATGACTAAATGGGTCTCTCGAGCAGAATTGCTGAGGTGGTTTCTGACGCTCTGTGGCACGTCGTTATCTATCAAAATGCATGAAAGGATGTCGCAGAGCAGTTTGAAGTTGAGTCACTTTCTTCCTCTGAACGTAGTTTGGGGTCACGCAGTACAAACATCAGACTCGGACAGGAGGCGTGGTCTAAATTTTGAACGCAGAATTTTTCATCAGAAGCGATTCTGCTATTTAGGCATGCATTTTGCTCAGTGCTAAGAGGCGATATGTTTTAATTATTGGCTAGCCTTGGAGCGCACGTCGGACTGAAATGACACAAACCCTTAACAACGTCCTTGAAGTTAAATATCTCATTCGTTTTCTACTAAACACCCGGTACTTCACTGTAAAAATACTGCAAACATCTGTGCTGATTAGGTTAAAGACTGAATTGTCATTAAGTAAAGCAAAAGCACAGATAATTTATAAAACTGTTATCGCTCCCAGATATCCGTGATTGTCATGGCATATTTATTTATTTATTTATTTTAAGGAGGGATCTACAGACAGCCTGTACGAGGCTCCTCAGACGAGCCCTGGTCCAACACCATGGAGCCCCAAGTGGAGCGTCTCGGAGCCCTGTGTCGTTCCAGTGAGCTCTTCTTATAAACCCCACAATCACACAGCAGATTAATCGTTTCAGTCCACAAGTGCATTCCTGAGGCACATTGCAGTGGTCCTTGTTTTTAAGAGACGACATTAATCAGAATAAGTGTCCGCCATCTGGACAGTGCGCCATTAATCTGTCGCACGTTCATCAGGAAAATGACCAAATCCTAGAATTATTTGCCCGGTGTATCACCTCAACTGGTTTAGGGATTTTTTATTACATTAAAATGAGAAATAAAACCTAAAATGGAACTAGGTCAGATTAGCAGAAAGCTGGGTAGCTCGGGTGAGACGGAAGTCCATCACAGAATATCACGCGTATATCTTTATATATATATATATATATATAAAAACCAAACAAACAGTTACAATTTAACAACATATTTACAATTACATTCAATTAATTTCATCTACATTAAAATGGTGACTGAAAACAAATGAATGAATGAAATTAGTCATGATTTATTATTCCCCATCCTTCAGGAGCTTCTCCTGACTCCCACCAAACAGAGTGAGACGGATGTGAAGAAAGCAAAGAGAAGGTAAGTGATCTTATCTCTTCCTGTGACAGCTAAATCACACCGACATCAAGCTAAAACGCTGTATTTATAAAGAGTTCAGTTTACAGGCAGCTACGCCAGGAGCAAACTGTTTAAGCAGAGGTTTTCAGTGTGTGTGTGTGTGTGTGTGTGTGTTACGGTTGTAACCTACGTATTCAATATCTAAACTCAAAAGAACAGATTACATCTTTATTTCCCAGGATACCGAAGAACACTTTCCTATATTTGTGATCATGATTCATATTAGATCCTGATTTTTCCACATTCGTGATTTCGTGAATGAAAGAACGAAAGCACTGGATTAATGGTTGGGATTAAATCTGCTGATCTGCCAAAACAAAGGCAGGTCAAACTAAACTGCTTGAGAAATTGACGGAAAAAAGCGATAATCTGGAGCGTTGTCTTGTGCTACATGCACTGCAGCATAAACGGCCTTGCAACATGGGCAAGAGAGTATCATTTTGAACTCTCTCTCTCTCTCTCTCTCTGTGTCTGTCTCTCTACATTACAACACAGTTTTTCATGACCTCAAGTTCCACGTATGAATCAGGAATTACATCACAAGAGACTCTGTGCATCAGAAGTGGAGCAGTTTGTAGAAAGCAACAGGAACACACTTGCTCAAAAACAATGTAGAAATTTCCGGATGATTCTTCAAGTTCTAAAAAAATAAAATAAACAGATTCTTTGGATGTTTAACACCTCTCTAGATGATGTTTGAGAGATATTATACAGAAACCCTCTGTTGTAGTGTTCTCCAAAGAACCTTTAAAAGTTTCCTTAGAGGGACAAAATCGAAGAAAACTTCATGCTTAGGGTGCTATATGCTAACTACAGTGCTGTGAAAAAGTATTTACCCCATGCTGATTTCTTCTGTTTTTGCGTATGTCTCATACTCAGTTGTTTCCGAAATTAAAACAAAATCTAAGGTAAATGTGTTTGTGCCCATAGTTACTAATTCCCCAAATCTGTGAAACTATCTTCATAATGGGGTTCAGCTGGACTAGACACAACCAGGCCTGATTGCTGCAAACCCTGTTCCATCAAATCAACACTTAAATAGAACTTTCTGAACAGCATTAAGTTGGTCAAAAGTTCTCACCCAGTTACACACTATGCCAAAATTGAAAGAAATTCCAGAAATGATGATGAAGAAGGTGATTGAAAGACATCAGTCTGGGAAGGGTTACAAAGCTATTTCAAAGGCTCTGGGACTCCAAAGAACCACAGCGAGTGCCGTTATCTCCAAATGGAAAAACTCGGCACGGTAGTGAACCTTACCTGAAGTGGCCGACCTTCCAAAATTCCTCCAAGAGCACAGCGACGACTCATCCAGGAAGTCAGAAAAGAGCCAAGGACAACATCAAAGGACTTACAGGCCTCTCTTGCATAAATAAAAGGTCACTGTTCATGACTCCGCTATCAGAAAGACACTGGGTAAAAATGGCATCCAGGGAAGAGTAGTGAGGTGAAAACCACTGTTAACCCAGAAAAACATTAAAGCTTGTGTGTTCTTGCCTAAACACAGCTTGATGATCCTCAAACCTATTAGGAGAATGCTCTGTAGATTGATGAGTCAAAAGTGGAACAGTTTGGAATAAAGGGGTCCCGTTAGGTCTGCCGTAAACCAAACACTGAATTCCACAAAAAGCAATGAATATGCCCTCTGATGTATTTTCAGCAAGGGATTATATAAATATATTTTTCCCTATTTTCTCCCAGTTTGGTCATTTGCATGTTTAAGGTCTTTCCTATAACATGATCTATCAACTGGGAAGGGTTAAGGCTAGCACTTGCTATCAACCCACTTCCACATTCATGAGCTTAAAGATGCCCATGATTGGCTAGTGTCGCTGTGATTGACAGTGGAAAGAGAGTATGCCCCTCCCACCCAGGCAGCATGGCCAATTTTGCTCTCTTGGATTCACACAGATGGTTGTGGCATCGTCTCCCAAAAACAAGATGAATGCTTTTCTGTTTTGTTCCATTCTATTCTATTCCACTTGACTGACACGAAATACTGCTTGTAACGGACTTTCTTGCGCTCTTTGTTAATTCAACTAAGACAGAACAATGAACCTTTACTGTATCTAACACTTCTTTTGTGTATGTTTTGTGTATGTAACAGATCACGCACATCAGAGTTAACACGCATCAGTGGTATGTCAGATTTGCCTTTTTAATCACACTGCACTCTGCCATTTTTAATTAAAAGTTTAAAAGTGCACTCACTACAGCTTTCCCACTGATCCATCGGTCCTTTATCACTCTAATTTTGGCCTTCCAAATTAAGCCCACACTCCCAAATGGCTCAAATGGCTGTCCCACTCGTACCCTGCTTGGCTGACTCAGTTGCTGCCACTTGATTTATTTCACACATTATGTTTTACTAACATAATGACTATTTTGGTCTCTGTTCTTATTCACAGACAAAACAGCACACAGTAATGTCTACTGTCCGTGCACTGGGAAGACAGATGATCTAGTTCACCATCATGCTGAAGGTAAATGATGCAGCAGGATGTTTATGAGTATGTGTATTTAAATGTAAGTGACGTGTCGATAGACTGGAAAACCTTGTACGTCAATGATGACGCGAATGCCCGTGCTGCTTGGGTGAAAAATTACAAAATGGCTGCCAGGTGCATTATGGAACCATCAGCCCACCTGATATCACTTGTGGAAATTCTTGCAATTATAAGACCATGTTGCAATGTTTGAACTCATTTCGCATGGAATGCTGCTGGCGATCTTTCTCCCACTGATTATTTACAATCTCTGCATTATTTACATCTCTGAACAGATGCAAGTGAAGATCCCTACATGATGAACCCCTTGGCTCAAGAAGAAAGAATTGAGAGAAATGAGAGGGATTACGATGTTCAGGTACATCAGCAAATCTCAATGCCAGATGGAAAATTTCTGTATCTTTTGTATTTTCCTGATTGACGTATGCTGCAAAAGGTACCCTTCACAAGAAAGGAAAAAAAAACTGTTTACAGAGCTGCATTTACATTTATGAGAAAAGCCACAAGCCCACCTAATCTCACACCAAAATCTATGTCAATCTTAACAAGAGCTCTCTTTTTCTTGCTCATCTAGAACAACACTGCATCAAATTTTGGACACTCTTTATCAGTCATGGTAACAGTAACACTCTGTCAAACGTTAGACCAGTGAGAAGGTCGATTAGTGAATGTGTCACTGAGTGCTGATTTAAATCTCCATGTGCTTAATGCGTCTGATTGTCTTGAGCCTAAATCCTCTGTGCTAGCGATCCTTCAGTGTCAGATAAGTCACCTCTGCTTTGAGGAGCCATAAAGCAAACCCATCCCACAAACCCAACCATTTGCTTCTTACTAAATTCATGGAGTTCAACTGACATGAAGTTAAAAAAAATAATAATATTAATTTCACACCATTACAAATGGATGGATGTTTTTTTTTTTTTTTTAATCTTCCAGGGTGTGAATTTTAAGGCCTGGAACCCTAATTGTGAACCCTGAGAAAGCAAACAACATGGCCTCATTGGTGAGCTCATTGCACAAAAACAGTTGTTTCAATTGACGAGAGTTTTGGATATGCAGTTGTATTTGTGAACCTCTATTCAATTATCTGATCTGTGTGATCTGTACAATTCTATATTTCTTAGTCTGAAGTGCAGGTGCATTTTGGGTGGATACCACATAGTACTAAGGCGCAATCTACCGTCAAACAACCTTGCCAAATCAATAGCATTGCCTTTGTGAAAGCTCTACTGACATGTCAGTAATAGAAGATAAAGGACATCTTATAAAACAATACTTCATCTGCTGTCACTTTGATATGCTTATGCTCAGAGTGTAGCTAACTGGCTAATAGCTTTCAACCACAAATGGAAAAATGCATTCGTTCGATTGGTTAAACCTGTTACACACAAAAGCACCTGGTAGCCAAGAAAAACATTGCAAGGAATGCATTCATTTTACATTTGAGATGAGATAGTAATGGTTTTGCTGACCTTTTACAAACATTCCTATAGTACACTTACTGAGCAAAACATTATTTGACATGTATATAATCAGCCACTTGTGTGTGTCCTATACCAACCGTCCATAAATAAGTTTTTGGAATTGTTATAAAATATTTTAAAGGAGGTTCAAAGGTAAAATCCCTGCCCAGCTACGCCTCTGGTGTGCCCTGAAGCAGTACAATCACTTAGCACAACTGATTATTATTAGTAATGCAGAACAGATTGTCGTGAATGGCCTGTTTAATCTCTCTAACACGTGCCAGGCATGGTCATGAAGCCAGGAGCTGGAGGGCAGCCCACTATCCACTTTAACATGCCCGCTGATGTCTGCTACAAATAGGTTTTTATGTGGCACAAGGGGCCAATCAGTCTGCATTTGCATTTGCAGATTACCACAAATGTGCAAGGATAATGAAAGCTGCTCAATTTGGTATTTGGGTGCCAAGATTTTTGACTGGTTCTTTTAAAATGAAGAGCAAAATCAGAAACAAATACAAAGCATCCAAACTGTCCACTCATGTCTACAGCAATTAAGCCAGTGGCTATAAACTCACGGCCAATATAATAGCGTAACACGTTGTGTACTGTATTTCCAGTCAGTTGGTTTTGAGCTGATAATGGCGTCAGCGTTTAGGGACTTTTTGTCGAGGAACTTGCCCATTCAAGTTTAAATCTTAATATGAGGCAAGTCAGCTCATGAGTTGCACTTTAAACACATTTGCAATTCAAATGCAAAAGCCTCAAAACACGTAGTAGCCAGTAATTTCCCATTAGTTGGTGACATTCTGTTTCGTCATTCTCTAATGAGGTCACAGCAAAACACTACACTACACTACAAGTGTTGCCGAATCTGTACAGGGGAAAGTAATTAACGCTCAAAAAAGTCACCAGAAGTCACTCGTTGATGTAATTTAAGACTAATTTAATAGGTTTTCTTAAGACTTTTTTGTTTTGGAAAGAAAAAGAAGAATTTGGTCATGGGATCACAAGCTAACTGTTTGTGTATTTACAAAATACTCAAATTTCTATCAAGGAAAAAGACAAATGGTTACGGAAGGAATAACCTGCTAATATCACTGTAAATATTGCCAAGAAGTGAATTTATGAGGAAGAAAGAAATGTGTGATTGGGACAAACAATTGTCATCAGTGATTGGTTGTGGGGAACAATATTGATCAATGATTGGTGGTGGGGAACAGTGGTGATCAGTCATTGGTTGTGGGGAACCGTGGTGGGCAATGATTGATTGTGAGGAACCATGGTGTTCAGTGATTGGTGGTGGGGAACCGTGGTGATCAGTGATTGGTTGTGGGGAACAATATTGATCAATGATTGGTGGTGGGGAACAGCGGTGAACAGTGATTGGTTGTGGGGAACCGTGGTGATCATTGATTGGTTGTGGGGAACCGTGGTGGTCAGTGATTGGTTGTAGGGGACAGTGGTGATCAGTGATTGGTTGTGGGGAACCATGGTGGTCAATGATTGGTTGTGGGGAACAGTGGTGATCAGTGATTGGTCCTTGGGCTCATGCAAATGCACCTCAGTCAGGTTTTACACACTGGTGGTGAGTAAACTGAACCTGCTCACTCAACACATATAACCAGAAGCTGTGGTGTGAGCTGGAGAGCCATACTGAGTGCCGGACAGTCCCTAATGTCTGCTCAAAAAGTCATTAGTTTGTCACTTAGCTCTTTTTATTTATTTATTTTTTAAAATAAATTCGCTAAAGGGATCTAGCCACAAATCAATAAATTGGCAACACTGCTACAACATATTCACCTCATCCCTGATGCCTCCACTTAATTTGCCCAGACAAGAAAATGTGTGCTTTACTTGATAATCCTTGCTGTTTAATACCAGCTCCCTTCATTTGATGGACAACTAAGAGCCTCCTACTCTTCTGTATTTCTGAATTTTCAGAGGTTTCTTTCAGGCACAACAGATTATCAAATAACAGGATTCCTGGAACTCACCAATCTGCTAAAGTGGCACCCAAGAATTCTACAAACACAGAAACATGTCCACAGAAACTGATTAAAATGAGGCTGAGGGGACTCAGAGTTAAATACTCACTGAAACTACTGTAGTACTGACCTTCCTTTTGGCCTGCAGGTTGGTGAGAACAAGGAACATGGAACTCTCCAGAAGACCCACAAGCTGGTGAAGAGCAATGTCGAGGAGAGCAGAAATCCTCCAGACATAAGTGGTAAGGCCTATTAATATGTAAAGTGTCAAAAAAAAAAAATACTATATGGCATGAAATCAGAGCATATGTTTGACAAACATCTAATATAAACGCTTCCATCCGGCCATGATGGTGTTTAAAGATGACTTCACAGTCATAACCTGCATAGGACTCTCTGAAAAGTCTGAGAAGAAGCTTGGGAAAGAGTCTAAACTACAGTCTGAGCCAGGAAACAAGAAGGACATAACAGAAATGGAAGGCTTGTGGAGCCCTGGACATTTCCACCACCACTGGAGCTCCATGGACGCCTGTTCGTTCTGGGAATCGTCCTATCACACCTGCCACAGACCCACAGCCGATCCGTGGCTGAATAACGTTAACTTCACTCTGCCCCGAGGAACCGATAGGCACCGGTACGAGGAGCTGATCCATGATTTGGATCTCCTCAAGATGGAGTATCCACCCCTGAGAGTCATCCGCTCATTCACTGACCTGGACATGACCGACAACATAGTGAGTCCCTGGTCTTGATGGTGTCACCTAGTCATGCTAACATGTCTAAGGCTAACATTTCATGACGTGATCATGTTCCCAATTAGTTCGCAAAAATAAGAAAGTGACGACAAGATGATTGTCAAGCACCATCCTAACAGTGACATGTCAGAAGATAATGTAGATAGAGCAATTAATGCATTTAGATTCAATATAAACATAGACATGGCATGACTTTGATGCTATCAGTTAAAATGATGCAAAGCAACAGACATATTCTTGGTCAAACTTTTTCCTGTGCATGACTTGTGTGAACAGGTTCCTGAAACACATTTGCCCTAACCATCACATTTACATAGTAAGAATCTCACACACTCTTACACTCTCTACTGTGGCTTTTTCTCCTGAAGCTCAGCGTTGAGCTCTTTGACCAGATGTAAGTGGCATATGAGCGACACATCCTGTGTACAGATGAGGAAGTGTGGGCCCGGCCCTGTGTGTATGTGTACAGAGAGTGCTTGAGAAGTGTGAGTGCGTGTGGTGTGTTTGGTCATGCATAGGAAAATTTGTTTCTAAAGACAAATAACGCGTCTTCGAGAGTCATGCTTCAGAGGAGAGCTTCAAATGCCTCAGAGAAAACAAGGAATAAGCCAAAGGTAAAAAGGAAGATTCTTTCTATAAATAATATTGTGTCAGTGCTAATAAACAGTGTACAGTACAGAACGTTGCGAACGTTGCGAACCAGTTGCGATTGGAATGATGTGAAAGTTTTGTTTTTTCGGTCATGATATTAAATTTCAGTAATTTCACTAAATTTCAGTTGAACTACTTTGCATGAAGCTGAGTGATGATTATAAAATAATTTTAAATGACCATTTTTATGGCCTACAACTTAAATAGTAAATAATGTTAACAGTAAAACTGAGTACTGAGCATTGCAGGTTTTAAAAAAAAAAAAAAGTGAAAATGATTTCTCCAAAACAGAACAGGTTTGAAGAGGAAAAAACAAACAAGCAAAAAAACCAGAAAGAAACCCCACAAATGTCCGTGATGTTTTCGCTTTTTCTGTTTTTTTTTCTTTTTTAACAAGGTTTTCCAAAAAACAGAGGTCTGTAAATAGACAAATATCCAGTTTTTTTTTTATTTAATTTTTTACATAGTGTCCTTCAAAAAAAGAGAAATGTCTAAAAATATGTTATCCTTTTTTTTTTTTGTACAAGGTTTTCTTTTCTTAAAAAAGAAGCAGGTTTGAAAAAAAAAAAAAAGACAAAAGTTTATTTTTAGTCAGAACTCAATTTTGACCACAGTTTATAGTTAACACACGTGTGCCTGCTTTATGTATTAGTACAAAACAATTGCTACATAATTTATTTGACAAATACTGCTGTACATATGCAATAGTCTTACATTTCACTTCTGTCTTCATCAGCGCTCTTACAGCTTTGGCAGGTTCGACACGTCCAAAAACCAGCCCAAGCCGGAGGAACATGAGAGCACTTTGGTAAATGCTTCAATCTTCATTGCTGCTTATAGAAGGGAAAAAAAAAAAAAAAAAGGTGTAAAGAAATAATAATCATATACGTTATGAAACACTTCATCTTGTTAGGTACTGTGGTTTATTCTGACACGTGGCATTGCAACTTTGACACTGTTTAAACTTACAGGGACAGGGTGCTGATGGCGAATCAGCCGAGGGCGATCATATCAAAGGGGGGATAGGGAAGAAGATGAAAGCCATCTCACTGACCATGCGTAAGAAGATGGGAAAGAAATACACCAGAGTTCTGTCAGAGGAAACGGTGAGCGCTGAAGATGAAAGCAAATGGGTGTTTTGCGGTTTTTTTCTGCAGCGTCTGCTTTTTTGGCACACTTCGTGTAAACCGATCACTGGAAAACATCTCAACTTTCTAACCACCGATGTGACAAAACAGCCGTCAATGTTACCTATCAGGAAGTGCACCGAGGACTTTTTTAAAATTATTTATTTAAAAAAAAACCCCACACATACAAAAAAACAGTAATGTAGAAAAAAAAAAATGTGTGTGTGTTTCTTAAATAGACTGGCAATACAACTATTTACAACTATTACCAGCAACTCAGAAGCAAGGAATGAAATACTTGGGGGTGTGCTGTTATAGGAAAATAATCAATAACTTTGTTAAAGTGCCAAAGTTTCCACCTTGAAGAGGAAACTTCAACTTAAAAACAACATGTCCAGAAGTGCTTTATTCCCCTTATACCATAGTATAAATATATATATATATATATATATATATGCTTTGGTATAAGGGGTATAAAGCACTTCTGGACATGATATATACCCCTTATACCATAGCAGTTACCAAACAATGACAATTTTCAATGACAAAAAACAATGACACGTACTTTTATCCATTTATAGATGCATTTAACATCGTCAAACATCCGCAAAATATCGTAACATCGTATTAGAACGAGCGCACTGATATAAACCTGTGATTTGAAGCTGAGCTACTGTCATTGAAAAATTACATTGAAAAGTGTGATTTATACATGGCTTTTGTGGATTAAACACCTGCAAGAACACCCAAATCCTGAGCTGATTGGACACGTGGGAATTGGTGTACATATAGTATAAAGACACCAAAAAATAGTTTGTTGTTTGTAATATCAGCGTGGTAAGGTTGTGGTGTGTTTTGCACAGGGGGAAGGCATAGATGGAGACCAGGAAGCTGAAGGAGTGGCTAAAGCGAGTGAAGCTCCAGCCAAAGCCTGCACAAAGTCCAGTACCTCAGTGGAAAGTCTCTTCAGTCTCCACAGCGGCCAAAGCTCGACCAGCAGTAAGCTTCACACACCGATATCCACCGTATTCACTTTATATAGGCCTACTTTGTTAGAAAATGTGGGATTTGTTTGCCTTATTTATCACACTGCGGTGCAGAGCGAAACAGGTGCATGTCACAAAACTAGGTAGTATGGTTTAACACAGGCCAGTTTTACTAGATAACCTCAAATAACCTAAAGAGCACCGTTCATACAGAAAATGAACAAATTTTTGTGCAAAACAGTAAACAAAAAAGAATCATAAATAAGTCATGCACATCATCTATGAAATACTGTAATTTTTTTTTTTATATTAAATGACACTAGATAAAGCTTTTCCTTGCATCATTTATGCATACCAAAATACCACAGAGGCTTAGAAACATAAGAATATCATAAATTAAATTAAATGCTAATACAAGAAAATGTTTGAAAACTTTAAACTATATTTTTTAGAACTGGTAATAGACTATAAAATCTTTTGACAAATATTGAGAATTGAAATCCTCCTAATACAAAAAGTGCAAAAGTTTGTATACCCTTTTGTAGGACAAAATGAAGTCGACAAATACGCTGAATACATTGATTGCTTTCATGGATGTTCCTTCATGACAGAAAATGGTTCAAAAAACGGTCAAATAAGAAATGTTAAGATGTTCGCGGGGGTGGGCAGGCCCTTTTCGCTTCCAAATGTGCTATAAATAGTCTCTAATAGCTTATGTGTACACATTTTGTCTTTATAACAGCCTCCACCCTCTTTCATATCCTCTGAACAGCTTTGGGATTCTCTCAGTATCCTACAATATTTTGCCTTTCTGTAGAAAACACCCAAATTTCTGTATCTTTATTTTTGTAGAGATTTTGTAAAAAAATATGACCTTACCCCCTTTTTGGCCATTTTAAACTATATGGCGAGAGGGGGGGGGACACCTTTTGCTCCCAATTGTATTTGGAGCATAAGCAGTGTTTATTACACTGCTTCTGTTTAAATGACTATGAACTCTCTATAAGACTACCAATGGGCCAGCTGTAGCTCAGTGCTAGCAAGTCGACACCCTTAGGTCAAAAGCTTTAAGTCTCAATTGCTCGGCTTTATACTTGGACTCCATTCTGCCTCCGAAAAAGAATCTGCTAGTTTATTTATTGTCATTTTATTGGGTGTTAGGTGGCATCACCAGTGGCTCTGAGGGCTCATGTAATAGAGACAGTTTGAGGCTGGAGGAGGAAGTCCCAGACACCATCCAGTTTTGTGGCAAAGCAAAAGTTCACACCGATTTCATCCCAAGCCCATATGACACAGAGTCTCTAAAACTCAAGGTAGGCAGCTCATTAATTTACTCTAATGACTGTAATTTATTTTAAAATATCTTCTATATCATATACTTCTATATCAGTAAGCAATACTGATAAATACTGAAGATCTTCCTATTGGTTTGGTATCGGTCACGTGAATGTGATAGTAATATAAAATCTGTCCAGACCAGATCATAAGCTTTAACCAATGATGGTAACTCAGCATCATGTCACAGTCTTTATAACTTCTAAATATTCTGTTGTCCTCAGGCCGGAGACTTGATTGATCTCATCAGTAAACCGCCCATGGGCATATGGACAGGCATGCTAAATGGCAAAGTGGGCAGCTTTAAGTTCATCTACGTGGACGTCCTGGCTGAGGAGCCTGCTCCAGTGCACATCATCAGAAACCGCAGGAAGAGCCGAAGACCTCGACCCAAAACGCTCCAGGAGTTCCTCGAGAGACTGAACCTGGAGGTGGTGCTTTATTTCTTTGGCTGTATTCCAAACGCTAGTGTTTGATCCATGAAAATTGGGAGAGTACGTAAACACTGCATTAGACACTAAGCTCACGAGACAGAATATGATTTAGATCCCTAATGAACAGCAGTAGAGGAAAGATGACACAAGGAAGAACCCTTGAGAGGAACCAGACACAAATGGGAACCTAAAGGGAACTTGAGATCAACTTCATATCACTACAGTATACAGGTGTAGAAGAGTAACGACAAACAGTACTGTGTATTGAAAGGATGTATGTGCAGATTATGAATAAGAGTCCTGGGATGAGCAACAAGAAAGTCTTTATGATTACAGCAGCAGTTCTTAGGTTTAAATGTACACTATCAAGGTGAGATTTTCCACTGAAGCAAGGGCGACACCTGGGCATGAAGTCTGACCCTTGCTTCATTTGAAAGGTAACAGCTCCAGTCCTGTCAGGTAAGGATGACCCCAGTGTCTGTTCGTTTTAGCTCACTCCTGTACGCTTCCAATTCAGCTAGAGTTCAAAGGTGCCATTACTTACACACACACACACACACTGAACCATCCACTTCTATTTGTCCTTTTTCAGCTCACTCATTTTATCAATGCTGCTCTTCACATGTTCTGTCCATACCTCAGATTATGACAAACAACTAAGTTTATGCCAAGTTATATTCTTCTTTTTTCCCCCATCTAGGACGTTTATCAATGTACGTTATTGTTGCCTACTCACTAATTTCAGAACAGTCTAATGAGTCACTCAACATGAAACACAGTATGACCTCGAGATAACCCGGAGAACTTGACACTTCATTTACTACATAACTGTTTGGAATTTTCGAAATAGCTGTCATTTTATGTTTCGTCAGATATTTCTCAATGTTAAAACTAAAAGTTGATTGAACAATTTCGCATCCCCACGGTAACAGAAAGCCATAATGTAAAATATGAAATATTGATATATCCTGCAACAAGGCAACAATCAAGAGGAACAAAAAAAAAAAAGACGAAGTTTAAAAAGAAATATTGCCCTGACATGAAGAAGTGACATCTGTTAAGAAGTTAAGAAGGATGGTCTATGAAGGAAGTTGTTGACACACCTTGGTGCTAAAATTAATTTATTCCTCTACTTTACTCTACATTTAGTCCAAAGGGTATGCAAATTTTCCACTTGACTGTTTTTTTTTCTTTTGGTGATTAAAAAAAAAAGTTTCCATTTGAAAAAAAAAAAAAAAAAAAAAATATCGGTTCATCTGTGGTTTTAAAACCAACAGCCAATAGAAAAAAGTTTCAGATGCACCAGATGGTATAATATCTAAACCAGAAAATTAGCATTTTGATAAACACGTCTGAGCTTTCACTCAGTTTGTCAGTGACAATCAAGATAAATGTGAAAAACCACATTAATAAGGGAAATTACGCTTCATTGGAGTTTCAGCTTCACATCACAACACGTACTAACGGCTGTAAAAAGATATAAAACTGTGTCTGATATCTGATGTGATGTGACCTAAAAACTGAAATCTTTTCTGTCCATCTTTTCCCTGCAGGAGTTCATGTCCTCCCTGTTGCTAAACGGTTATCAGACAGTAGAAGATCTGAAGGATCTGAAAGAGCAGCACCTGATTGAGCTGAACGTGACCGATCCCGAGCACAGACACAAACTGCTGGCAGCTACAGAGTGTTTACACGACGTGGAGTGTGAGTGACAGTCAGCTCATTAAACAGTACACACTGAAAGTGTGACTTAAAAAATTAAAAATTTGAAACAAAACAAAAAAAACCTGCCTTTGTTGAAAACTTCACAGAAATTGTCAGAAGACTTTTTTACTCCCAACACTTTATGTTCTTCTTTTCCTGTGCTAAATGACAGCATTGAGCTACGGTCATTTGATGAGCTAGTTAAAAAGCTAACCAAATCTGAGATATTATGTTGTCAGAGATATCTTCTAAGCCAAAAATAAATAAATATACATATATATCCTCATCAAAGATGAGGAAGAGATGTGCTGTGCATTGTAACAAGTGATCTAACTGCATTAGCTAAAAGGCTAATGATAACAGAAGATCACAAAGCTAAATGAGTCCACAAGTTAATATCAGCTACACTTCAGTTAGCATCCTACACTACACTATAAGCACACATCTGTTAGCCCTCTATGCTATATAAAAGTTACCTTTCAGTTTGTCTATTACAGTACACAACTTGTTAGTCTAACTATTCTTGTTAGCCTACCACAGGACACAATAACTACACATCAGTTAGTATAAAACATGCTTTTGAATAAAATTAAATATTAGATGCTATGAGTGTACCTATACCTTCACCTTCACCATCGCTTCACCTTCACGCGTTCGCTGAGAGCAGGCTAGTGGTTGAGAGGCAAGAATTTGGCCAATAGTAGCTGCAAGGCTTTTATAATGACCAACTGGTGTGCAAGAAGGTGGGAATTACAGAGAGGGGTTAAAGCAATGCGCAAACATGATGCAGTATTAGACCATAAGCACATCATAATGAAACTAAACCCGAATCCAGGACATTTTCTCAAATTTAGAAATCCCGGCCGAACACTTTTTTAAGGTCCGAAAAAGAGGACATATGGTCACCCTAGCTAAAGCACAATTACTACCCTTCAGTTAGCCTAAAACACAATAATCGCACTTCAGTTAGCCTAAAGCACAATAACTCCCCTTCAGTTAGCCTAAAGCAAAATAATAGCACTTCAGTTAGCCTAAAGCAAAATAACTACCCTTCAGTTAGCCTAA
>JANDJT010000060.1:23876399-23886947 GCA_024331685.1 Stegophilus panzeri | reverse complement strand
AGCCTAAAGCAAAATAATAGCACTTCAGTTAGCCTAAAGCACAATAACTCCCCTTCAGTTAGCCTAAAGCAAAATAACTACCCTTCAGTTAGCCTTAAGCAAAATAACTACCCTTCAGTTAGCCTAAAGCAAAATAATAGCGCTTCAGTTAGCCTAAAGCAAAATAACCACCCTTCAGTTAGCCTAAAGCAAAATAACTACCCTTCAGTTAGCCTAAAGCACAATAATAGCACTTCAGTTAGTAGAAAATACAATTATTTCACTTCAGTAGCCTAGACTATAATGACTACACAACAAATTAGCTCACCTACAATACTACAATAGCTGAGGAGTTTAGTTTACATCCTGTGCACATTAAATCTTGCTTTAAAAATGAAGAGATTATTTATACAGTTGTAACTCTGCTCAGATTAGATTCCTCCTCCTGTGTAAATCACCTTGGATAATAGCAACTGCTAAATAAACAAACAAATATAAACACACAGCACCCCTGTCAATGTGAAGAAAAACATTCTCTGAGGGACACATGCAGAGTTAAACCTGTGGCTTAACAAGCCAATTAAACACAATAAGTTCAACTTTAATAAGTTAAATGTAGCTATTATTGGGTTTAAAGTTAGCATGTTAACCAGGAATCCCCCTTTGTAATATGTTTTAAAGCTGGGTTCCAGAGAAGTAAACATCATTAGTGTTGAGTTAATGAGAACATGCAGGTCATGATGCAAGAGCTCAGTTACTGACAGGAAATGAGTGCAGTGGTGAGTTTTCTGTGGTTTAGCACTTGAACCAGCCCAACCGTAAACACACTGCAAAACTAGCTTTTTTTCCTTTCTTTCTCCAAAACATGCTGTGTTGCGACAAATCATCTGTCGTGTACTGAAATTAATATTCTGAAAGAAAGGGTACTAAACCATACCTTTATCTTTGTACCTTTAATATGTAATATTGCACACCTACAAAAGTGGACCTACACTATACACACCTCTCTAGAGGAACGATATTAAAGCGTACTAAAAGTGCCTGCTTGCTGGTATGACAAGGTGCCGTTAGTACAAAGTCTCAAACCCTTTCTATTTTTCTCTTTTAGCTAACAATCAGAGAGAAGGGGAAGGTGATGAAGCGCCGAAATCTCCGACTGCGATGGTGAAAGCCGAGCCAGACGGCTGCCCCAGAGACTCGGGCTGCTACATCGCCTCAGACTGCTCTGACAACAGCAAAGAGGACACCGAGAGCCACCTTTCTGCATCTCTGTCCCCATCACAGGCTGAGGTCTAACCACAGTGTGTTCCAGCACTTAAAGAATCTGACCTACATCACACAAACAACATGGCCCTCGTACAAGTGGGTCAGTGATCAATCTGTGTTAAATGTCAGGACCATACTCATTTTCAGTGTTGCTCTGAAGCCTTGGTTTTGTTTTGTTTTTGAGCTGTCAGTCAATTGTGCCATGATACATAGAAATCCGATTATTCGTGTGGCGTACAAGCGTGTGTGCTGTTTCAAATAATTCATATAGATCACTCTTTTTAACATTCAACTGTGAGTGTAAATCAGAAAGAAATAAAAATAAAAGCACTGTAAATAGAATGTAAATAATATGTAAAAGAAATATATAATGTATTTAGTGAATTAATAGACCTAAACCTAAATAAACCCGATATTATTTTCTGCAATAAATGCACCATGTTTTAATTATTGTTTTGGGTGTTTTTTTTTTTTTTTTGTTTTTTTTTTATAGTTTCCATAAATTGCACACATGCTCTCTTCTGTGGAATGAATAAATCATGCTGCTACTTTCATTTTCAATAAGTTACACACTGCAGCTTTAATCTCGATCTCAATTCACAATCACCATTCCACAGTAAAGTGTGTGTGTGTGTGTGTGTGTGTGAGAGAGAGTGTTATATGTAAGTGATGTTAAATAAACCTGATATATTTAGGGTGGGCTTCCTTTAAAATCACTTCCTTAAAGCGAACGTGTCTTTTGCCGTGTTATGGATTAACGGAGTTCGGGATTAAAGTGGCAGTATGTAACTTTTCTGTTGTTAAACGTGAAAGTAACAGCATGATTGAGTCAGTAAACTTAATGACCCAATGACCCACAATACTGAACAAAATATGATTACTAACACAGAATCCCATTTCTTAAATACAAAGAAAACAGTGTAACTGAACATGTAAAATATGAGTGCTGTATTAGTATGAATTCATTATAATATCTCCGTCTCAGTGAACCACCTACGCTACATCATGCCATGATCAGAGCTTTTGATCGGACGTTGTATTATTCCAGGAAGATCATGAAAATATACACGACACCTCAGTTTACCTTTATTTATTTTGTCCAGTGGCTCATTTTTGTTGCTGCTGCTTTTTTTTTTTTTTTTTTTTAATTCACTTCCTACGAATGAAATACATTCAAATCTGCACGTCATAGAGGCATTTCATTTCTCTGAGAACCACAGTATTTCAACCACTGCAGCGTAGACGGCACAAAATACTACAGTGAGGATAAGATATGTATATAAACAAAAATGATCTACTCACGGTACTGACCTACTTCAGAATACAAATAATCTTCCTTCCTCCAAAGATCACAGATCATAGAATCGACTGATTTGCAAAAACTGGTGAACAATAATAACAGGCCACTTGCAGTATGGTAATTCATTCAGTAAATGATCCATTCCATCATATTCCATCAACTATACACACTACTGCTGCAGCAACTTTTTCATCTTATAGACACTTTAATACAGAGCGTAAGGCATCAGAGTGAAGGTCCTTTATATAAATAATCAATACAAATCCAATCACACGGAGCTGTGCATTTCAGAGCTCCACAAGCTCCACTTGAAGACCAAAATCACAGACGCCCCGTCAGCAGCGGCACAGCAGTTCAGTCCAAAAGAACGACGCACTTTCCCCAGAGTCCAGGAAAAACATTTCCGTAAAACGAGGACAGATGCGCTCCAAACGATATCCGGCTCAGCGGGAAATGGTGTCGCGTGCATATCCTTCATATCCGCGCTCCGTGTAGAGAGACAGCTCGTCTGTGCTACTGACTCCGTTGTTTATTTCTACAAGAAAAGCATTTTCGCATTAGAACGGAAAGAAGCACGGTGTCGTTAGCATCGTAAGATCACTATACAATCTGGTATAAATGACTACTTCCCTGAAATACAGTACGTTACTAGATTAAGGAACACACATAGATCAGAATTGATTGATTTATTTTTACATTATTTCAGTGAACTACTGAAAACGTGGCTCGTGTGTTTCTCGTGTCTCTCACCCGAGAAGATGAGTTTCTCCTTCATGATGCTGACGTCGCGGCTGGATCTGCGCACCACGGCGCTGAGCATGATCTGCTCCGGGTTGTAGCTGCGCATCCCGCTCATCCTCCACCTGCAATATGTATACATATGCAGTTCTTGAACTGAATACAGTATTTAACATTGCAACCTAGTGTTCTTCGTCTCGGTCTTGTCCTTTATTTTATCCTTCAAATGGGTTATTTTTTATTTTTTTTATTTTTATTTTTTTATTTACATGCTGTTACGGGGAAATATATTTACGTTTTCTTAAAAGAGGGATGTCAAAGGATGTTCAGACCAAAAAAATAAATAAACAAACACCAAAACAAAAACAAACAAACAAACAAACAAAAAAACCCAAGACCTGTGCCTTGTTATGACACTTGTCTGTGTGGTACAGGTTTGTTATTAATTAAATTATTATTATTACAAATTCAGAACGTTATCGTGTCACTTTCGCTTACTAGTACTAAACTTTGCTCACTCTTAACCAACCTGACGCAGACATAAACCTGGTTTAGCGTTCTTTCATGGACAGACTATAAGCATAAATAACCACGGGCTAATGATAAATGATAAAATAAAAGCGTTTCAGGACCAAGAATGTGTTGTACGGCAGGCAGCAAAACAAATACGACACCAAAAGGAGTGGACTTTGGGATGACCAACAACAACAAAAAAAAAAGAAGCTACAATTTAATGCAAAGAATTCCAGCCTCTGGTTTAATCCTGTTTTACCTGATGAAGTGATAGCTGAGACATTTGCAGAAAGCAGCGGAGCGAAGAGGCATGCAGCGGAGAAGGCAGACAGGAAAATGAGAGAGAAAAAGAAAAAAAAGAGAAGCGATGAAGAGAACAATGGCATCAGTTCAGAAGCAGAGAGCGTTCAGACAGCTTAAGGTGTGTGTGTGTGTGTGTGTGTGTGTGGTTATTTAAACGTGTACCATTTCAAATTTCAGAAATACACTCACCTCTGAAATATAAATATTCCTATGACTGCTGCTGCGGATATTAGATCAGCCATGATCCATATCAAGCAGTATTCGTCTGGACTCTGGGGGAAAAAAGAGCAGGTGTTATTGTTGTGTTTCTCCACTAGATGGCGATCTAACTGTAGAAATCTTTCAAGGCATAATAACTCAAGACAGGAAAAACCGAGAGACAGAAATAGAAATAAAAGCTGAAAATTGCAAGACATACAGGCAAGACACAGTTGATGTCATACTGTGATTATATAGTGTGTCTTGCAATTTATTAACCCATTGACGTTAATGGTTTATCGAATTGTGAATGCCACAAATAATCCCATTACGCTTACCTGGAGCATCTGTGATTGGTCAGGATGAAATGGCTTGTTTACGTCAGTATTCCAAAAGGGCCGATAATATTGTGATAACGATTCGAAAATGATCCATCGCTCACCATTATCCAGATGGGCCGAGGCACTTTGCGGAGGATGTGAGGAGCGTCGGACGAGACGGAATGAACACCGCTGCACCACAACACCGAGTAAAGCCACGGCTCGTTCACCGGGTACACGTTCACGCTCACGTTGCTGCCTCTGAAGCGTCTGATTGTACACACGGACACACACAGATGTAGAAAAATACTTAACAAACATCAAATCAATTAACAGATATCAATTAAAGGTGCATTAGGTGAGATGAAAGCGATAGTTCACGCAGAAATTTAAACGAGTCATCGATTACTCACCGTCATGGCGTTCCAAACCCATAAGACTTTCGTTCGTCTTCGGAACACAAGCGAAGACGTTTTAAATGAAACCTGGGAGATTTCTGTCCCTCCATGTACAGTCCAAGTAACCAAAACGTTCAAGCTCCAAAAAGTTCATAAAGGCATCGTAACAGTAATCCATGTGACTCCAGTGGTTTAATCCCAGTTTTCTGAAGCGATACGAATGCTTTCTGTGTGCAAAAAAATTGCTTCAGTTTATGTACAGCGTACAGCCTCTTCCTCTGCTCTAAACAGTGCAGGGCTTCCGGGTCGCGAGAGCAAGATCGTCTTGTGTTCCGAAGATGAACGAAGGTCTTATACTGATGACAGAATTTTCATTTTTAGGTGAACTATCCCTTTTTTTCAAGATTAAGTCTCTAACAGTTGGGTGGGTTTGACATTTGAATGATTCCTGCCTGTCTTCACGAAGCTCCGCCCCCAGGATCTTAAGTGGCCCATATAGTGTCTATAAACTGACAGACACTAGGCACATCCAAACAAACACACAAACAAACAAACAAACAAACATTCTGGACCGGAAGTCAGTTTTCCAAACTGCTTTTCTCAGGAACTTAAACTTTTACTGAAGCCACAGATTAAAACATTGTTTTTTCATGTTCTACATATCATCCAGGTTATTTGTACAAAGAATAAAAATATATATATATTTTTTTTTTAAAAAAAATCACCAATCGCACCTTTAAGAGGGTCTCAAACTTTTAACTGTAAAAAAATAATCCACAGATTTATATTATGACCATAATCCATTTACGAACTATTTAAATATTAGGCTCGTTATCTGAATGCTTCGGAGTAGGTACATTTCTGTGGCGCAGGAACTATTCTCAAACCACTAAAGCTTGTTATTAAGCTTCGATAATGTTAATTTGCTATTTGTATGGGAAAAAATGTTGGCCCGTACGTGTGTGTACCTGATTTCTGGTTCTGTTGCTTGGCTGTAGTGTAAGCTCACTGTACGGATTCCCCTTTCTTTAAACTCCTCTGCAGAAAGCTTCTCCCCCGTCTGCTCCGGCTGAGGCACAGCGGATCGCACCTTCTTCCTGTACCAGTCTTTCATCCACATCACCTACAACACACATATAAACTTCTGACCACTGACTGACACCCCGACATCCCGACACCGCCATGAACTCCATGAATTATCTACATTCCAAACGTGTGTGTCAGCAACATTTCCAAAACAGACCGTGACTCGATGTTCTCCTGGATGAAAACGTCCTGAGCGTTTACAGTAAACCTTTCCACGATGGTGGTACAACAAACACGATCGTGAATAGTTTTTCCAAGATTCTGTTTTTTTTTCCCCCCCAAACGTATGGAAGTCATTCTCAAACACAGTTCTGGAGATTTGCTCTGAATAATTTTCGCTAATTAAGCATACCTAAATACTTGAGACGGCATCGATCCCATACACAGGACTGACCAATGGTGGATCAGATATCGGGGGGGATAGCATGAGTTTGATCCGTATCAGTGTCGGAAATGAAAACGTCATCTCTCTACTAAATACAATGGCAATAGCAACGGATTAGCGGGATTATAATTGATATATTTCCTATTCATTTATTACTCATTTACAATATTTTACAGTGTTTCCTCTGGCAGATTATTTCAATTATAGATTATGTTCGGTTATTTATTGTCAATATTGACGGCTTTAATATTTTTAATAATAGTTGTTATTGATCACTAAATGTTAACAACCATACTGATATTAATAAATTATTTAAATATGGCCCACTGTACGCAATGCATATATGCCTTATATGGTATGTACTGCTAGATAAAATGTATTAAATGTAATATAATACATTATTGTATAATTATGAAATATTAATTATCATAATAATATGATAACAATAATACAAAAAAACCCAATAATAATAATAATAATAATAATATTATACAATATGATTTTTTATATACCAATTGTCTGGGGTTTTTTTTTCAATAATAAGAATTATTTATTATTTATAATCAATAATAATGAATTGAATTTATCATCAATTGTATTGAATAATAAATTTGTTTGTTGTTATTATTGTTGCTATTACTATTATTATTATTATGATTATTATTATGAGGAGGAGGAGGAGGAGGCCACGTGTCACCTGTTCAGACTGGATGCCGGAGCGCTGCACGGCCTTTAGGGCATCGCTGATCCAGAGCTCGTGTCGTGGGTGTTGAGGTGGAGGACTGCGCAGACTCAACATCACTGTGCGGTTCGCCTTTACCGCCAGACGCAGCAGTTCCACCAGACTACACACCGTCTGATTGGCTGCTCGGCCTCGCTCCTTCACAGACATGAACTGGGCCGTCCAGTACGGGTCATCCTGAGGGACAAAAGACACCACTGACTGTTGTTTATGAGCTCTTTTCTAAAATAATTATTGGTTCTAATCCTCGTGATAAAGAGAGCATAGTGTACGCTAAGCCTGCAGCAGATTCCTGCTGCTGCTGCTGCTGCTGCTGTGTGTGTGTGTGTGTGTGTGTGTGTGTGTACCCTGAGAAACCACAGGCCAGCGTTTAGAGAGCGTATCTCAGGCCAGGTGAAGAGTGAGGCGTCTTTGTGTTGCCGCTGAGGAAAGACCCGGTCCACGTCTGTGGTGCGGTGCAGCGTATGGTCACGCATCAGGAAGGCCACTCCGTCTGCACTGAGGACGGAAAAAAGACACGTCGGTTTCAGTGGAAAAACGAGCTAAACAGTGCGTAACGGCGACTGCGACCCCGCTTTAAGCACCCCATCCCATCCGCTGTACCCACTAGTGTGTGTAATGGTCTAAAGAAATGCAATAAAATCAAATAACATTCTAAAAAGCGTATCCGTAACCTTATAGAAAACTTCCTGTGAGAGACGAAAAAACAGAACGTGTGTCTCCAGCACACACTTTTCAGGAAGTCAGGAACCCTGGTATTTTTCCCGGAACCCACAGAAAGTAGTTCCAGTTCCTGTTAAGAGTAGGGTTTTTTTTTTTTTTTTTCTTTGAAGGAACCTTTTCAGGAAGTACCTTTTCAGAAGCTTTTTAAGAAACCTTTTCAAGAACCCAGGTATGTTTTCACTCTAGAACTTTAGACACGTTGTTACAAGAGGAACACTGTAGCTACTTTTTCAGGAGCGTTGGGACTTGAGGCATGTTTCCACCAAAAGGGACGAGACGTTTCCGAGATGTAGTTTCACGAACCTTTCCAATCCGAAACGCAGGAGGTGTAATCACTCACTGAACCGAATCAAATGACTCAGCCGAGGTGATCGATCAAGCCCAGGGCCTTTCAGATGATTCATGTTTTTTTCTTTCTTTTTATGTTAGATGTAAAGGTGAGGATGATGAATTAACAGGTACCTGATGGTGACGTCAGCCTCGAAGCCGCTGACTTTCTGCTGCAAGGCTTTGTTGAAGGACATGATGGTGTTTTCCGGAGCGAGCTATAAAGGAGATGACAATGCAACTAATTAAACTAAAAAACAAACAAACAAAAAAACCTTCATGTAAACATTACCGAGATGCATTTGATTCCCTCGGTCATAGAATTTATCATATTAATCAATTTCAATTCAATTTAATAAACCAGCGCATGCATAATTCTTATTTTAAAATCAACCCTGAAATCTTTAAACAATTTATAAAAATGAAATTCAGTTCTTCGGTTTAATCTTACTGGGGTCTTCTATGTGGCACTGATTTTGCAGTAATGAAGGCAAAATGGAGATGGGTTTTATGGGAAGCCTCACATACACCAGAGTCGGAGTAAAAACATTACACAGTAAGTGATAATAAAGATGAATAAAGCTGCATTTAAGCACCATCGGAGCTCCTCGGCGGCTGATGATGGTGGGCTGCGGCTTCAAGTTCGATCGGTCCATGATGCAGGGGGAGGACATGGTGAGGGGAGTCAGATAGAGAGCCAGGAGAACACATACATACAGCAGGAGCAGCAGTACCTGAAATCCTACACACACACACAAACACACAAGCAGATATTAATCAGGTGGATTGGGTGTATCAGGCGCACCATGAGAGTGTGTGTAACACCAGTGTCCATTTGCACAATCCACTGCATTTGCACACTCACTCGTTCTTTCTCCACGCACGACCTGACCTGCGACAATCCACCCCAACGCCGTCATGGCAGCCACGGCCCCAATGTGCAGGAAGGGTCCAGTCGACTAGATGCAAACATAAAACCAACCACATGGAACACTGGAACCAAGTTGGGCATTGGAGCCATGTTGAAATGTCAAGTAGTAGTAGTATGACAAGGAGACTGGACTTGTGTTATTATAGACTTGTCTACGGAACAATACGGAGCATGAAATCTCTAAGATGGTGCATTACTGACGTTTTACCGAGTGAGTGAATGTGTTCTGACCTGCAGCGAGATGAGGATGATGTCCCATTCGTCCCGCCATAAGTCATCGATGGACACCACGCCTGTGATGGTGATGAGCAGGACGGCCAGCACGCCAATCTGCACGTATAAAGTAACGGTAAACATCCGCTAAGTTGATATTTCACAAATTAGCAGAGCTTCTGTAGTAAAGCTCGTACACAAGGACGATCTGGTAGCCAACAACAGGCAGCAATACATCGCTTATTTCACCACACATTCAAAAAAATTGGGGGGAAAAAAAAAAAACCCGGGTAAAATGTTGGACCCTCAACGGTCGCAGCTTTGCTTTCGTAGTGGAAGAGAGGAGGGGCTACCAGGCGCGGACGCTGGGTGAGAAAAACATTTCAAGATGGCTGACGACACTCTGGTGGACAAGACATCTTACAAACGGAAAAAAGGTAACGGCATAAAAAGTAAAATGAGGCAATTCTTTATCGTTGACTTGGCTAAAGCTAGCGATGTCGCGGTTTTTGTCATCGACTGGGAAACGGCTTATACTTCCGGTTAGTAAAAAAACACCATTGTTCCATTTGAGATGATACTACCCTTCTAAAATTCATACACTAGACAATCGAGTACATAGTGCATAGTGTATAATACGTCATTTGGGACACAACTTATGTTTCTATGATGATGTAAACATTACCATTGTGAGAACTGAGAGAATCAGCACCTGCTTGCCCCCCCCCCCACTAAAGTACAGCAGGTACTGAAACCTATACAAGTGGAATCTTTGGTACTGGAGCAAAGTGGTTTCTGGTGGTGCAGAGAAAAATCCTGTGATATGAGTACAGGAAAAGCCAGGAAGCAAACTTGTCTGCTGTGTTTACCTTATGAATCCAGTAGAGATTGAGCTGCTGTCCCAGTGCGATATGGCAAAGGCCTAATATCTGAAAGTGGATCAGACAAGAAAAAAAAAAATCAATACGTGGCAATCAGTATATGACAAAAACATTATATCATGATACTTAAAGAAATTTCGACAATACACAATGCATATATACGACAATACGACAAAACAGTAGTGTTGCGTTAAAAACACTGCAAGAAATAAACATTACCATCAAATCAGTGGCTTCCAATCAGT